>LPNX010479269.1:260256-488668 GCA_001517045.1 Pseudotsuga menziesii | reverse complement strand
CAGTGCTCTGGCAGAAGGACTTAGCCCTATGTTGTTTAAGCATTTTCGGAAATCACTCTGGAGCCACGAGTGTTCTACACCATTATCCAGCTTGGACTTTAAATTTGATGCTGAATGGGAGACATTTTCTAGTCTGATAATGGGGTGGATAAGAAACATGAATTCTTCATATTTAAAACAAGAGGAGGTCAAGATAAATTCAGGCTGGGAGTTTTTGCTGTGCAGTAAAATGCACAAGAATTATTTGAAGGCTCCTTGCTTTAGTGGCCTTTCTCTTACTCCTGCTCTTCAGCCATCCACACATTCCACTCAGACTGAACTGGTATCAACTGCAGTGCCAACTGAAGATCCATCCTACCATAAACAAATTTTGATGGAGATGCTAGACATCTTACATGCTATCTATGAAGACTATAAGCTAGATATTCTTCAGAGCCAGTATGTGTTCTATCCTTGTACAAGATTGTGAATACTGTCTTGAATAGCTATAAGGATATTGTCAAGTTGGAAAAGGATAGTTGCAAAAGAGGATTTTAGGGTGGAAAACATGGATTTTTAGGGGTGTTTCCTGGGGCTTCTATCTAAAATCTAGAAAGTTAAGGGTATTTTATCAGCCATAGGTGTCTTAGTGATTATTTGAGCAGACATATATGCTTGATTGAAAAGATATTTATGAGTCTGAAAACATTATTGTGTCAAACGTAATAGGAAAAGCTCAAAGTTTCACAATTCCAAATTGATTATTCCTAGATTGTAAAATGTGTTATTCTGACCAGAGATTTGGCTCTAGGTGTCTTTGCTCCAGGTGTCTTTGGATACATGTTGTCCCAAATCTATTTCAAAGCCCAGAAGTTGATGCCTTACTTCTTATTTTTTTGTTGTTGTTTAGATTTGATAGGAACTAGTAGATTCCTGTTGGCCCCTCGAATCTATAATGGATATGTTAACGAGGGATTTGATTCTTGTTAAGCCCCCAAATCGGATGCTCACACTTTTCTGTTTTTAAAATTTTGGGTTAAGTTGGGTGTTATGTAAGTTGTTTGGTTAATTCTTGTGCAGGGAGAAAATCTTGGTACCGAGGTCGAAGCCCTTTGTGACCTTCATGGGAGATGAGGCTTGTCAACCTATTATCACAGGCAATGACACAGCAGCGGCTATAGGAATGGATGTCCTGCCAATGAAAACGTTCCGCAGTGCAACTGTGGCGGTTAACTCTGATTATTTCACAGCTTATAACATCAGATTTGAGGTTGATTTCAGACAAATGACTTTGTTATTTAGGTCCCCATATCTGGGCTAGTGTTTTTCTAACTGTAATTGAAATCACAATTTTTGATTTGTATGCAGAACACAACTCCTTATCTAGAAACTGGAAGCAACAGTGGCCAAGCTGTGGCCCTGAAAATCTCCGGCACCAAGGCAGCATTCTATAACTGTAGCTTTTATGGAGCTCAAGATACTCTATATGATCACAAGGGAATTCACTATTTCAAGGGTTGCTTCATTCAGGGATCTATGGATTTCATCTTTGGTTATGGCAGGTCACTTTATGCGGTACTCTTCTAATTTTACTGAGACCTGGATTAACTCGTGCATAATTTGTCAAGATTCTGATATTAGATGTGATAAAGTTTCTATTAGATGTGACAAAGGCATTGGACTAAGCAGCCTATGCTAATAAACTTAATATTTCTGCTGAATTTATACTTGTTTACTATCATAATTGCCATATCAACTCAATAGCCAGAGGAGTTGCAGCTCTTACAGCCTAGAAAAGAAATAATGCTTCACTCTCCAGTGGTTTTTCGTTCTTGAACTGTGTAATATCTGAATCTGGGTTCGTCTACCTTGGTAGAGCATGGGGTGATCATAGGGGTTAAATCCAGTTCCAAGGGTGCGTAAGACCATTCCCATCCTCATCATTTGAAAAGGGCATTTGGAAACGGGATTGCCATCATAATTCGGACAGGGTAATTCCCCGAGCAGTTGAACGAGGGCATTCGAAGCGGCATAATAAGAATTGACATAATTCCTGGCATTGTTAGAACCAACATAATTCCCAGCATAAGTACACGGTTATTTGGACACGAGAATTCATTCCCATAATCAGTCGAGCACGGTCATTATTCAGACACAGTATTTCCATAGCAGCCATTGGAACCGGCCTCATTCCTAGCATCATACTACTGGGACAAATCCAAATAATTTTTTTTTTTTAAATTCCTTACCGTCGCTTTTGCGACGCTTACTGTCTATAGTCGTCGCTTAAGCGACGGCTCCTAATGTCGCTTATCCGATGGTTCCAGCCTATATCCGTCGCTTCACCGACGGCATAATGTTTAATTTTTTTTAAAAAGATTGACTAGCCGTCGCTTATCCGACGGATTTGTTGTTGCTTAACCGACGGTATGAAGGCTATTGTCTAAAAAAAATTTCACTACCATCGAAGATATTCTTTCGCTTAACCGACGGTTACTTGGGTGTCGCTTAAGCGACGGTTACTTAGGTGTCGGATACCCGACGACAAGTTTCCGATGCTTAAAAAAAAATCATACTGTCGTACATGCGACAGGGAAGTGTCGAAAATCCGACATGACGGCCGTCGGATTTCTGGTCAAAATGTAGTAGTGTTTGAAATGTTAATGTTAGGTGAAACAACATTCTTCATGGGACTACAAGTGTCTCAACCATACAAGGGGATCTTCATTTATCAATCCAAGTAAATTAAAGAGATGCTAAAGAATTTTAAGATGGAATACTGCAAACATGTTAGAACCCCGATGATCACTGGTTGGAAATTGAGAAAGTGTCATGAGTCTTTGGAAATGGATCATGCCTTGTATATATATATGATAGGTATCATGTTGTATGTGACAAGTACAAGACTAGATGTAATGCAGGATATAGGATTGGTTTCCAGATTCCAATTATCCCTTTAAGAAACACATGTGACGGTAATAAAAAGAATTCTTAGATATCTGAAAGGTACTATGGAGTATGTTTTATGGTATCCAAAAATCCAAGACTTCACTTTAATGGAATTTACTGATGCAGACTGGGCATGAAGTATTAATGACAGAAAGAGCACCAATGGAGCATCATTCTACTTTGGAGATTGTTTGGTTTCATGGCTTAGCAAAAATCAATCATCCATTGCACTATCTTATAATATCCGATTTTGACCCTATTGCATTAAAAATTGCAAATGATGTAAATATCATTATTAAATCATGGTGAGGAGCTCAAGACCAAGTCCCTGCTGTTATGACTAGATATTGTTCTTAGTATTTTTAGTTTATGTGTGTTATTTTTCTTAGCTTTGTTTCCTATTATTTTTCATTTTTGGGTTTGTTTTGAAGATGAATAGTGGTTAAAACTTTTTGGTTGGTTTTATAGGTTATAGTTGTTTTGATTTATTTAATTTTATTTTTAAAGTTTTTATTTTGGCTTATTAGGTGTTATATATCATTTAAAGTCTGAAAAAACTTATATTAAAATTTATTCCAAGCTTTATCTTTAAGACCTAACCCTCATTTTTTAATCCTTTGTCAAAATTTTGCATAAGAACATTCCTCTAGCACAAAAGTCAAGGTTAATGCAATAAGGTGCTACAAGAATCTCGAATCATTGGAAAGAATGGTGGATAATTGTGGCTGTTGTAGAGGAAAATATTGGAAGTTTTTAGACACCTATTGAAGACATAATGATGCATGTTCATAACCCCAGTCCAAAATCATGACAAGTGTATGAGGATATGTAGAGATCATTGAGATAACCGTGGTCTGGATTGACATGATTTTGGTTGTGTAAGGATTATTGGGAAGATCATGGTCTTGACTGTCACAATCTTGTTTTGATTATGAGTTTATGGTTGCAAGGAAGGAAATTTTAAAATCTTTGAAGCTTTCTAAAGGAGTACACATATTTGAACCTAATGATACCAGTTGGCAAATGATTTTCCTGAATGTGCAACACTATTCAAAAGGGCGGGATGGTTCAGTTTCTTTGAAAGAAACATAGGTTTCAATCCAGAGGTCTCGTATCGTTTTTCCCAGGGTTTCATTAAGGTGACTGTGACTTTTGATACTCTTAGGTTTGAATTGACAAAGGAATTAATAGCTGAAGCTACAAGGGTATCAAAATATGGAGATTTATGGTTCAAAAAGATCCCTTTCAACTTTAACCCAAAGGATTTCATGTTACCAGAAATTGAAGCCCTAGATTGGGGAAAAGGCATTCATTTGGACAAGTTCAAACCTAAATGGAAGGAAGCTATTGGAATTTTGCAAAGTTATGTTACATGCGAAGGCATGTTTGCTTTAGTTTTTAAATACCACATTAGGTTTCTACAACATCTCAACCAGTATTCAAAAATGAATTTACCTTTCTTCTTCTTAAAAAAGTCTCCAAAAAATTTCTAACAGGATTAAGGGGCATATTGACCATACGCACCAGTCTATTTTTCATCATGGTATGATAAAACTAATTATCTGTACAGTCTTGCAAAGGAAGAACATGAGTTGGGACCATTTCCTATTCTGGTCTGGATTTTCTAATGAACAAGAAGACCAAGTAAAGAAAATCCTTATGAATAAGTAGTTTGGTTTTGTTAAAAGGTTCAAGAAAGAGTTAGTTGATGATCTGTTGCAAGCTAGTGTTCAAGAGAATAGTCCAGGTCGTGGATTTAAAGAACTTATGGATGAATATGAAAGAGAAGCACTTAATGATAACTAAGAGAAAGTTTTGTAGAATGAAGAAGAGAAACATAGATCTGTTTCAAATCATGAGGAAGAGTTGGGTTCAATAAAGAAAAAACAAGGTTCCATATGTGCACAGGAAAGCACAACAAAATTTCTTGTTGCAGCTGAGTTGAAGAGTGATAGTTTGCAAGTCTCAAATGTAAAGCTTCAGAAGAAATTGCTTGTACAGGTATAAGAAATAAAGTGGAGGCTAAAAACTAGGGCTAAAAACAAACTCAGACTTATTAATTTGTCACAGTGGTCTAGGAACTGAAAACACAATCTCACAAAGAATTCAGACAAATATGCATAAAATTGGCAAAATGGTGCTGCAATGGGAGTAGTAGCTCTGTATAATCAATAAATAATTAGTAATACAATACAATGATTATGCAATATGCATGAATTCCAAGACAATTTGAATTCCCAAGGAGTTCATTCAAATTGAATGAATGGGTGTAGCTTAACTAACTATAGGCCACAGTAAACACACTAGTTAACCAACTGATCAAGTGTCGATTGACTCAAATGAGTCCTAAATGAAGTCAGAGTGCAATGAATGACTGATTCTAATTGAAAGTAGCTCAGACACATGTCACTGCATGCCAACCAACAAGTGGTAGCGCATCATTAACTCCACTGAACCCCGATGAGGTTTACTAAAGTCAAACTGGCCATCAGTGGTGGTTGGAGGCGCCCTTGTTGACTCCAGTTCATTAAATATTAATAAAATAATCAATATAATGAATGCCGGCACCTTCACCTCTCAGCTTAACTGATTGTAACCATCAGTTAGCAATTAGGTGAATTTATGACACTCAGATCACTCCCGGAGTGCTCTTGTTAGCCTCCCCAAATGAAGGGGAAGGCTTAGTTGGCCTCCTTGACTAAAGGTAGGCGTGGGTGTGCTCATGTTGATGTCATACAGTGCTCCTCTGATGTCAATTAAGTCAATAAAACTTAGGATAGTGGTTTAACAAGCCCAAATTGACCAAATTAAGTGTGCATGGTGGGTAAATGTCTCTAACACCCCCCATTAAGCTATACTCAGAGTATAAATATAAAGTGCATAAAAATGCTAGGGCCTCAGCAACAAGGCCATAGGTCACTATGTACAATAATGTAACCAAAAAAAATGCTCAAAAATAAATCTAAGTGAGGAAAAGAGTGAAAACCCAGTGGGAAAAAACCCCCTCAAGCTGAGCACTCAAAGTAGTCTGATCGCCCTCATGAACTCACCCCCAATAGTGAACAGAGGTAATTGAACTTCTTTTCTAAAAATCTCTTGGTGAAGAGGTCTGTAATTTGCTCATCAATCGGGCAGTATTCCAGAATGATGGTCCTATCATGCACAAACTCTCTGATGTAGTGCATGTGTATCTCCACATGCTTGGTCCTCTGCCTGGTAACTGGATCTGTGGATATCTTAATAGCACTTTGATTGTCACAAAAGAGGACAGCAGACAAAGTACTACCAAGATCAAACTCTGAAAGAATTCCTTGCAACCAAACAGCTTGGATGCAAGCATTCACCACTCCTCGGTGCTCGGCCTCTGCTGAAGACAATGCTATGGTGGCCTGCTTTTTGCTTGACCAGCAAATGGGGCCACCACAAAACATGAATGCATATATGGAAGTAGACTTCTGATCAATAGTATCACCCGCCCAATTGGAAACTATGTAACCAACCAGCTCTAGCTCGGAGTCTGCAGCATAGTGAATGTCGTAGGTCCTGGTTCCCTGAATATACTGGAGGATCCTCTTGGCTTCCTTCCATTGAATATCATGGGGCTGCTGCATGTATCTTGATACAAAATTCACAGCATAACATATATCAGGCCGAAAATGAGTCAAGTAAAATAAGCTACCAATCAGCTGTCAATAAATAGTGCAATCTGTTAGATCATGTTTTTGTTTTTCATATTTTAATACTTTTGTTTATGATTTGAAGCTTGATTTTATTTATTTATTCTATAAAATTTTGTTTCTTAGGATACTTTGGATCATTTTCCTTTAACTTTCATGTTTATATGATTTCTTAGTTTTATTTTTCAAATTTTGGTTCGATTTATTGAAATTCGTAGTTAGAGGGCCTTATAGAATGTTTATATAGATTAAAAAGTCTTAAAAATAACATAAAATCTTGATTAAAGTTATTAAACCAAGCAAAAACCTTTACCATAAGTTTAATTTTTAAAACTCGTTAACTCAGACTTTCTTGTAGCACAAGCCTGGAAAAATTGCACACATGCGCTACAGGAAAATCGCGCAGTTCAAAAATCATCATTTCTGTGCCAGTTTTTTCGAAATTCTCACACATGAAATGTCATTCATACTGGGTGATGGATTTGATATGTGTTTCCTCTAGAATAATCACTGTGACAGGTGTGAATATCATCATGAGGGAAAGTCGTGATGGTTTGTTACAGAAGTGATGGAATAATGATGGTTGAACATAATGAGACAAACACACCTTGAATCTCATATTCCCTGAAGTGCACATAGAGCAGATGAAGGTCATGGCGAAAAATCAGCAGTTTGTAATCAGAATTTTGAAACAGGGAAAAAAATTAGGGCTTCGAGGAGCGGTCGTTTGGAGTTACCAAAGCGGTTAAAGAAGGATGGGGAATGCAATTGGACACCTGACAGTCAAGAAAACATGATTCCAGCACCTGGATTAATCACTTTGATAGGCAGGCTGCGAATCGTTACCTGAGTTCATAAATTTGGGGTTTTTCAAAGCAGAGGACTAACGATAAAATTGATTGAATATTATTAGTTTATAAACCAAATTCTTACCGAATGACAAATTCCTTGTCAATGGAATTAAAATATTTATCAGTTTAAATGAGAGAGTTTAGTATAGGGTTTAAGGTTTCCCAGTTTAGCATTGTCTGTCAGATTGTGAATACTTGAAGAGATTCAGAGTTTTTTTTATTGACAATAGCTATTTGACAATTGTTCAAGATGAAAATAAGTGGTAAGACTAATAGAGCATAACCTTCAGACATGAGCTGGGTTCAAACTTTTCCAGATTGTGCAAAATTATTTGCAGAAGCAGGGTGGTTAGTGTTTTTTAAAAAGATTGAAGTTCATCACTCAGAAGTCTCTTATAAATTCACTCAATGTTTGGATAAGGATATAGTGTCTTTTGATACTTTGAAGTTTAAACTGACCAGGGAATTGTTAGCAGAAGCAACATGAATTTTATATGAGGGTGAATTCTGGTTCAAAAAAGTGCCTTTCACTTTTCATGCTCAGAGATATCTACTTCCAGATGTAGTAGTAGATTGGGAAAAGGGAGTACCTATTCAAAAGTTTAATCCAGAATGGATAGAGCCTATCAAAATCCTACAAATCTATATCACCTGTGAAGGGAGATTTGCTTTTATGTTTAAGTACCATTTTAGATTCCTTCAACATCTCAGTCATGAATCCAAAATGAATCTCCCATTCTTCTTTTTTAAAAGTTTACAAAAGATGTCAAGTAGGGTGAAAGAACATCAGGATCACACCAAACAATTAGTATTTCACCATGGGCTTATTAAAATAGTTATAAGCACTGTACTTCAAAAAAGAGAGAAGACATGGGAATATTTCCTATTTTGGTCTGGTTTCCAAACAGAGAAGGAAGAGCAGTATCAGAAGAGACAGTTAGACAAGGGTCAAAATTTGATCAAGAAACTTAAAAAGAAAGTCACAATCAAAGATGAAGAAGGTGGTGAACCAGGAAAATATTCAAACCAGGAAGATGAAAACATTGAAATTGAACAGCAAATTAATGTTGAAGAAAATAAAGTTTCAAGGTCAGAGGTGAAGGAACTTGAGGCTGTAGAAGATGCTTCTCCTGAAGAACTGAACCAAATTGTAAATGAAGAGGTAAAGAAACAGGAACAAACCCTTATTATAGTACTCTCTGAAGAAGAGGAAAAATATTTATCTAATGAAGCTAGGGTTCATACCACTGATAAAGATAGGGTTCATTCTAAACTGGAGATACATGCCCATTCTGAAGAAGAGACAGTGTCACGAAGGAAGAAAATGAAAGTTGTTGAATTAGCTTCACTTACACATCAAGGGAAAGCTTTGAAAATGTTAGGAGAGGTTGGAGCAGTTTGGAGGCCCAAGACAAGGCCAAAGAATAAGCTTAGGTTAAATATGAAGAAGCTATTAAATCCCAAATTGGCTGAGAAAAAGGTTACAGTAATAGAAGATTCATCATCTCAGGAGAAATTGGAAGACAGTGAGGATGAAAACAAAGAAGTTATGAAGGGTAAAAAACCAATTGTTTCAAAAGATAAACCATTCTTCACTGATACTAAGATCTCAAACATATTCATGGAGGTTCAAAATAAGATGATTCAAGAACAACAGCAAAATGATATAAAGAGTTCTTGTATGGAGAAAATAGGGGCAATTGAACATGCAGTTCAGTGCAGTATTGAAGCTGAAGAACATTCATAAATTCCTGTGACCTTGACAGAGCATATGAAGGAGGATGAAGAAATATTCAAGAAGCTGAAAATCCCATGGATGCCAGAAGGGATGTAGCCAATAGTAGAAGGTAAATGCATTGATTCTGAAAAGGAAAATCTGCAAAGGAGTATTAAACAATATAAGCATCAAATTGAGTACCTGCATGAAAGCAATGAAGGATTAGTGACTGCAAATAAAAGACTAAGAGAAGATCTGGAAGAAGTTAATAGTCATTGTCAGAAACTGATTTAGGTTTCTAAAGAGGCTCTTAAAAGAAAAGGACATATAGAGAATCAGTTTATAGAACTAAAACAAACTATCCAGGAGCTGACACAACAGAAAGAGGAGCTGACAAAAAGAGTTGCAGATTTGGAGGCAGACCACCAAAAAGCTAGAAGGAAAGACTAGGCTTTAGAGGGAATTGCTCTTTTATCAAAGGTAGCAAAATACTTGTAAAAGTACTTTAGAAAGAGCAGTTATTAGTTAGTTTGAAAAAGTTATTTCATTTTTGTATAATGATAGTTTATATTGAACAATTCGATAGATGACCTAAAAGTAGTTAGGGTTTAGTTATGCAACTGTTTTTTAAGGAACAGGATAAATGTAAGTCTGAAAAAGGACCAAGGGTTAGATTTTTGTTGCTAGGGGAGGCTATCAGGCTGTGGTTTATGAGCTAAATGTAATGACTCTTATGTGTTTTTGATGACTGGATTATGAAATATATGCAACTATATTCCCTTTTATACTTTTGACTGGTTTCATTTCTAATTTGTGTTAATTACTCAGTTGGTATACTCATTTCCTGTTTAAGGTTTTTATGCTTGAAATTATTGCTAACTGTGGGTGGAACTCAGTACTGTGATTTTTATGTTTGGATTATAGTTTATATGTTATGCATCTCAGTCTTTCAAATGCTCATGATTTAGTGTTTGCTTTGGTTTCATGAAGTTTCTGCCCTCTTGTCTACAAACTGTACAACCAAAACCCTAGAGAAACCTATTTTACTTTATTATATTTATTGATATTGTGTTGTCTTGTTCTTTCATAGTTTGAGAACAATTTATGGCACTAACACAGTCCATGGGAGGTGTGCTTTTTCATTCTTCAAGGTTGATCCCTGAAAGGAAATGGAATGTAGCAGCCCTACATTCATTCATGTTAAACTTGAATAACAGGTCTGATATGTATTTGGACTGAGTGACCATTATCCCATCATACTTTTGCTCAATTTTGAGCCCCAAAAATTGTTTTAAGAGCCCCAAATCACTCATTTCAAATGCATTGTGGAGAGCAAATTTGATGACTGAAATAGAAGCAACTGTGCCACCTATGATCAGTAATTCATCAACATATAAAACAATAATAATCAAATGACCATCATACTATTGTATATACAAATTTGGATCTGATTTACACCTTTGGAATTTTTGCAAGAGAAGGAAGGCATCCATTTTGGAATACCACTCTCTTGGGGCATGTTTTAACCCATATAGTGACTTCTTTAGCTTGCAAACCAAATATGGATTAGAAGTGTAGCCATCAAGCTGCTTCATATATATCTTCTCATGAATATCTCCATGCATAAAGGCTAACTTAACATCCATATGATGCACTTCCCAGTGCTTAGATGCATAAATTGCCAAAACTAGGCAGATGGAGTCCATTTTTGCAACCGGTGCAAAAGTTTCATCGTAGTCCACACCTTGGACCTAGGAGAAACTTTTTTCTACTGGAATTGCCTTATATTTGAAGGTGATTCCATCATCAGAAACATTATTCTGAAACACCCACTTGCATTGAACCAATTTCCTCCCCTGAGGAAGAGAAACTAGCTCCCAAGTGGTGTTTTTTTAAAGAGAATTCATCTCTTCATCCATGGCAACTTGCCATCTCGGATCCTTCCGAGCATGGTAGTAATACTTAGGGTATGAACTTACCATCAAATAACAATATTTGGATAGCAAATGATATGGACAAGAGATCGTAATACCTGCTCTTTGGAAATCGGACCGGGTTCTCCTTGGATCATCCGAATTTCCAATGTTATCTCCTACAGAGGAGAGTGTCTGTCGAACCCAAGTTGGGAGATTATTTTGTACTTAAAGTTATGATACATAATCTGATGTTTTCTATACACTGATATCAGAAATCAGAGGATTCAAATCAGGGTCATCACCCCCAATTACATCATCCAAATATTCAGTAGAATAGGAAGGAAATTCAACAGCTTTCTCCTTCACTAGTTCTACCTCCTGAAGAGGCTCATCGAACTTGACACTCCCTTCAATGATGATCTGTTTTGTTTTGATATCCAACAGCTTGAAACCTTTTGATTCATTAGGATATCCAATAAACATACATTCTATTCTTTGCGGTTGCAAATCCCTCCTTTTATCAAGTGGAATTTGGGCCCATGCAATGGACCCAAACACCCGCAGATTCGACACATCCTGCTTGTGTCCGAAATATGCTTCGAAAGGGTTCTTCCCTTTCATGGATGAGTGTGGAACTTTGTTATGAATATATGTTGCAGCATGCATGGCTTCATCCCACAAATGTGCAGCCAACTTCTTTGATTCCAACATGCAGGTGGTCATCTCCTTAAGCGACCGATTCTTCCTCTCCACTGCATCATTCTGTTGGGGAGTGTAGGGAACTGAATGTTGGACCTGAATACCACTTTGGGAACATATATGCAGTAAATAATTACTGATGTACTCCCCACCATTATCAGATCTCAAGATCTTGATCTTTTGGCTAGATGCATTCTCAATCAAGGCCTTCAGATCAGTGAATTTTTCCAAGAATTCTGACTTCTTTTTGATAAAAAAGACCCATGTGTATCTGGAAAAGTCATCAATGAAAGTCAGAACGTACCTTGATCCATTGATGGATTTGATAGGCATGGGACTGCTTATATCAGAGTGTATCAGTCCCAAGATGCATGATTCTCAGCTTGCCTTACCCCGATCGAACTTATGCTCAGGGTGCTTTCCAACAACATAGCCCTTGCAAATTCTAGTGGTAGCTTTGATGACCGAGAGGCCTTCAACCATAGAATTATTATGTAATTTCTACAAGTATTTGAACTTCAGATGTCCAAAACTCTCATGCCACAGTCTACTAACTTCATTTCCATGATTCAACAATGCGGTGGGCATTGCATCCGCCACAAAATGGGAGAACTCGTAGGATTTTGCATGATGGTTTGCAAGGCCTTTTCCTACAAGTTTTTTGGATGAAAGTTCTGTGATATCTACATCATCTAGGATCATTAGAGAAAATTTGAGGTCTAAAATGGGCCTCCTAAGGAAAATGATAAAATAATAGTTAAAATAATAGTTATTAATTTTGGAGGAAGAATGAAAAAAACTACTTTTTTTGTTCATATTTTCGACATATATCCCTGTGTTTTTACTCAAATTCCAAGTGGGAGAGTTCGTTGGATGCGGAAGTCAATTCAAAATCTAACAAGTACCCACACTGCTTAATTTTGATAGACCCCACTACCCCAAAAACAAGAAATGCCTGAAAAAACGTGATGATGACATCATCATCATGTTTTTTCAGGTATTTCTTATTTTTGGGGTAGTGGGGTCTGTCAAACATATGCAGTGTGGGTACTCCCTGGAATTTGAGTAAAAAAACAGGGAGATATGTCGAAAATACGAACAAAAAAAGTAATTTTCTTTTATGACAAATATGTCAATTCAACCATTATGGTTGACTCATTTTATTGAAATTCTATTGGTTCTTGAATTCCAACTCACAAAATTGATTTTTGGCGCGTTTTCTTATAAGGCCCATTTTAGACCCCAA
The DNA here is from genome assembly GCA_001517045.1 of Pseudotsuga menziesii. Lineage (NCBI taxonomy): Eukaryota > Viridiplantae > Streptophyta > Pinopsida > Pinales > Pinaceae > Pseudotsuga > Pseudotsuga menziesii. The sequence continues at coordinate 475,634 of LPNX010479269.1, read as the reverse complement.
ATTTCCTCTAATGAAAGGAGACTCTCTTGGGCACTCCCATATGTGTCATTTGATAAACACTTAGGAGGTTTGATGCAAGAGATGGTACATACAAAACATTGGAAAAATAACCATGCTCAAGATCTATAGTACCTTGTCCTTCGGATATGATTGTGGAGTCATCTCCCATGTGGATGGGAATGGATTTTCCGGTCTTTAAAGATGAGAAGGATTCTCTTTCAGCCATCATGTGGTTTGAAGCTCCAGAATCTATCAAGAGTGCTTTGGACTTCGAAGTGCTTGCCATGAGGGTATGACCTCTTTCATGCTATGGTTCTCGATCTTGCTGATCTCTCCTCCGAAAGCTTTCCGGAAGATTGATGTGATTTCTCTCAAGGAGAGAGGTAGCTTCATCAAGTGTCTTTTTCATGCAGGCATGTTCATGCTGCAAGCCCTTCCCATAGTATGAACACTTGAATTTTTCCTTTCCATGATGCCCTTTTCCTTTGTTCTTCTTCGAGCCAAAAGGATTTTCATGCTGCTGCTTTTCAACTTTAGGATTAGGAGCTTAAAATTTGGTTATTGGGTTCTTCTGCTAATTTTCTTTACCCTTCATATCTTTGGGCCCTGATACATGGAGGGCTTGATCATGGGAGGATCTGATGATCCCCATCTGGACAAGCTTATCATGTTCACTTGTTAGGGACTCAATGAAGGCATTGAGTGAATGCATCTTCCATCCAGGGTTTTGAGATTCCCTGCATGAAATGTAGAGACAAACATCGAATAATCAGCTCCAAGTTTGGAGAGTATGGCGAGGATGAGCTGATAATCCTCCTTCTCCACCTTACATTGCTTCAACAGTAAGACAATGTGCTTGAACTTTGTGAAAAAATCATTTAAGGTCTCCAAATTGGAAGGCTGGATAGATCAACTCATTTTCAAGCTGGTATACTCTCAAATCATCCTGTTTTCCATACAAGGTTTCCAATTTGTCCTAGATTTCCTTTGGAGTCTTCAATCCCGAGAGATGGAAAAGAAGATCATGGGAAACAGAGAGGCACAAGAATATGAATGCTTCATATTTCTTGTTCAAGAATTTGGCTTTGTCTATCACAGAAGCAGGCTCTTCTTTAGTATCCATAGTGACCCTATAGAGTCCTCTAGCACATTGTTGGATCTTCGTGTCTCCTTTCCATGAATGGAAATTGAACGGTGTTAAGAGTTCTATGGAAGAACCCATCTGAAACTGCTGGAGCGAATGCTTTCACCTATTAAAACCTGCAAAACACAATAAAAGGGGCACCGTAAGGTCAGACAACCTGCACATTTTAGACTTTCATCACACCCAGCATAGTTGATCAGGAAAGCTTGATCAACAATTCCTTTACTTGGGGTATTAAGTGGTAAGCCTTGGCTTCTGGTGTAGTGCTAGAATTTTGAGCTTTTGCTCAATTTTTCATGCAAGATCTATCAAAAACCTTGTTTTTTAGAGATCTAAACTTCATCCCACCGTGAGATCTGATACCATATTAATTTCTCACAGTGGTCTAGGAACTGAAAACATAGTCTCACAAAGAATTCAGACAAATATGCATAAAATTATCAAAATGGTGCTGCAATGGGAGTAGCAGATCTATATAATCAATAAATAATGAGTAATACAATACATTGATCATGCAATATGCATGAATTCCAAGACAATTTGAATTCCCAAGGAGGTCATTCGAATTGAATGAATGAGTGTAGTTTAACTGACTGTAAGCCATAGTAAACACACTAGTTAACCAATTGATCAAGTGTCGATTGACTCAACTGACCTAACTGAAGTCAGAGTGCAATGAATGACTAAGTCTAACTAAAAGTAGCTTAGACACATGTCACTGCATGCCAACCAACAAGTGGTAGTGCACCATTAACTCCAATGAACCCCGATGAGGTTAACTGAAGTCAAACTAGCCATCAGTGGTTGTTGGAGGCACCCCTGTTGACTCCAATTCATTAAATATTAATAAAATAATCAATATAATGAATGGAGGTGTCTTCACCACTCATCTTAACTGATTGTAACCATCAGTTAGCAATTAGGTGCATTTATGACACTCATATCACTCCCTTAGTGTTCTTGTTAGCCTCCCCAAATGAAGGAGAAGGCTTAGTTGGCCTCCTTGACTGAAGGTAGGTGTGGGTGTGCTCATGCTGATGTCATGTAGTGCTCCTTTGATGTCAATTAAGTCAATAAAACTTGGGATAGTGGTTTAACAAGCCCAAATTGACCAAATTAAGTGTGCATGGTGGGTAAATGTCTCCAACAAGACTGAATATGAAAAGGATCCTAAAACCTAAATTAAAGAAAGAAAACATTGTAGTGATCGAGGATTCTTCAACTGAAGAAGATATGGAAAGTGAAGAAGATTTAAGTCCTCGGCAAGTTTATATTGAAAAAGAGCATTCATTTTCATTGAACTATCTCAAGGAAGAGATAAAGTTTAAGAAGAGCCAATCACTTTCAATATTGAGCAAGGTATGACTTCAAAGGTTCCTTTTTAACAGGAAACAGTGAAAGACAAGCAGGAAGATGACCTGATTTTCAAGAAGTTGGCATTTCATGGATGACAAATCAAGGCTCTACATTACAGGGAGAAGTTCACATGGACTCGGAAATTGAGAACCTTAAGAAAACTGTGGAACAATGCAAATATCAGATTGGTTTTCGTAGTGAGACTAATGATAGATTGGTAATAACAAATAGAATACTAAGAGAAGACCTTGATGATATCAATACACACTATCAGGAACTAATAGTTGTCTCCAAAGAGGCATTGAAGAGAAAAAGGGAGATTTAGAGCCAGGCTGAAGGTTTAAATCAGAAAATTCAAAGTATAAGCCAGCAGAATGAGTTGTTATTAAAGAGGATTAAAAGTTTAGAGACAAAGCAGGACTAAACTAGGAAGCAGTCACATACTTTAAAAAGAATTGCAATGTTGGCAGAGACATGCAAGAATCTATGAATTCTTCTAGTGGCCAGGTGTCAAGTAGTTTAATTTGTTAATACTTTTGTATTTTTGAAAATACAACTATTTTTCTAACTAGTTCGAACTCAGACCTAAAAGTTAGTTTTGACAGTTATGTAACTATTTTAGTTGAGAAAGGATAAAAGTAGGAAAGAAAATGAAAGTGGGGTTCGAATTTTGTTCAAGAAGGGGATTAAGAGCTAGATGTATGTCAAGCTAAGAATGATGACTCTCTTGTAAGTTTGAAGACTGATACTGATATATACATACTTATAATCCATTTATATTTCATATTGGTTTTGTTTATGGCCTATTTGACCACTCAATATATAACTTCATTTCTTGTTTAATGGTTTTTATTCATGTAAATGCTTATATGTTGTGGATGAAATCACTGTTGTGTTTATAATGTTCATGGTTTATATTTATATTTTATATGTTTTCACCTCAGTCCTTCATATTATTTCATGATTTAGTACTTGTGTTAGCTTGTTGATGATTTACCTTCTTGATTGATGAACTTTCAAACCAAAATCATAAAAAAAAAGTTCTATTTTTCTTTTATTTTTGAGAATGTTCTAGCTTGTTCCTATAGTAGTGTAGGAACAATTTCTAGCACAAACATATTTGGAACCATTGTCAAGGATGAAACTGAAGTATAGCTTCCCTGGGATATCATTATTCATCTGATTTTGAGAGGTGAACAAAATCAGAACATCTTTCAGACTACTTTTTCACCAAGCAGTGATTCACAGTGGCTACTAGAAAGATTGGAACAAGGGGGAATCCTACTTCACCTTTACATTTGGGTGTCTCAGATCCATAACATATTTTGAAAGAAGCAATAAAAATCCAAAAATCTTAGTCTTCTCCTTCTCTGTGTATCCCTAATCAGTTTGACTTAGTATTACATATTCATAAGAAGAAGAAAAAAAGTCTGTCTTGGTCAATCCCTTCTATACAAGTCAGTAGTTTTCAAGTTTTACTAATACATAGTCTTATAAAAAACCATAAAAACCAATTCTATTTTGTTGTTATTTTCGAGATTGTTCTAGCTTGTTCCTGTGGTAGTCTAGGAACCATTTCTAGCACAAACGCCGACCATCGATTTAGCATTTTATGTATCAGAAATTAAAATCGAAGCCTATAGTTCTCGTGCTAGCGAGGCACAATATAAATTGAGACATCATGTGAATATTAAATTTAATAAAATACCCACAACTAGCTATGCAATGCAACAAGATATGGGGGCATCATTTTCACAAGGAATAGGGAGGTAAATTATTCAAACCCTTGAGACAATAGTGTTAATCCAAATGTCAATGAGAAAACCCATAAACTCTCAACTACCCATTTTGACCTATGCACCCAATCATTTAATTCTTCCAAGGGTTGGTTGAGGAAGTTAATGCATTGGGAATGGAGAGGTATGGCAAACAATTTCGTGTATGGGCAAGCCATGGATTCTGGAAAATTGTATTTTTTCTTATGGGGCAAGAAAACACCCAGAAATGCATTCCCAATCCATTCCTCATGCAACTAGAGCTAGCTGGGGCATTTTCTTCATGTTTTTCAACATTTACGTTCATTTTATCCATGGTTGAAAATCCATTTTTGTGTTGAAAAGTGGATGGGAAAAATATATTCACTATTTGGGGGTTTATAGAGGTCAATTATGCCCCTATAAGCCCATAAAAGTTTTCTGAAATTGAATTTTCTCTCCCGGGGTTGATTCCACATCTACTATTTCGTTTTGTTTGCCCATGACTTCTGAGACTGATGGAAACCCCATCTTGGGCATCCCACAGCCAAACATTTTTCTTCATACCCAACACTTGTGTTTTGTTGTTATGTGAATCCTTGTTTTGGTCTGAAATGTAAGTAAGAATTAGGAGTGGAAGAGGACCAAAATTGGCTTGATAAACCTAGTGAAGAGAGGAACCTCACAAAAGATCAAAAGGGGTTGGTTACTCTTCTATGCACACCTTGGAGAACACTAGAATGGAAGGTATGGCCTAAGGGACTATGTACCAGTGAAGGGAATACTTCCTTGTTTTGGGTGTGTAGGTATTGTGGAGACCAAGCTAGATAGATCATGTAGAGGTGTCCATAGCTCTGTGGTTGAGCTCACTAGCTTAGCAATTCTTCCTTTCCAATGCCTTAGCAGCGTGATAAACCCAATTGTGGATTGGATTGGCTGAACCTTGGTGTGTATTTGGCTATGTATGAGTATGATGTTCCCTTTTTCCTTGTAGAAATCATGTCCAACTCGGGGGTGGCAGTTGTGCTAAGATATTGATGAGAACAACTTGCCTAAGGTTGGGTGGAACGTTACAGCGGCATAGCTAGTTACTTGGGGCAACTCATTTTCAAGATAAGTACTCTCTTATATTAATTTTGCAATGTATTGTTTTAATAATTATTATGAATGTATTGAATTCTTTCTAGAGGTTCAAGTAGAAATTTACTTCCGCTTTATTTTCCTGCATTTTACATCTTCATATGTCTTTTACTTCCAATGCATTTTTGCTTATGTTCATGGGGATAGATGCCTGGTTATAGCGTTGTGTCCTCTCCATCGCACTAGATTGGTGAGAGGGTATGTGACAGTGTGGTATTAGATCCATTGGTTACAACATAGAGCCTAAATGGTCTAGGTCGAATAGTTTCGAGAGGTAATATCACCCCCTATATAGCACTAATCAGTAGAGAAAGAAAGAAAATTTTATCTAAGTGTTTTTTGAAATTCCGTCTATATCTATGTCAGCAAGATTTGGAGATATCGCAGTGACTATGTCGGCAAATATCGGCCAGAAACGTCGAAATTGTCAATGAGTTAAGCTAATTCCAATGATACATTTCGATGTAACCGTCTGAGTTGCACTGACGGGATTGAAGCGATATGTTTCAGCGTGGACGGTTGAGTTACGCCAATGAATTTTGTGAATTTAGGAGAAAGGATTAGTAAGCGATGAAAGATGAGTTCGTCAATCAACGCAAATAAGTCAATTTCGTTGATACAGGTCGGAGGAAATAGGTGAGTTTGTCAATCGACGCAAATAAATTAATTGTGTCGATACATGTAGGAGGAAACATACAAGTTCGTCGATCGGTGCAAATGAGTGAGTTGCGTCGAAACATATGAGTTCATCAATCGGCACAAATAAGTGATTTCATCGACAGAGGTCGGAGGAAAAATGATAAATTCACTGATAAATCCCCCTTGACCCCCGTCGTCCCCCTAAGACAGTCGTTGATTGTGAGAAAAGTCTATTTTTTGACAAGTTGTCAATATAGGATTTTCCAAAATGTAGGAAATTAATTTATAAATTTCTGAGATTATAACGCAGCTAACAATTGTCTTTATGAACACATTTTGCATAATCATAATCACATCAAAGGAAACATTCCACATAGTCCAGTTTGGAAAATTTGGTCTTGGTTGGGCCAAGAAGATCAACATCATGAATAATGCACAGGATCCCTATGATCCTGAGACAAATTCCATGGGGGAGAACATACAGGTTGAGAATGGTGAAATAGAATCCCATGGGAGAAGAAATCAAGAGACTCCCCCAGATATTGCAGCCACCATGAGGAGCCTAAGGGTGGAGTTGCACAGTTGCAGAGAAGATAATGAAAGGATGATTAAAGCTCAGTAAGAACAAAATTAGTTGAATGCAGCTATGCTACAAATTTTGACAGACATCCAAAGGCAGATAAACTCTGGGCATCAGACAACAAATCTAGAAGGGAGTAGGAGTAGTTCAAGGATAAATTCCCGCAAGAGGTCAAACAACTCAAGAAGAGTTTCTAGAGATAGAACATATACTCTAGAAATATCTTCTAGTGGATCATCTGACTCTAAATAATCCAATAGGGGTTCAAGCTCTTCATCTCACAGGAGAGGAAGAGGCATTACAAGAACAATTCATATGGGGAATTTAAGAAGGCAAAGCCTCCTACATTTGATGGTGAGGTAAACTCTGGTCAAGAAGTTGAAGCTTGGCTTCTTGGGATGAGAAATTATTTCCAAGTCCAAGACTACTCTCGAAATATGAAGGCAAGGGTAGCTATCTTCAACTTAAATGGAAGAGAATCTATATGGTGGGGGCACCTTGGGAAAGTGAAGAAGGTCAATGAAATAAATATTGTGTGGAAGCAGTTCAAGAAATATTTCAAGAAGAAGTACCTCTCTGATATGTACTATAATCATAAGATTAAAGAGTTCCATGACCTAAAATTGGGACAATTGACTATGGACGAATATGTAAACAAATTCTTGGAACTGCTAAGATATGTCAAGTATATTCAAGATGATCAGGTGAAATTCAGTGTTTTCTAAGTGGACTACCTCAGGATGTCCAAGGCAGCATGGAGGGTATGGATTTCACACTCAATAGGTAGCACATATTCGAGACGCCATGAGTCATATAAATATAGGATTGAATTTGATGAACCTTGAACTCTAGAAGAGGAAATAAGGAAGGCCAAGTATTGCTATGAAGAAAAAAAAGAAAATCATATTTCCATAAGGCATGGAAGGACAAGAAGAATGAGAAGTTTGGCCAAAGGAAGAAATGTTTCAAACCCTCTCACCTCTGAAAACGGAAAAGGTAGCCATCACGAGCTGTGACTAAGCTTGTGAGACAAGCCAAGAGATCCAAAGGAGCCAAGAGAACCACTTCAATGTTGGGGATGTGGAGGAGACCATATGCTTAGGAACAATTTGCGTCGAAATGGGAATGTAAGTCAAGTTCACAACATCCAAGGAGCTAAAACTGTGGGTCAAGGGGGGAGGACCATCCTTAGAATCTATACAGCACTAGAGGACCGCCAGGTAGATCATCAATCAATTGTGGTTGAAGTTGAAGGTATGATTACTAAGAAATATGTTTCTATTTTGATTGACCCCAGATCTACTCACAGTTCTATCACTCCTAAAATTGTTGATATTTGTACTTTTACAAAACTAAAGCACAGTGAAACATGGTTAGTTCAACTAGCCACTTCAACCAAGATAAAAGTTAGTGAAATTGTAGATAAATGCCCATTAGATATGGATGGGCTATTCACTTATGCAAACCTAAATATTCTACCACTTGGTTACGATGATATTCCCATTGGAATGGACCAGTTAGAAGAACACAAGGTTAAACTTGACAGCTACAACAAGACATTTGAATGCATGGATGAAGAAGGAAACCGAAGGATTGTAAGAGGAATTCCAAATATTATTTCTGTTAGGCAAGTTTCAGCAATGTAGTTGAATACGTTCTGTAGGAAAGGTTGTCGATTGTATGTAGCCCATGTTTTGGAGGCAATGGAAAATGAAACTCCTAAGTTGAAGGACTATCCTGTATTGCAAGAATTTAGGGATGTTTTTCCTAATGATATTTCAGGACTTCCTCCAAAGAGAGACATTGATTTTACAATTGACCTTGTTTCGGGAGCTACACCAGTGTCCAAGACACCCTACAGGATGAGCACACATAATTGCTAGAGCTGAAAAATGCAGTTACAAGAGTTGCTGGAAAAGAAATATATCAAACAGAGTGTGTCCCTGTGGGGAGCACCAGTTCTATATGTGAAAAAAAAATATGGGACACTTAGGTTATGTATTGACTACAGGTAGTTGAACAAAGTTACTGTGAAGAATAAATACCCATTACCTTGAATTGATGACCTTTTTTATAAAATGAGAGGAGCAAAGGTATTTTCAAAAATTGACTTGAGGTCTAGTTACCATCAGGTAAGAATCAAAGAGGAAGATATTCATAAGACAGCCTTTAGAACAAGGTATGGGCACTATGAGTTTGTGGTGGTACCATTTGGTCTCACAAATGCACCAGCTACATTCATGTGTCTCGTGAATAGTGTTTTTTGCAAGTATCTGGACAAGTTTGTTCTTGTATTCCTAGATGACATTCTCATTTATTCTAACAATGAAGAAGAGCATGAAGAACATTTGACAAGGGCATTGCAATTTCTAAGGGAGCATAAGTTGTATGCAAAGTTGAGTAAATGTGAATTTTATAAAGATAAAAATCATTATTTGGGTCACATTATCTTAGACAAAGGAATATCTATGGACCCTGAGAAGATTGAGGCCATTGTGAATTGTCCAACTCCAAGAAATGTGACAAATGTGAGATCCTTTATGGGACTTTTTGGGTACTATAGGAGGTTCATTGAAGGATTCTCCAAGGTTGCACATTCAATCACTTCCTTGCAAAAGAAGGGGATAAAGTTTGAATGGACACCAAGATGTGAGGAAAGCTTCCAAAAGTTGAATAATCTTCATACGAGTGCACCAATTTTGAAAATTGTAGACCCAGAAAAAGACTTTGTGGTGTCTATGGATGCATGAATTTCTTATGTAAGACAACCACATGGTATGCTATGAGTCAAGAAATTTGAAGAAGCATGAGAATAACTATGCTACTCATGATTTAGAACTTGTAGCCATAGTACATGCTCTAAATATGTGGAGGTGTTACTTAATGGGGAGGAAATTTTAGCTAAGGATAGACCATTGTGGTCGGAAATACTTGTTTTATCAGCCAACTTTAAATGCTAGGCAAGCTAGATGGTTGGAATTTTTGTGTGAATTTGATTTTGAAATCAAACACATAAAAGGAAAAGAAAACAAGGTGGTTGATGCACTCAGCAGGAAGGTACATGAAATGCACATGGCATCTCTTAGTACTTTCCAACCAGATTTGAGGCAGCATAGTATTAACCATATTGCCGAGGATGAAGTGTATGTGCATATAAAGGACAAGTTGTAGCAGAAAAACCTTGAAAGGAAGTACGAAGGATATCAATTGGAAGGAGACAAACTTCTTACTTATAAGAATAGAATTTAGATTCCAAATGTGGAAGACTTGAGGAGGATTGTTATCGATGAAATACATCAAGCTCCATAGTTTGGTCACCCAGGATATTAGAAAACAATTTCTACATCCAGAAAGAAGTATTTTTGTTTGGGAATGAAAAAGGGCATTGCTGAGTATATTTCTAAGTGCATGAAATGTTTGCAGGTAAAGGTTGAACATCAACACCCAGCAGGTTTGTTGCAACCTTTTCCACTCTTGTAATGGAAATGGGAATTCATTTCCATGGATTTTATTACAAGGTTTCCAATTGTGGAAATTGAACCTAGGTGATAGAACAATTGTACTCACAAAATTGCTAATCAAACATGCAAATTCACACACAAAGTAGACTGAAATTGGAGCATAACACTAATCTATATTAAATAAGTGTACAATAGCCAACCTTATGAATTCATAGGATGTTGTCATATATAGTTATGTGAGATATTTGAATGCATAAGGATGCCATTCGAAATAGTCAAAAAGCAGGCTTACTAAATCTAGTCAAATCCCCCATAGGTGCATAAAGCAGTTTCCAAATCTAACTAGAGGCTCACGAATTGGAAAAGTAAAATGGGAAAGAAAATAAGTGATGGAAATACAACTCATACATGCCTTTATTAGGAGAAAACAATGGAGGATGATGAGGGCAAAAAACAAGTCAACTACACCTAGTCTTACTTTCCCTTTTGCCTTAAATATCAATAAAGCAGGAAACTTAGCAGAAAAAGCAGATATGTGCTAGGGAGGATCTAGAATAAAGCAGAACTAATAAATATGGTTTCCAGTAGGTTTCCCAAGTGCTCCATGACTCAGTTTTAGCAAGTTTGACTTCTAGGACATGTGGAAGACAACTTGCATAGAGTGGAATATTGGAAACTAGGCAAATAAGACAAAAATGGATTAATTAATGTCTAAGGTAGCTAACTATGGGTTGATTATTCTAACGCCCCCCTTTAAGCCTGACTTTAGGAGTAAATATCAGAAAATTATAGGGCCTAGCAACAAGGCTTAGTCACCCTTTACATACTGCATGTCCATTTAACCAAGGAAAGAGGCAAAAACCCAGTGGGAAAATCCTCCCTTAAACATGGACAGTAAAACAAAATTTCAAAATCTTGTCATCAATAATGCTTCACAGCATGATCAATAATCCCCAGTAGTGATTTGAGATTGTTGAATGTCTTCTCACAAAATAATATGGTGAAGATGTATGCTACTTGTTCTGAAGATGCATAGAAGAGTAGGTAAATGGTACCATCATGCACAAGTTGTCTGATGTAGTGCATATGGATCTCAATGTGTTTGGTTCTTTGTCTTTGAACTGGATCATTGTAGATTTGAATGGTGCTCTGATTATCATAATAGATAATGGTTGAAAACTCTGATTCGAAGCCACACTCACCAAGTATCCCCTGCAACCATAACCATTGAGTTGCTGCATTTACAACTCCTCTGTACTCTGCTTCTGTAGATGAGAGTGCAATGGCACTCTGTTTCTTGCTTGACCAATTGATTGGTCCTTCAGCAAGCATGAACACATATCCTGATGTTGACTTTTGATTTGTGTTGTCACCTGCCCAATCATTGTCAGTAAACCCAATCAAATCAAGATCAGATTTAGCTTTGTAGAAGATCCCATGAGTTTGTTGGCTATCATGGGCAGACCCGGGTTTACTGTGTTTTAACCAACAACACCCCTAGCTCACTGGCCCTTTCGGTGACAGACCGTGAAGCGGCCTAAAGTCTCACCCAAAGTGATTCTAATGGGTTGGCCAAGGACTCAAGCGTCTTGGACCAGGTTATGTGGCATCCTACTTGCGACTCGCAGTTCTGCTAGCCGCGAGGCCTCTTTCTCTGCGCATCGCGCGACCCCTCTACTCGTGTCGTGTGATCTCCTTGTCTCGCAGCTCTTCTGACCGTGAGATCTCTCTCTCTTCCTGTTGCATGGTCCCTTTCTGCGTCACACAAATTCCACTGACTCACGATGACCCCATCCCTATCGCCTCGCCGCACACTAGGCAACACGTAACTTCCTCTCCAATGCTAAGTCCTTAACCCACGGTATCGCGCACCGCAGCTCCTCTACCGGTGTGGTATCACCTCTCTGCGATATCCTATTCTCGTGGCTCAGCGCACTTAGCGTTGTTCGTGTCGACTTGCAGGACTCAACATACCAAACTGTTTAACACTGCGACTAGTGATTGTTCAAGCAAAGCATAAATGAACCCACATACAGCATGTCGAAGACTTCAACTTATGTTTATCCTTCTATATTACTGTGAACTGGACAATGCATGCATACATTCAACTGTAAATAAGGCTTATATAATAACTAACAGATGCAACAATTAAACACAACACATGAATCAATCGCATAACACTCGATTTTAACGTGGTTCACCTGCAGGATGGAAGTTATGTCCATAGAACTGTGTTTCTATTATAGCTCAGGGGAAGGTAAACACAGTTCTGTTGCACCGCATATGCAGCTTAAGATATTCTCTCTTAGATATCTTTTCTATCTCTATATTGTCTCTCTTACAATATACTCTTCCCTCTCTGTCGATCCCTGCGGATCGTTACATGCATGCTCTATGAGCCAGCTACTGGTTACAATAAGATACTACCGCTAATAACAGAACCAGAGCTCAACTCTATTACAATACAAGGTAGCTGTGAGCTAACAGACTCAATGGCTAAATAGCTAGCTGGATGGCTTAAAATGCTCAAAATGCCAACCTTTTACAATACAAAATACATCCCTTTATAGGCGGCCCGAAGGTCTCACCATTACAACACTGTGGGCCTGTCCCAACAGTAACCCAAACCCTAATTAGTGACAGTCGACGTATCTGTACTTTGGGGTAGCCGCTATCCATCACACCACAGATCTCTACAGTCTTCCATGCTTCCCAGCACTGACCATGGGTATTATGCACCGCTTCCCTTCACCACAGCTTCCTGCAGTCTTCCATGCTTCCCAGCACTGACCATGGGTACTGGCGCTACTTCCCTTCTATCCTTCATCTTCAATACCTTGGCCTCATTGCTCCTTTTCCTTTATGAGGGTAGCTGAGCCCTCCTGTCTTCCGCCTCTGCCTTCAATGCAATGGGTGAGCTCTCTCTTCTCGGTCGCTCAAGTACCATCATCTTCCTTGACTTCTCTATCTTCTACGTCATGGTTTTCGGCTCTGATCTATAGCTAGAAACCTGCTACACTGTCGTAGTGCTGCCTCTTATATCTCTACCAAAACTGTCTATCCGTCAAAATAGCAGCTTCTTCTGTAGTTGTGGGACCCTACTCCAACAGTCCCCTAACACTTACTTGTGGCTCGTCCCCGAGCCACTACCAGCGGGCTTCTCCTACTGTAGTTTCTCCTTGGCTTCTTGCGAAGTCCGTTGCAACTTATCTCGAAGTCCTGCGACTTCGTCCTGCATCGCTTCGACATGCTCTCGTGCCGAGTCAAGCAAAGCTTGACTAATACTGGCGTCTTCTGTTGTGTCAGTTTCCTCTCTTGTGGTAGTGAACTCCCTCACTTTCTTCTCAACCGTATCGACTAACTCAGTGATTTGCTCCCGGTAGGGTTGAAGCAGGTCATTGATGTGTATCTCCTTTTTTCTTAATCGCTGCACTTCCTGCTGCAAGCGGTTCATCTCCTTTGTCTTCCTCATATTCTGAAGAGATGCTAAGCTCTTAATTTCTTCTTTCATTGCCGCCATGGTATTTTCTATCTGCTGAATATTTTGTTGGATTTCTACTTTCTCAGGCGGCTGATCCAAGTCTGACCATGTGTCTATCGCATCATTTAGTACTGACAGTGCATCATCGATGCGAGACTGCATCTGTGCAGAAGCGAGTCGAAAGGCCTCTACTCTCGCTTGCTTGTCTGCCTGGGAAGTGTCTCATGCACAAGCCTCAAGCTCATCGATCTGCGCTTTGTGGTCTTCCTCCATCTTGGCCGCTTCTTCTGCCATCCTGGCTACTGTTTCCTCCAGAGCCTTTTCTCTGTCTGTGACTCTTCTTACCTTCTGTGGAAGAGGTAAGGCGAACTCAATGTGGCATTGGGGTAACTCCAATGCGATGCTTTGCAGAACTTGAGAAAGGTTATGTTCTCATTCTTCATATGTTCATACTTCATCTGCCTTTTTCTAAAAGTTGGTGGTGAGTGTTGCATTCTTCTGTATCAGCTGCGTATTTTCTCCATAAGTTGCAAGCTCTCTACCTCTTAGCTCTGTGCTCAGCTGCTGCTAGATCATCTGCAACTGATCAATGTGAAAATCTGCGAGGTTAAACTCAACAGGTTGCCTAAACTATACTGGTGGATCCGTCATCGACGCAGGGAATCTGATGCTCCCTGGTGGAATCAAAACTGTGTTGAGGCGACCCTTCACTAGGATCTCCTCATGGGAAATCAACTGTTTCAAACTTTCTCCTACTGGTGCCTTGCTCAACTGAGTGTGGATTATGGCAGTTTTCTCAATTAATGTTTTCAACTCACCTAGCTGCTGGTCTATGGCCCCCTGCAGCTTGCCCTGCGATGCTTACATCGCCTGAAATGTGTTGCTCATTCTGTCCCTTATTCTTACTGCAATTTTCTCATAGTCATCAGCTGTCAATTTAATCTCCCCACTTGGCTTTGTAACCTTTTGTTTTTTCTTCATGGGCTCCTCCTCTAATGTATCCTATGCATCCTGCGTTTGGGTTTCTACTGTGTCTTTTCCCTTGTCCAGTGGGTTTGTCTGTGCAGTATCTGATTCTAGAGGTTTGGTATCTTCGTACTCTTGCTTCCATTGGGCGTCAAAGTATTTGATGATGCCTTCGATATCCTGCGCTATCATCCTAAACCAGCCAGGGGCCCAATCATCCCTCTTAGTCCTCTTTGGTCTCAGGTGGATTCTATGGCGGTCCACCATAAAATTAAGCCGAGCATCATATGTGTCTACAACCTCCTTGCTAATCCGTGGTTCTTCTAGGACAACTTTCTTCAGTAGCATATAGTATTCATAGAATACTATTGCATTGAGCTTTTTCTTTTCTGGGTGGCTAGTCTCGCACAGGTTTGTATAGCACACCCCTTTGGGCTCACCGCTTGCTAGCTGCCTAAATTGGGTATGGGGCGGCTCCTTCCACCCCACAAATGCACAGAGTATAATCAACCATGAAAAATGAAAATGGTGGGTAACCTCATCCTGTGCCGCCAAACAATCTGCCTGAAACATATTTAACAAAAATAAATACCAATTGAATTGTTCCCCCTCTGCAACATGTATAGCAAGTTTAATAACGGACCCTGTAACTTTCTTGGGCCGGACTTTAGTTAACAGTCTTCCTGCAAGCAGACTAGCTGTAAAGCTGAGTGTTTTGTCTGATATACTTGCAATATTGTAAGCCCACTCTCCTCTCTATAGTTGGTACTTGGCAACTAGGGTGGGTGATAGCTTGGGTTCCTTGGTCTTTCCTGTTGTATCTATCGTCAGGTGTTGACCAGTCTTGGATAGTCCGGTGATGCGATGTATGAGGTTGATGTTCAGGTTGACCTTGTTACCAAGCCAAAGGTAACCTCCATGTAAACAAGAAATTAGGATTTGCACCACGGAATTAACCTCTGCGCCACGTCTGAAATGTGGTAGTCTCAACAAATTGAGCAGGCCTGAGCGCTCAAGGATCTGAACATGGTCCATGGGAATATATTCGTCTGCACCCGTCCTTGGGTTCTTCTGAATTGTAAGGTACTGATCGGCCGGAACTGGCGATATGTCTTAGCGTTGGCCAGGTTATAATCTATGAATTTAGCAACAGCTGCATATCCTAATAGGTCTCCATCTTCCTTTACTTGAGAATCAATATGTGGTATGCGAATAGGAAACTTACCACTCTTGGGAATTTTTACTTCTTGTGCGTCTTCAGCTCGTGGCATAATGTAGTCTTCTGCAGTATGAACTTCTTCCTCCAACTCCGAATTAGATTCTTCTGCTATCTGAGAATGGCTCCTCGTCTGTGGCGGCTGTCTGGCCTGTGATGAACTTGTCTGGGCACCCTTAGGTGGTGTCGTCATAATACCTCTAAGGCCATCACGCTTGAACCTTCTCAAAATTTCTTCTAAAGGTTCCTCCTTGGACAGAACCCACTAGGTGGAAAATCCTGGGCGTCTAATGGCTTCAAAATTTGGGAATCACAGCACTCTGTAACAAGGTGAACTCTGCACAGGAAACTCTTAACAGCTTACTCTATAGCTCTCGGGTTTTTGCAAGTGTAACCCTCTGGAATGAACTATTTCTGCTTTTATGCCAAAGGCAACAATCCCGGACACAACGGTCATCTAGAATGAACCCGTCGGTCGTAATGATTACATGGACGAGACCACACCCATCATCCGATCCTCAATAAATGCTGAAATCCGATCATGTTTCCCTCGAAGCGTGTGTACAAGTGCCGGTCTCTTCAAAGATTTACCAAATCTGGAAACATAATTATGCTGCTGCCAAATCTACGGTAAGGTACACTGGTCATTTCCTCATTAACTACCTGTCAGAAGGTGACTTGACTGGCCCTCTGTCGGTTGCAAAACTGGATACGTGGCACGGGGAAACATCGCATTGCTGCGCTGAAACACCGCATCACCTGCACAAACAAACAAGCATTTTTTTTTTTTTTCCCCGCAAGCCACTGTTGACTTGCGCAAAATGAACCGACCTTATGCGATTCCTCATACTTATAATACCTGCCGGTGTAGACTAGTTCCCGGTGCGATGCCTCCTTTCAACTACACTGGACATCTGCACCACCATACGCTGGCTAAGCTAGGGATGAGAGGTGGGGTGGCCATCACTATAGAGCTTAAGCCTACTACCATTAATCAATGTGGGAAGAAGCTCCCCATTCAGCTGGCTGAGCTGAATGGCACCTCCCTCTGTAACTTGCTATATCTGATATGGCCCCAGCCAATGCGTCTTGAACTTCCCTAGAAACTTAATGAATTTACTGTCATAGAGGAGTACTAGGTCTCCGATATGGAAAGTCTTACTCTTAATGTGTCTGTCATGCTAAGTTTTTTCTCATGCCTTTTGCACTTTCTAATGGAATCCGGCGATGAATTTGTCTTCCTCTAAGCAAGCAGCTGTGCTAGCCTTTCCTCCACTGTGTCTACATCAGTCATCCCGGTAATCTGAGCGATTCTTAAACTGGGAAGAATACACTCCATAGCCATAATAGCCTCCTGTCCATACACCAAGCTGAAAGGTGTGTGTCCTGTAAGTTTCTTGCATTTGGTCCTATACGCCCATAATACAGCGTTAACTCTGAGGTCCCAATCATTCCTTTGGCTGTTGCAGATCTTAGTAAGAGCGTTTTCTAAAATCTTATTAAAGGCCTCCACTGTACCATTAGCCTGTGGGTGGTAGGGAGTGCTCTTATGGTGCTAAATCTGGAATTCTTCTATCAAGGCCTCAATGGTGCAGTTCAAGAAATGTGTGCCTTAATCACTCATCAAAATTACGGGGCAGCCAAATCTACTGATGATGTTCTCAAAAAGGAACTGTGCGGCTGTAGCAGCATCACAATTTCTTACTGCTTTGGCCTCTGCCCATCTGGTGAGGTACTCTATCCTGGTGATAATATATCTCACACCAGTGCGCTTTCCTGGTGGGTTGATAGGACCCACAAAGTCTATAGCCCACTTGTCAAATGCGCACAGTGTAACCTGCAGTCGCAGCAGCATTTCATCGTGTCGCGAGGGTTTTCCTACCCTCTGGAAGATATCACAACATCTGCAACAGTCCTTGGTGTCCTTATGCAACATAGGATAACATAATCCTGCCTCTAGGATTTTCTGCACAGTCGGCTTTCCTGCGAAATGACCCCCTACGGTACCTGAATGTGCCTCTCTGATAATAGCGTCTTTTTCATGTGGCAGCACACATCTACACAAAACTTCATCCGGTCCTAACTTGTATAGGTGTCCTGCGATCAGTGTGAAATTTGTTGCTTTAACAACCAACTACTTCTTTTGCTGCTTAGTGAACTCATCAGGCGCTAATCCTGTAGTGAGAAAGTGAATAATATCAGCATAGTAGTCGTCTGCGATCTAGATAGAAAACAACTGCGCATTTGGCAAATTGTCCTCTAGGTTACTTGGCTCTTCTCCTGAGTCTATCCGCGATAGATGATCAGGTCCGGCGTTCAATCTTCCTAGTTTCACAATGATTTCAAAATCATACTCCTGGAAGAGGAGTAACCATCTGCAGATTCTCCCCCCTAACACTGGCTTATTAACCAAATACTTCAATGCGGAATGGTCAGTATACATCTTGAACGAGGCACCCAATAGGTAGTGCCTGAACTTCTGCAGTGCATACACCATAGCTAAGCCTTCTCTTTCTGTCATAGTGTAGTTCTTTTCTGCTGTCAATATCTTTCTACTGGAGTATGCGATAGGATGATCAATATCTCCTTCTCCTGGTTTCGTTAAGACAACCCCTAGTGCGATGCTAGATGCATCCACATGTACATGAAATGGCTTAGTCCAGTCTGGAAATACTAGGATGGGCGCTGTAACCATCTTTTCTTTAAGTGTTTCTAGACTCTACTGGCATTCCTCATTCCATAGGAATTTTACATCTTTCTTTAGCAATTTATCCATTGGTGCTGTAATCTTTGCATAGCCCTTGATGAACTTTATGTAATACCCGGTATGACCAAGTACTGTCCTCAGTTGCTTGACTGAGTTGGGTGTTGGAATATTTACAATGATGGCAATATTTGCAGGATCTACCATCAAGCCTTGTCTGCACACAATGTGACCCAACAAAATACCAAATGGTGCACAAAATATACATTTCTTCGAGTTTAGAGAAATCTGGTACTACCTACATTTCTCTAACATCAGTCTTAGATCTCCTATGTGCTTGTCGATTAGTCCAAATACAGTCCAATCATCAAAATATACTTCTAGGAACTTATGGATGTATTCTTTAAATACAGCAACTACTACTCTAGAAAATATAGCTGGTGCATTCTTAAGACCAAAGGGCATTACCGTATACTGGAACGAGCCCCATTCTGTTGCAAAGGTGGTCTTAGATCGATCTTCTAGATGGATTCTGATCTGATGATAGCCTAAAAATCCATCAGTGAAGGAGTAGACCTCCTGTCCTCCCACGTTGTCTAATACCTCATCAGTGAACGGTGTCGAAAATGGATCATAAAGTGATGTATCGTTGAGCTTGCTCAGATCGACACAGATCTTGATGTCTCCTTTTGTTTTCTTCTCTTGTACAAACATGGGGCTAACCCATTCGCTTTCTTCTACCGGATCAATGATGCCTGCTGCTAGCATCTTATCGATCTTGTCCTTTACTTTTTCTTTGTAGCGCGGATTTAGTCTATATGGATGTTGTTTCACTGGTCTAGCATCCTCCTTCAATGGTATCCTCATGACTCCTAGGTCTCCAACTATTCTCTTCATCTCTGTGAACTTGTTGGGAAATAGGTCCTGATAGTCATGTAACAAGTCTGCAATCTGTCCGACTGTTTCATCGTTCCAATAGTCTCCAATAGAGGAAAATTTAGGTTCTGTGTCTATGCCAATATTGATTTTTTTTATCTTGATGGGCTCTGTAATTGCTGGAGTTTCTAACTGTGGTCCCTCAACATCGCGAGTGCCTTCCGACTACGGAATGTTGGTGTCGCGAGGATCCTCATCCTCCGTCTATGGTTCTGATGCAAAATTATAACACTCTAACGCCTCTTTTAGCTGGATAGCCCACTCAGGTTGAGCTGACATTGATATGGTACAATCCTCAAATATCTTAGTCTTTATTACTTGTAGGGCCTGATCAACACTTGGATACTCGGATTCAAAATCGAAGGTGAGTAGGAAGCTGTCTATCATAAGTGGTCGTGTAGTTGTTCCCTTGCGCAGTTCAGTCTCTATATACCAGTTCCTTGGAACTGTATCCAAAGTATGAATGAATCGGTGAACCCATTCATCCTCGGGAATGTCCGACCAATTCTATTCGCATGTCTGAATGTGTGATCTGGGATCACTCTCTCCTGTGTATTTCTGCTAGACATACTCTCTATCGTCAGAAAATCTGATCGCCATGAATCTCTTAATATCATCCCATGATGCGTTGTTCTCTTTATGTGCATACCACCATCTTGCAGGTGTTGCTCATACTACAAGGTCCATAGCTGTGATCCTCTACTCGTGAGGGATCTGTTGTTCAAACTGCTTGAGGAATTCTTGGATATCTGTTAGACTGTGAAAGGATGGAATCTCATTGATCTCTACGCCAATCCATCGCAGTGACTTAGTCAAGTACGCGCATCTGCGCGCTAAGACTTCGTGAAGTCTGTTCTGCCAGTTCTCTAGACCAACATCTGAATCTAATGAGCATGAGCTGTGGCATCGCCAACTAATATTCCCTTCTGCGGTTGGATTGATGTAGTCGCTCTGGTTTGTTGTCATCTGATAGAGGCTCTCCATGTTACGTGCCTCCTCCTCTGCTCGGATAGGTTCAATATATCTAGGACCTTGAAAAGGATCCAACAATGCGATGACCCGAATCTGCGTGTCCTCAAAGGTCATTTGTCTTCTCTTTAGGTCGATAACAGCCATGTTACCGATCGCCCAATCAATGCCTAGTAGTGCTGGATACGGTCTACTATCGCCAATGATCTCTATAAATTCAAAGTCCGCAAAGCTGCGAACTCCGTCAATGTCAATTGGCACCGACGGTAACTGACCCAGAGGTGATACACACTGCTGATTATCTAATCTCAAATGGATAGGCAATCTGATTAACTTAGGGCTACCCATCTGCTCCCATGTCTGCTTAGTCAGAACATTCACGTCTGATCCTAGATCTAGGATCACCTCATCCATTTCAAATTCTCCAACCTGCGCTGTGAGTCGCATCTCTCTTCCTGTTCTTGTATGTCCTATAATATTATGAATAGCACGCTGTGTACTACTCACTGAAGAGGATGGCTGGGACTGATCTATAATGCACTGAAGTTCTGTGATAGCTTGCTCATTTCTTACAAGTTTTAGACAACTCCGTAGGAAGGAATGTACACTTCCTGTCATCTCATCCTCATTGCATCTATCCGATGTGGTAGCCTGTGATGTCTGTACAAGGCTATCACCACAAGGTGCTTGCTGCGGTACGCCCCTAGACGGCGGTACCTGTGATTCTGATTGCATAAGTTCATCAAAGAAAGCCTTAGCTTCCTGAAATGTCTATTTGTTCTTCTTCAGGTTGAGTGGTGTTGCTTTATTAGGAGCTCTGTGCACCCACTCTTGGCTTGTGTTCTTTTCCGTCTCCTACGATGTCCCACTGGTAGAAACACCGCTGCGAGTCACAATATTGACTCTTGGTTCTGGCTCCTCCTGCTCAGCAGCAATAAGCTGGATGTTCTGGTGTGCTGCTGGCTTAGGTTCTATGATCTTAGCTATCAAGGTAGGACACTCCTCTATAGTATGATCATAAGATTTGCAGTAGTTACAAGTGGTAGTGGGGCTCTGACAGTCCCTAGCATAGTTTCCTACAACTCCGCAGTTGTAACAAGTAACTAGTCTGCGACCACGGTCAAAACCTTCTCCTCTGCCGAAGCCTTATCCTCATGAAAAGCCTCCTCCACGGCCTCGTCCTCTGAATCCTCCTCCACAGCCTCCATAAGCCAGATCATGCTGTGGTCCTGCTGCTGGACCCTGTGTCTCTGACTGGACTCTGTACAAGTCTTGCTTTGCTCCAACCATGAGATCATGGGCTCTGCAATCATGTTCATCATGGCTTACAGACTTGCAGAAGATGTAGTATAAGTTCTTAGGTGTCTGCACGTACTTCTGAAGTAGAGGGCACTGGTGAGGTAGATGTCCTCGTGTTTTGCATATTTCACACCACGGCCCATGGGTCTGTGGTAAGGGGTTTGGAGCCCCTATCACTATATATTCTACAAAGACCGGACAATTGTCTTTACTATGGCCTTGTGCTTTACATTTTGCGCACTATATGTCTTGTGCAACCTCTTTCCCTTTCTTAAGTTCATGCAACTATAATGTGAGATTAGCCAACTGGTTTTGTAAAGTTGCCATGCCTGTACTGCTCTCAGCTATAGGTGAAGCCTCTAGTTTCATCGCCATCTCCAACGCGTCATCCTGCGTCTGGAGTTTCTGCTGCATTAACGGCAGTCTAATTTGAGGGAGCAGTGCTGCAATAAACCATTCCTTATGTTGCTCCGGCGCGAACTCGAAACTGACTTGGTCGATAAGGGCTTTGAATTTCTGATCAAAGTCCCACACCGACTCTGTAGGTAACTGCTTGATGTCTTTGAGTTCTGTAATACACTGTGACTCAGACTTAGGTTTCTTAAACTCTTTAATCATGGTGGTCTTGACCTGGACAAGTGTCCTGGGTACTGTGGTATAATTTATATACCATGTTAAAGCTCGATCTCTTAGTGTGGTGACCAACTGTACAAGTTTAAGGTTATCGTCATTGATTGTTTTAATGGTCCACATGGCTTCACATAGAAACCAATGCTGCTCTGGGTCTTCTGCCCCTGTTCCCTTAAATATAGGTAGCTTCATATCATCCCCCATTCTATTTCTACGTGGTGGATGTTGATTTACTGTGTTACTACCACTCGACGGTGTAGGTGGAGGTGATGTAGCGGTGGTAGGTACTGTCTATGAGCTACTGGATGGAGTTCCTACAGGATTGTTCTGAGTCCCAGTCTATTTCTGTGGGGTGTAAGGGTGGTAAGGGATACCCCCCTCTATTCCTTCTGTGGTACTATGACTCTGTTGTCTAGCACTATCTGAACTGTCTTCAAATATTGGAGATCTGAAATCTACTTTATACTTCTTTCCACTACGTGTTCGTCCAATGTCATCAAAATCACTTTCAAACTCTTGTGACATTACTATTTCTACTTATTCATCTGAAACTAGATCCATTGTTCCTTTTTCATGTAATAGCATCTTAATGGACAAATTTGAAGATCTTGGGTACTTACCACAAAATCCTTTGAAGAAGTAGCGCTCAACCTCGCTGAAGCTTTTCCTCTAGTCAACTGCAAACTATGTGACGAAGCCTTCTAGCACACTCGCAAGCCAGAAGTCTACTGCCCTCATGATAGGGTTATCCAATTTCTTCATGGTCTGAATCAGCTTCAATGTCCAGACAATGTCTCTTTTCTTTTTGAATATGCCTGTATCAATTAACTTTGATAACCAGTCATAAAGCTCGTTCCCAAAGGTCGCAAAAAATATCGCATGGATGTCTGTAATGATATGCTTTTGTAACCAGGCCTCTGTGTTCAGCTTAGGACTCCTGTTCTCTCGTTCAGCAAACTCTTTCTAGTTAGACCAAACCCACTCATTGAGTTCGTCTCTAGTAGGGTGTCACCAGAACATCAGTGCTCTGTTTGTTCAAAACCGGCGATAGAACCATTTGTTGGCTATCATGGGCAGACCCGGGTTTACTGTGTTTTAACCAACAACACCCCTAGCTCACTGGCCCTTTCGGTGACAGACCGCGAAGCGGCCTGAAGTATCACCCAAAGTGATTCTAATGAGTTGGCCAAGGACTCAAGCGTCTTGGACCAGGTTCTGTGGCAGCCTACTTGCGACTCGCAGCTCTGCTAGCCGCGAGGCCTCTTTCTCTATGCATCGCGTGACCCCTCTACTCACGTCATGCGATCTCCTCGTCTCACAGCTCTTCTGACCGCGAGATCTCTCTCTCTTCCTGTTGCATGGTCCCTTTCCGCGTCACACAACTTCCACTGACTCGCGATCACCCCAGCCCTATCACCTCGCCGCACACCAGGCGACATGTAACTTCCTCTCCAACGCTAAGTCCTTAACCCACAGTATCGTGCACCACAACTCCTCTGTCGGTGCGGTATCACCTCTCTACGATATTCTATTCCCACGGCTCAGCGCACTTAGCGTTGTTCATGTCGACTTGCAGGACTCAACATACCAGACTGTTTAACACTGCGACTAGTGACTGTTCAAGCAAAGCATAAATGAACCCACATACAGCATGTTGAAGACTTCAACTTATGTTTATCCTTCTATATTACTGCGAACTGGACAATGCATGCATACATTCAACTATAAACAAGGCTTATATAATAACTAACAGATGCAACAATTAAACACAACACATGAATCAATCGCATAATACCCGATTTTAATGTGGTTTACCTCCAAGATGGAAGTTACGTCCATAGAACTATGTTTCTATTATATCTCAGGGGAAGGTAAACACAATTCTGCTGCACTGCATATGCAGCTTAATATCTTCTCTCTTAGATCTATTTTCTATCTCTATATTGTCTCTCTTACAATATACTCTTCCCTCTCTGTCGATCCCTGCGGATCGTTACATGCATGCTCTATGAGCCAGCTACTGGTTACAATAAGATACTACCGCTAATAATAGAACCAGAGCTCAACTCTATTACAATACAAGGTAGCTATGAGCTAACAGACTCAATGGCTAACTAGCTAGCTGGATGGCTTAAAATGCTTAAAATGCCAACCTTTTACAATACAAAATACATCCCTTTATAGGCGGCCCAAAGGTCTCACCATTACAACACTGTGGGCCTGTCCCAACAATAACTCAAACCCTAACTAGTGACAGTCGACGTATCTGTACTTTGAGGTAGCCGCTATTCGTCACACCACAGCTCTCTGCAGTCTTCCATGCTTCCCGGCACTGACCATGGGTACTATGCACCGCTTCCCTTCACCACAGCTTCTTGCAGTCTTCCATGCTTCCCAACGCTGACCATGGGTACTGGCGCTGCTTCCCTTCTGTCCTTCATCTTCAATACCTCAGCCTCGTTGCTCCTTTTCCTTTATGAGGGTAGCTGATCCCTCCTGTCTTCCGCCTCTGCCTTCAATACAGTGGGTGAGCTCTCTCTTCTCGACCGCTCAGGTACCGTCGTCTTCCTTGACTTCTCTATCTTCTACGTCATGGTTTTCAGCTCTAATATGTAGCTAGAAACCTGCTACAATGTCATAGCTCTGCCTCTTATATCTCCGCCAAAACTGTCTATCCGTCAAAATAGCAGCTTCTTCTGTAGCTGCGGGACCCTACTCCAATAGAGTTCTTGTTCCCTGAACAAAGTTAAGGATCCTTTTGGCTACTCTCCAATGGATCTCATGAGGCTGATCCATGTATCTTGAAGCCACACTTACTGCATAATAAATATCAGGTCGAGTGTGTGTAAGGTACAGCAAACACCCAATCAATTTCCTATACAGTGTACTATTTACCATAGGAGAAGAACCTGCTTCTTCAAGCTTAACTCCTAAAAGGAAGGGAGTCTTGCTTGGCTTGCAATATTTAATGTTAAACTTGTTCAGAAAATCTGAAGCATACTTGGGCTGATGTACCTTTATTCCATGCTAGGATTGGGCAATTTTGAGACCCAAGAATTGGCTCAACAACCCCAAATCAGTCATAGAAAATGCATGGTTCATTGCATCCTTCAAGGAGGAAATTTCTTTCTTTGAACTTCCTATAATCAGAAGGTCATCCACATACAAGAAAATAATCATCAAAGAACCATGAATCAGCTTCAAATAAACATTAGGATCAGACTTGAACAAAACTCAATGACAGTAGAAAGCCATCAATCTTGGCATACCAAGCCCTGGGGGCTTGCTTAAGCCCATACAATGATTTCTTTAACCTGCACACAAAAGATGGATTATTAACAAACCCTTGAGGCTGCTGCATGTAAATCTCTTCAGTAAGATCTCCATTTAGGAAAGCACACTTCACAACCATGTGATGTACCTCCCACTGCTTCGAAGCTGCAATGGCTAAGGCTAGCTTGATGGAGTCCATCTTTACCACTGGTGAAAAGGTCTCATTGTAGTCAATACCATGTACCTGTGAGTAGCCCTTGGCTACCAATCTTGCCTTATATTTAAAATGTGAACCATCAGCAGCAAACTTAGTTTTGAAAACCCACTTACATTGAACTAGCTTCCTCCCTGGGGGAAGATCAACCAGTTCCCAAGTGTTGTTCTTCTGGAGTGAGATGAATTCTTCTTTCATGGTTGTTTGTCATCTTAGATCATGTGCTACATATTCATATGTTTTTGGGTCTTATTCAACCATCAGATAGCACTTCTCTGCAAACAAAAGGTCTTTCATACACAGGCCACTCTCAAAATGAGATCTAGTCCTCCTAGGATCACTAGGATTTCCAGCTAGTTCCCCAGCTGCATGAATGGTCTTTGCTGCCCATTTTTGGTCTTGTAGGACTGTCAGGATATGCAATTAAATCATCATTATCAGACATATCAGAATCAGCAAACTCATTTGTCTCTTCACTTACATTCAATGGTTCTGGTGGTGAAGAAGACTCTCCAACTTTAACTGCTGCTAAAGGCTCTTCTTGGAACTGAACACTCCTTTCAATGAAGGATTTGTTTGTGCTAAAATTGATCAGCTTGTACCCTTTTGAATATTTAGAGTACCCAACAAATAGACATTCTTGGCTTTGGGGCTGCAAAGCCTTCCTCTTTCCTGTTGGAATTCTAGCCCAAGCCCTTGAGCCAAAAATCCTGAAATGGGTCACATCTAGCTTGTGCCCAATCCATGCTTCGAAAGGAATCATACCATCAAGTTGTTTATGAGGCACCCTATTTTGGATATAGTATGCATAGTTTATAGCCTCAGCCCAAAACTTTGGTGGCAAATTCTTAACCTCCAACATACAATTTGCCATCTCCTTCAGTGATATGTTCTTTCTCTCAGCAACACCATTTTGTTATGGTGTGTAAGGGATTGAATGCTGCATCTGAATACCTACATCTTCACAATATTGAATGAACTCAAACTTGACATACTCACCACCATTTTCAGATCTGAGGATCTTGAGTTTCCTCCCAGACTGGTTTTCAACCAAAG
Source organism: Pseudotsuga menziesii (assembly GCA_001517045.1). Classification (NCBI taxonomy): domain Eukaryota; kingdom Viridiplantae; phylum Streptophyta; class Pinopsida; order Pinales; family Pinaceae; genus Pseudotsuga; species Pseudotsuga menziesii. Next base: position 448,816 of record LPNX010479269.1, on the reverse strand, counting down.
CCTTAAAGACTTTGAAGAGGCCAAAAATTTCAGACTTATGCTTCAGGAAGTAAACCCAATAGTACCTGGAAAATTCATCTATGAAGGTCAATGCATATTTGGCCTACTCATTGACATATGAGGAAATGGACTAGAAACATCACTGTGGATCAACTCAAGAGGTGCAGAGGTTCTCTCATGACTAGCTCTCTCAAATTTATGATCTAGGTGTTTTCCTAAGATACAACCTCTACAGACTCCCTTGAAAAACTTAATCTTTGGTAGCCCTATGACCATTTATTTCTCACTTAGATCAAAAAGATACTTATAGTTAATATGGCCAAATATTTCATGCCAAAGCTTGCTTGCCTCATTGGCATGAATCAAAAGACCAGAGGGGTTTGAGTAGGGTAGAAAATGTGAAAACATGTATACCTTAGAAGTGTGATCTACAACTCCATTTGCAATGACTTTACCACTCAAGATCTCTGTGATCTCAACATCATCAAGGGAGAATATGACCTTCTTTGGAGACCCTGTGTGGGTCATCTGATACATGGACAAGAGGTTAGAGGCAAGACCTGAAACATACAATACATTACTGAACTTACCATGGTCAAGATCAATACTTCATTTCCCCAAAATGTCAGTGAGAGAGTCATCTCCTAGCACTATTGGTGGACCTTTTGACATGTCAAGAGAGGAGAATTCCCCCTTAGTTGAAACCATATGTCTTGGAGCTCTAGATTCTATGATGATGATAGGTGAGCTTGATGTGCCAGCAACCAATGCATGTACTCTCTCTCTATCCTCTAAATCTGATCCTCCTTCCCTCTTCTTTGAGCTATCAGGAAGGGAGATGTTAATCTTCTCCAGGAGTTGGGTCAACATGTCAATTTGCTTCTTCATCTAGGAGCTTTTAGGATGATAGCCCTTACTGTAGTATGCACACTTGCTCATTTATCCTTTGTTCTTCTTCTTCTGGAAGTTCTTCTTGGAGGCTTGGGGCTCCTCCTGAGACTTGTTCTTGTCTCTCTTTTGCTCAGGTGGCTTCTTAGCTTTCTTCTTTCCTTTTGAATCCACCCTCGAATCTCCAGCAACTAGATATTGGTCTTTGGAAGGTTTGATGGTGCCCATCATCACCAGTTTATCTTGTTCTTGTGTGAGGGGTTCCATGAACTATGCAAGATTAGCCATCTTCCAGGCTCGAGCTGTCAACTTGGTGGCATGGAAGGTCGAAACAAACACTGAATAGTCAGGGCCAAGCTTTGAGAGTATGGCCAAAACTAGTTTCTCCTCCTTCTTTTCAATTCCACACTGTTTTAGCTACAAAACAAGGGCTTTAAACTTGGAAAAGTAGAGTTGCAGGGATTCGAAGCTAATGGGACTCAAGGAGATCAATTCATTCTCAATTTTATGTCCTCTCATCTCATCTTTCTTACCAAAAATATCTACAAGCTTCTCCCACGCTTCATTAGGTGATGTCAATCCATCAAGATGGAAGAGGAGGTCTCTGGATATGCTCAGACATAAGAGACCATAGGCTTCATCCCTCCTGGTGTACCATTTAATTTTCTCTACAGCTACATTGTGCTATGCTTCAGTTGCCATAGTCACCCTATAGAGACTGTTGGTTATCTGGGGTAGAACTGGGTTTACTGTAATGTACCAACAAAACCCCTAGCTCACTGGCCCTTTCGACGATAGACCACAGAGCAGCCTGAAGTCTCACCCAAAGTGATCCTAGATGGGGAGGCTGAAGACTCACGTGTCCTCAACCAGGTTCTGTAGCATCCTAGGTTTCTCTTGAATCTGGTTAACTAGTGGGATTTCTATTTATAACGTTGTATCTCTCTTCCAAGCAGACTCTGCTATGAGACTGACTCTTATTGCATCGCGGCTTCTCCAACGATGCACAAACTTTCCTTTCTACTTGACTCTTTACCTATGATATCCCACACCGTGGCTCCTCCGGCAGTGCGATATCGCCTTTCTGCACTGCGATAGCTTCTATGGTAATACTTAATAGGACTCTCCAACTCTCATGGTCCAATGACTTTCCTTTCTCTCTTATACTAGCTCAGCTAACATTCACAAGGGTGTTAAACAACTTCTCTTAGCCTCTACAGTCTAATATGCTCAACATCTATTGCACTCAACTTGCGGGACTGAATATACAGGAATCACTTAACACTGTAACTGTTACTGTGTGAATCAAACTCTAATACTTATATGTAGAATACTTAACACATCCAACTCACATCTAATCCTCTATGTTACTGTAAACTGAAGGATAGCATACACACATTCATTAACTGTTAGCTAAGCTCATGTAACAGGTAACAGATAGCAAATACATAAACTCAATCACATGAAACAATCACACAACACACTGATTTTACATGGTTCACCTCCGGGGAGGAAGCTACGTCCACAGGAACTGGTTTTTATATTATATCTTGAGAGAGTAAACACAATTCCACTGCAACCTATTATGCAGCTCGAGATCTTCTGGGAAACTCCACGTTCTAAGCCGAAGCCCTTCTCTCTTAGATCTCTTCTCTTCTCTTCTGCTTTCTTCTTACAATATATCCTCTCTCTCTCTCTCTCAATCAATCCCTGTGGATTGTTACATTCAAACTCATGGAGTCGGCTACTGGTTACAGTAAGATAATACAGACTGAATACAGAACTAGAGCTCGACTCTTTTTCAATATCTTACAATACAGATGATTAACAACTAGCTAACTGTCTAACTGACCAACTGTCTAACTGACTAATTGACCAACCTTTCACAATACAAAATACATTCTTAAATAGGTGGCCTGAAGGTCTCACCCTGTTACAAAACTGTGGGCCTATCCCAACAGTAACCCAAAAACCCTAATTATGACCGTCGACGCGTCTGTACTTTGAACTGTCGCTTACTGGTCATACTGCAGCTCTCTGCAGTATTCCACGCGTCTCGGCGCTGATCATGGGTATGGGTGCCACTTCCTCAGTCACTCCCCTTCTGTCCTTTATCTTCAATACCTCGGCCCATTGCTCCTTTTCCTTTATGAGGGTAGCTTAGCCCTCCTGTCTTCGCCATTTCCTTAAGTGCAGTGGTTGAGCTCTCTCTTCTCGGGTGCTCTAGGTACTGTTTCTTTTGACTTTATTGTCCCGATATAGCATATTTTCCTATAGCTTTGGGCCCTGCTCCAATAGAGACCTTTAATTCTCAACAGTATATCCATCTCTGCTTTCCATTCAAATAAATTAAATGGAGTCAAGATGATCTTCTAAGATTGGTCCATAGCTTAGAAATTGTCCCTTCAGTCAGTAGAATAGCTCTCAGTCAAGATTTTGAACCTGCAATAGCAATATGGAAGGAGATAAATCAATCTAAAAAGGCTCTGATACCATGTGGAAATTGAACCTAGGTGATAGAATAATTGCACTCACAAAATTGCTAATCAAACATACAAATTTACACACAAAGTAGACTGAAATTGGAGCATAACACTAATCTGTATTGAATAAGTGTACAATAGCCAACATTATGAATTCATATGCTGCTGCAATATATAATTACATGAGAGATTCAAATGCATAACGATTCCATTCGAAATGGTCAAAAAACAGGCTTACTAAATCTAGTCAAATCCCCCATATGTGCATAAAGCAGTTTCCAAATCTACCTAGAGGCTCACGAATTGGAAAAGTCAAATGGGAAAGCTAATAAGTGATGGAAATACAACTCATACATGTTTTTATTAGGAGAAAAGAATGGAGGATGATGAGGGCAAAAAGCAAGTCAACTACACCTAGTCTTACTTTCCCTTTTGCCTTAAATATCAATAAAGCAGGAAACTTAGTAGAAAAAGAAGATATGTGCTAGGGAGGATCTGGAATAAAACAAAACTACTAAATATGGTTTCCAAGAGGTTTCCAAGTGCTCCATAACTCATTTTTAGCAAGTTTGACTTCTAGGACATGTGGAAGACAACTTGCATAGAGTGGAATATTGGAAACTAGGCAAATAAGACAAAAATGGATTAATTAATGTCTAAGGTAGCTAAATATGGGTTGATTATTCTAACACCAATGACTATGAAAAAACATGATTCCATCATGGTTGTGGTGGAAAAATTAACAAAGGAATCACATTTTATATCGATTAATTCCACATATAAATCTGATGCCATTGCAAATATTTTCATGAAGGAAATTTTCAGATTGCATGGATTGCCTAAGGCAATGATTTCTAATAGGGAGACCAAGTTTAATTTAAATTTTTGGAAGGTTCTTTTTGAATATTTGGGTACAAATCTGAAATTTAGCACCGCCTACCATCCTCAAACCGATGGACAAACAGAGAGAGTAAATCAGGTGTTTGAAGACATGTTTCACGTGTATGTAATGGGAAAACCATCCAAGTGGGAGGATTATTTACATTTGGTATAATAACAGGAAGCAAGCATCATTTGGAATGTGTCCATATGAGGCTTTATATGGAATAATGTGTAGGACACCAATGACTTGGGATAATTCAGTGCATAGATTTTTGCTTGGTCCAAAATTGCTTAAGGAAAGGGAACAAGAGGTTGCAAAGATCAGGCGGAACTTGAAAGCAACCCAATATAGACAGAATATCTATGCAAATAAGCATAGATTGCATAGGGATTTTAGTGTTGGTGATCATGTTTATCTTAGAGTGAGGCCAAGGAAGCGTTCCTTGAATCTATGAGTTGTGCCAAGCTATCACCTAGATATTGTGGGCCATTTGAAGTGCTTGAAATAATAGGGTCAGTTGCATATAGACTAGTACTAGATCTCATTATGTTTTTCATGTATCTTTGCTTAAGAAATATGTACATGATCCTAACCATGTGATTAATTGGTATGTGATCCAGGTGGAACCTGAGGGAGAGTTCCAAACTGAGCCATTGCGCTTCCTAGACAAGAAGGTAATAGTGCTCCAGAACCGATCCGTTGGATAGGCAAAGGTGCAACAGAAGCACTACAGTCCTGATGAGGCTACATGGGAGCTATAGGATGTCATGAGAGTGTCACATCCATTTTTGTTCAATTTTGAAGAGCACTGAGGACAGTGCTAATGTAAGGGGTAGGGGAATGTAATATCCTAATTTTGACCCTATTGCATTAAAAATTGTAAATGATGTAAATATCGTTTTTAAATCATGGTGAGGAGATCAAGGCCAAGGCCCCACCATCGATTTAGTGTTTTATGTATCGGCAATTAAAACTGATGCGTATGGTTCTCGTGCTAGCAAAGAACAATATAAATTAATACATCACGTGAATATGAAATTTAATAAAATACCCACAACTAGCTATGCAATGCAACAAGAGATGGGGGCATGATTTTCACAAGGAATAGGGAGGGAAATTATTCAAACCCTTGAGCCAATAGTGTTAAGACAAATGTCAATGAGATAACCCATAAACTCTCAACTACCCATTTTTACTTATGCACCCAATCATTTAATTCTTCCAAGAGTTGGTTGAGGCAGTTAATGCATTGGGAATGGAGAGGTATGGCAATCAATTTTGTGTATGGGAAAGCCATGCATTCTGGAAAATCGTATTTTTTCTTATGGGGAAATAAAACACCCAGAAATGTGTGTCCAATCCATTCCTCACCCATTACTTTCACTTCCTCGTGCAACTGGAGCTAGATGCGGTGTTTTCTTCACATTTTTCTACATTTACCTTCATTTTCTCCATGGCTGGAAATCCATTTTTGTGTTGCACAGTGGATGGGAATAAGAGATTCATGATTTGGGGTTTATATAGGTCATTTCTACCCTTGTAAGCCCATAAACATTTTCTGAAATCGAATTTTCTCTCCTAGGGTTGATTCCCCATCTACCGTTTCATTTTTTGTTTCCCACGACTTTTGAGACTAATGGAAACCCCATCTTGGGAATCCCACAACCAAACATTTTTCTTCATACCCAGCACTTGTGTTTTGTTGTTATGTGAATCCTTGTTTTGGTTTGAACTATAAGTAAGAATTAGGAGTGGAAGAGGACCAGGATTTGCTTGGTAAACCTAGTGAAGAGAGGAACCTCACAAAGGATCAAAAGGGGTTGGTTACTCTTCTATGCACACCTTGGAGAACACTAGAATGGAAGGTATGGCATGAGGGATTGTGTAGCGCTAAAGGGAATACTTCCTTGTGTTGGGTGTGTAGGTATTTTAGAGACCAAGCTATATAGATCTTGTAGAGGTATCCATAGCTTTGTGGTTGAGCTCACTAGCTTTGCAATTCTTCCTTTCCATTTCCTTAGCAGCCTGATAAACCCAATTGTGGATTGGCTTGGATGAACCTTGGTGTGTATTTGGCTATGTATGAGTTTGTTGTTCCATTTTTCCTTGTAGAAATCATTCCCAGCTCGGGGGTGTCAGTTGTGCTGAGATATTGATGAGCATAATTGTCCTAAGGTTGGGCGGAATGTCGCAGTGGTATAGCCAATTACTCGGGGTAGCTCATTTTCAAGATAAGTACTCTCTTGTATTAATTCTGCAATGTATTATTTTAAGAATTATTAGGAATGTATTGAATGTTTTCTAGAGGTTCAAGAAGAAATTTACTTCTAATGCATTTTCTTGCATTATACATATGCATATGTATTTTACTTCCAATGCATTTTTGCTTATGTTCATGGGGCTAGATGCCTAGTTATAGTGTCGCATCCTCTCCATCGCACTAGATTGATGAGAGGGGATGTGACATATCTACAGCAGAAGATGATTACATTGCTATCAAATCATGTTTTACTCAAGTCATTTGGATGAAACAGACATTAGAAGACTTACTTGTGAAGTATGAGCCCCCCATACTGATAAAATGTGAAAATATTAGTGCCATAAACATATCCAAAAATCCAATTATGGATTCCAATACAAAGAACATTCCAATTAAATATCATTTCCTAATAGATCAGGTGTCACAAAAGGTTGTCAAATTGGAGTATGTGGATACCAAGGAGTGAATTATAGACCATTTCACTAAACCACTACCTAGAGATTCATTCACCTATATTAGGAAAAAAATAGGGGTTATCCCTCCTCATTAAAGATAAACTAAAGATTGTAACTCTAGTACAAAAGGAATAAAATGGTGACAGGGGGAGGAACATGTTGATGTATATATAACTTCGGAATGTATTTCACTTGTATTTTTTATATATTGTAACCCAATGTTTATTCTGGGATGTACTTGAGTCATGTCATACCCTGATGTTCCTATTGGGAAGATCTGTAACGTAAACAAGTCATGTCAAGTCATTGTGGGTAACCCTCTTATTGGTTAAGGGTTAAATTCCCTGCAGTTCCGGGGCACTAGGGTTATTAGACTCTCCTAGTGAGGTCGGCCCTAGCAAGGTTTAGTCAAGTCAGGAATTAGTATAAATAGAGAGTTGGCCTCTCTATTTATCACACATCTCATACACACTCAACTATAGCGCATATTTGAGGAAGGAGAAAACACTGGGGCTAGATAAGAAGAAGGTTACTGCTGTCGGGAGATCACTTACTGTTTTGGGTTCTACTTTTGGTGTTGATTCGATCTCTGAGGAAGTTGGGGGGTTTTCACCATTTATGGTTTCCTCGAGGATAAACACTGTGTTGATTGTCTCTTTTGTTTGATTGTTGTGCTTGTTATTCTCTCAGTTAAAGATCCTAATGTATTGCTAGCTTAATGATAAAAATCTAACATGGTATCAGAGCAAACCTAAGAAGAAGACACTATGCAGCTGCGGGAACTAGGGCTTCCTACTTTGTGGATCTTCCTCCATATATTTTCAGAAAAATAAGGTTGTATTAACACTCCTCCTTAGGGCGCATCTTTCTGTCGAAGCAGAATCCAATTTTGAGGTTTTTCAGTTTTGGACCCGATGCTGCTGCCAAAAATTAGGGCTTTTCATAGAAGAGGGATTTTTCAATGAGCCTAGGCCTGGATTGATCTCCTCCCCAAAATCGAATTTAGGGATCAAATTCAAAGCATTTGGGTGGATAGAACTCTGAAAAAGCAAAACCCTAATTTGCTACTGAACCAGCACTACAGGATTTCAGCTCCAAATTCAAATCTGACATCTTGACCTGGTAAGATATAAATCTTTTGTATTTCCATTTGAGGTTCTCAGATAAGATGTCTCATCATACCAAGCTTGAGGGAGCTGATAACTTCTGAGCCTGGAAGTATAGGATCTCCCTGGTCCTGGAAGAAAATGAGTTGGACTCCTATATCAATGAGGAGGTTCCAGTTCCAGAGGGAGATGAGGATAAGGCCTTACATAAGAAGAAGTTGGTTATGGAAAAGAGAATCATTACTAATTCTATCAAAGATCACCCCATACCACAGGTGTTCTCCCCCCAGACACCCAAAGCTATGTTTGATTCCCTAACCAAATTGTTTGAAGGGAAGAACATAAACAGGAAGATGACTCTGAGAAACCAATTGAAGAATGTAAAGATACAGAATTATAAGACTATTCAGTCTTACTTTACAAGGGTATCTCAGATCAAGGAATAATTTGAAGCAGTAGATGAAGAAGTGGAAAATGCAGAGATTGTGATGACCACCTTGAATGGTCTCCCTAGATCATGGGACTCTTTCATTAAAGGGATCTGTGCCAGAAATAATTTAGTCAAGTTCAGCAGACTATGGGAAGAATGCTCTCAAGAAGAAGCTCGGATAGCAGCTCGAGAAGAGAATATGGGAAGTGAAGATCAAGCTCTCATAGTTCACTCCAAGAAAACCAAGAGGAACCATCATCACTCCAAAGGTAACTTAAAGAATAAGAAGGAAAACAAGAGAAGACATCATGCTCATGTTGCAGAGGATGATGAACCTTCCTCAAAGTGACTCAGACAAGAAAGTGATTCTTCAAGTGATGAAGAATATGTGCTGATCTCTACTCTTACAGGAACTATTTCACATGGAAGCAATGATTGGCTCATAGACAGTGGTGCTTCCAAGCACATGACAGGATTCAAAGAATCATTTCTGAAGCTATCTGAACATGAGTCACCTCACAAGGGGAAACTTGGGGATGACTACCAGTATCCAATAAAAGGTAGTGGTGAATCCTCCTATATACTAGACTCTGGAAATTCTATGAAGATGAAAAATGTATTATTTGTTCCAGGACTAAAGAAGAACCTCCTCTCCATATCTGCATTGGATGCAAAAGGAATGAGGGTTTCTTTTGTAGATGGCCAAGTCCTTATGTGGCCAAAGGGAAAGACTTTTGACGATGCAATAGTGTTGGAGAACAAGAAGGAGGTCTATACAAGTTGAAGGGTCAACCAAAACAAGCTTTGGTTCATGACACAGTAGAGACAAATGAACTTTGGCACAGAAGGCTTGCTCATGTGCATTACAGAGCACTACCGCTTGCAAGCAAAGTTGTTGAAGGTCTCCCAGAAATTCAAGCAAAACATGATGGGGTCTGCAAAGGATGTGCGAAATGGAATACAAAGAATACATTTCCAAGTAGTGAGAGTAAGGCAAAAGGAATCTTGGAAATCATCCACTCTGATGTATGTGGACCAATGTCATCAAATTCTCTAAGCGGGTATGCACACTGTGTTTCGTTTATTGATGAATTTTCTAGGAAGACATGGATTTACTTCATGAAGAACAAAGATGAAGTATTCAGCAAGTTCAAGGAATTCAAAGCCTTGGTCGAGAACCACACTAAAAAATAAGATCAAGACTTTTCGATTAGATAATGGAGGAGAATTCACTTCGAATGAATTCAAAGAACTATGTAAAGACTCAGGGATTAAGAGGGATTTGTCCACTCCTTATAATCCACAGTAGAATAGGATTGCAGAAAGGAAGAATAGAACTATCATGGAAGCTACAAGATCTATGCTTCATGATCAAGATATTCCTATGCATCCTTGGGCAGAAGCAGCTAGAACAGTGGTGTATGTACAGAACCATACTCCACACAGAGTACTCGAGAACAAGACTCCTAAAGAATTCTTCTCCGGAAAGAAACCAGAAGTCAGCCATCTCAGTGTTACGGAGAGAAATTCCTATGGCTTGGGGTACCACAACAGACAGCTTGACTCCAGAAATCAATACTTTCCAATATGCAATAGAAATTAAATGTCTAACACTAAAGTATCAGACCTCGTACTTTATTTCGGACGGTTGAAGTAGATCCCCGTTGAGCTTTCCAATATCCAACTTGAATTGACATATTACTTCCTCAACAACAAGTAAACAATACAAGCATTCTATATATCATGGTGTTAGATCTATTCTAGTATATATAATCAATAATGTAAAAGCATTTAACATAATCCATTGGATAAAATATTCATTCAAACACACATTATTGGACAAGAAAATATATTTCTATTAATATAAATCAGAGATTACAAGATACCACCTCTGACGGCACGTCTACGAACCGGAGAAACTGAATCCCCCACTTGGGCCTCCACCACTTCAATCCTCCATCTCTCGATAGCAAGCTCACAAGCAAAAGGCAAGCTTGGGAAGAACACAAAAGTGCTCCAAGGGACAAAGGGATGCAGACTCAAGCATAAGTTCCGACAACAATGGACTATAGTTTCTTTACTCTCAATTCTCTCTTATGCCTTCAATGTACCAAGGGGTTCCTTATATATCTTTTCAAAGGGGTAATGAAAGGTCGAATCCGAGCGATCTCAAGGCATAGGGAAGGCCAGGAGTAAAATGAGTCAGATCCATGTCAAGGAAAACTCCAAAAGGATTTGGATTATGCACACATCCCGTTGTACATGGTTTTAGTGGTCAAAACCGTGTATATACACGCTTATAGGTTTAAAAGTCGTGTGTAGCATTTTTCATATGTTTTTAGGGATGATCAAGGAAACATCAAAGGACAAAAAATGGTCCATGGGGTCTAAGAAGTCTGCAGCGGGACAAGGGAAGGCCATACAAAGTGTGATTCACCTGGAGTGGTGAAATCATCTATAACAGATGCCCCCTAATGTGTGAGGTCAGAGGGGTCATACGATGGCCGAAATACATTATAAGTCCATCCCAGAAGTGGAGTGATGAAGGATCCCAAATGGAAGACCAGCCACCCAATCAGCATAGTACAATAATACAACTCTGCATATAACTGCAAATACATATAGCAGTCCCGGATACATAAGAGTACAATGGCCATGAATAGGCATGATACATGATATCACATATGTGGTCATAGCCACGTACAATATACATAGATCAGAATCTCCATGATGAAGATGTACATAGGAACATGATCTCCATAATGGCTGAAGATATAACAGATCAAGATATCCATAGTGGCTGAAGATATAACAGATCAAGATCTCAATAGTGGCTGGAAATATCTGACATATACTGGAATCAAGTCACGAGAGCTGAAATCTCATGAACACTGGCATGATCAAGGAGGTAGCATATAAGAGATGCCACCAATCTGGAAAGTCTTCTACACAAACCGCTATGAGTACATGTCCTACTATGCGAATAGAGGTGTCGAGGTCGAACATAATAGTCCATCGTCTGATTACCGGTCATTAATTTATACCGTTAACAGACGCGAGATCACCCACCGATAATGAAAATGGGAATCAAGGTACTAGAGTGCAAACTAACAAGTGTGACTAAATGTGTTGAGGTCGAACACTTGAGAGGATCCATCGATCAGGGGACATTGATGTATTCCCAAGAACTGTCAATGGAGAGAGAACCTGCCACTAATGACTGCAAGTCTCAAGGCACTCAAAATGACTCTAGATTCCAATCCCATAATAAATGATCTGAAGTCGATGGGATGAAATCCGCTGGTAGGAGGGAATTGAGGCATCACCCATCATCCAACACGAGGTACTCAGCAAAGCTGTATAATGTGGAAGGACTCGATCATAAGGTCCATGAACCAGTAACTGTACCGGGAATGGCCGACATGCAAAGTCAAGATAACTGAGGAATGGCTGACTCAGGCTTCAACTTCCTTCGAACAAGAGCATAATGGCGTATGGTGACTGAATGAAGGCAGCACAGACTTGATATACAAACTGGGACATCTTTGTGACATAGGAGGCGTCAACAAAGGCTCCATAGGGACTGGAAGCTTAACCAGTCGATGGAGATAAAATTAGATAGATGAGTACAGCTCCTAAAGTAAAACTATAACCCAACCAATGGATGTGATATATAGTGCTCTGTTCGAAGGTGACATGACTTGAAAGTTTCCATAGATAACATCTTTCCTTGTCCGGCTTTTTGGTTTTTTATTTTTTATTTTTTTTGGACTTTTTCAGTTATTTAAAAAACTTGAAAAAAGAATAAAATAGCTTTATAGTTACAAACTAGGAGGAGACGAGTGTCATAAGGGCAAATAAACTAGTTCCAAGCAGTGGAACATACCTATGCTCAATGCAAAGATACATGTGTAGGATATCGACACTCAGGGGAAGATCCCCTCCCGGTAAAAAGGAAATCAAGCTGCAAAGGATATAAAAAATGGCTCTGCATGGCTAGACATGAGACAAGCTCGGGCTATATGGTTGAAACTCAATGTCAGGGGAGCCGGCATAAAGCTCAATAAGGCAAGAAAATCTCATGATAATGCATTCACAACTTGACATGAGGGAGTCCTGAGGGAAATAGGCCAGCAAAAGATCAAGAGGAGTATGAGGCTCTTGCGAAATGTCATGGCAGTACTATACAACGGACTCCCACACCTTAAAGGAGAAAATGTCAGCATGGGCACCAAATGAAAATAGGGCTCTAACTAGGGTACCCATGTAAGGTAAATCTCTACCACTCATATCATAGCACTTCTAAAGCAGCAAGAAGGTTCCGTGACATAATAGAGTGGGTTCGTACCTAAGGTCATGATGAGATGGTCATAAGGTTATGCAAAATGCAAATGGTGATGAAACCTAACCTATATGCCAGTTAATACATGATACCTGAGATCGGCACAAATGGGTCAATCCGATGGCTGAAACGGCACTCAAAAAGGTCTTCTACATCACAAATTATGTCAAAAATGGTCCAAAATGGTTAGAAAATGTCAAACTATAGGAAAGGGGGTAAAAATTTTCAAATATTTGAAAATTTTCTTTAAATAGTAAAAAGTTCAAAATATTATAAATCATTTGAAACTTTTACCCATTTGAGCTCTGATTTTCAACAGCAAATTCCAGGAGATTCAGTCGGCGGAATTCACTACCGTTTCTTCCAGGTATTTACTCATGCTCTCCTCTTGCATTTTGATACAATTTTTATGAATTTTCAAGGTTAAATGAGGTTTTTATGCCATCCCAAAATGAGCGCTACAGCCCACGCGAAAATTGAGGTTTTTTCTGCGTATAGGGCTGGATATACATGGAAAATGGCCTCAAACACGTGTACATACGTGGTTTTTTTTAAAACAATCACGTATGAGGCCGCGCATATGGTTTTTTCAATAAACTAATGGGAAATTTTGCAATTTCTTGTGCAAGATGGTGCTAGAGTGGAGAGAGCATGAGCATGGTGAAGTAGAGGAAGCAGTAAGGGCCGACTTAATGGCTCAACAAGCTCTACGTGCATGCGGACTCTACAAGTTTTGGTGTCTTGGTGGTTTGAGGGCCAAACCAAGACTGTTAAAGATGCTAGTATATTATTGGGATCCATACTCGGAGTCCTTCCATATCGATGGGATGTCCCTCACCATAGAGGTGGAGGACATATACTTTATCACAGGGCTTTCTAGACGAGGGGAAGTGGTAAACCTTCATTCCCAAGGTGGGCCAAAAGGTGGCCTGACTATCGATGAGTACATTGCAGTGTACTATTATCTAGACACCGAGAAGGTGGGGAGTCAAGTCCCTACCAATGCTATATAGGTTCTGGGCCTAAAGGCCATATTATTGACACTAGGCAGGATAGCAGGCTTGGCATCACTCCACCAAGCCTCGCGGCCTCTGATGTTCTATGCAGTTGAGTGCATGAGACCCATGATCTGCGACTGGAGTACTACACTACTGAGCAACATGAAACACCAGCTCAGTGAGCGTAAGGTAGGCAGGGTGCGGAACTTCAGGTTGAGCAGTATTCTGAGCACATTTTTCTTCAAGCGTGTTCCAGGATTGAGCCCCAGAGTCGACGTTCCTCTCCATGGGGTTCAAGATCCGGCCCAACGGAGTTGGGTAGATGCTATGTGCAGACTGGGGGGTGGTAGGGTGGCCAACCCATATCCAGCTGACTTCTTTCCATGGTGGCAATGACAAATAGTTTCCATCGATGACTACCCCTATGCAAGGATAGATTTCCGGGGGGACCCGGACATTCCGCTACCACCAGGATAAGCATATGGCGATATAGGTAACGAATATCGACCCTCTCTTTTTAAAAAAATTTGAGTTATTTAATTTTTTTGTGTTTTATTGATTATATGGAATCAAAAAGACATGTTTTTGGGTGACGATACATAGTGACATCTACGATTTGTGTGCAGATGTGGGACCATGGCGGCCAAAGGGCTTCCCTCATCATAGATGAAGGGGAAGAGGAGATGACATCATGGGTGTGGATGCAGAGTGAACGCTCCAGAGCATTCATACCAACTTCGTTAGATTGACACATAGAGTTCCCATGGCGCAAGTTGATGACTTGCCTGAGGCCATGCAGTGGCAAGTGGTGGGTGTACCACGCGCATGGGTGCATTTATTCCGACGGCTAGCTAGAGCCGTAGTGACCTTTCATGATCACAACCCTCCTCCTCCTCCACAGGATTAGACACCTGGGAGTGTATACATTTTGTACGACCGTGTATTATATGATGGTGGCTTAAGAGCCCCAATTTTGTATCATGACTCTATGTATTATCACATTTTTTATGTATATATAAAAAAATTTATGGTGATCAATTTATTTATTTACATGTGTTAAAATTGTGTTTGTGATTAATTTATTGTGAATGAAACAAATGCCAATATAACATGTAGTTAGCATATGAGTCAGCAACTTGATTATTATTTCTTGGAATGTGTATATATGTTATATTGTCAAATTGTCGTTCTAACAATCTCACACGCAAGAACCTTCTCATTAACATTGGATCTCTTACATGGTACAAACCATTGAGCTGTGACACTACTAACTCTGAATCAAGACATACCTCAAGAGATAGAACGCCATGTAAAATGGCATCCCAGAGAAGCTCAATAATGGTGCTATATTCAGCAACATTGTTTGAAGATGGCCGTAGACATACACCTCTTGAAGACAGTACCTGACCCATAGGAGTATAAATCACCCAAGCAGCAGAGGCTGAGTGTTGAGTGTGAAGGCTTGCACCATCCATGAATCCTATGTAGGTGGAAGATTCCATTGAAATCTGCTAAAAGAAATGAAAACTAATCACAAACCCGATTACGATAAGAAAAATACATAACTATGCAAAGCTGTACAATAATATACAACAAGCAGCCTTGGCTAAAGATCATGCATAGTAGTTTTTGAGATAGAGCCCATTTCTAGGCTCCGCCAAATCTGTTCCTTTGTAATCCACTAACTCATATGCACCCTTCTCTAACACACGCTTGACCATGTAAGGACCACGCCACATAGGATTAAATTTCCCTGCCCCCAAGGGTTCTTTCGGTTGATCCCACAAAAGGACCAAGTCTCCTTCACTAAATGCTCTTGGACGGATAGATTTATCGTACTTGACCTTAACGCGACATTTATTGACTTCTAGAGCCACCAAGGCATCCCAACGCTGCTCATCAAGTTGTTCAAGGTGAACCAAACGCTCCTCCAATGGGGAAGTGTTCGGTAAGAGTTCCATAGCTAGCTTTAACGAAGGAATTTCGCATTCAACTGGCAATATCGACTCCACTCCATGTACAAGATGATATGGAGAAAAACCAGTGGCAGTCTTAACCGCGGTTCGACATGCCCACAAAGCCGGATATAACATAATGTGCCAATTATTCTTGCTTTGTGCAATGGTTCGTTGGAGAATGGATTTGAGTGATTTATTCACTGCCTCTACCGGTCCATTCGCCTGGGGGTAATAAGAAGATGAATGCTCTTGCTTATACCCTAACTTGGATGCCAACTCTTCCATCATACAGTTCTGAAAGTGCAAGCCATGGTCAGTGACAAGCTCTTTTGGAATCCTGAACCGAGTAATAATTTGGTTGAACACAAAGTTAGTGGCTGTCTCACTGTTGGATTTTACTATAGGCATAGCCTCATCCCATTTCATGAAATAATCAACAGCCACTATAATGTGATGGTGCCCCCCAGCCAAAGCTGGGTTTCAATCCATAAAATAAAGCCCCCACTTAGTGAAGGGACCAGTGGTGATAATGGGATGTAATGGGGTAGGTTTCAAGCACATATTACATGCAAACACCTGGCAAGTGTGGCACCTCTTGACCGCATCAACACAATCCTTAAAGATCGACAGCCAGAAATAAACTGCTCTTAAAATATTTTGAGCTGTAGAAAGCCCAGATAAATGACCACCACACACCCCTCCGTGGCAATCATTCAGCACTACCTCGGCCTCCTCATGAGTTAAACAACGTTGTAAAATGGAATCTACTCCATGGTGGTACAAAGTATTGTCCACTATGAGGTAGTTCTTAGAGACATGACGTAATCGTCGTTGTTCATCTCACAAGAGGTGAGTAGGGGTATTCAGTGTTTGTAAATATATTATGATATCCCCATACCATGGGTCCAACATTGAGATTAAGAATATGTGTTCATCGACAAACGTATCTTCACAAACCAACTCCTCAGCCTCGCTCAGGAAATCTGATATAAGCTCTGCAAAAATTAAAGACTTCTTCGATTTTGCCGAAACAAACTCGAGATCAAATTCTTGTAGAATGACAATCCATTTATTATACTTTCCCCCAATCATCCTTTGGGTGAGGATGAATTGAAATGGATTGACAAGGGCCACAACCAAGGTCTGGCGAAGGAGAATATAATTTCTCAACCGCTGAACCACATGTACGGTAGCTAAAGCAAGCTTCTCGACATGAGAATACCGAATCTCTATGTCAATAAGGTTTTTGCTCAGATAATATATGACATGCTCTTGGAGCTCCTCATCCTCTTAAACCAAAACCATACCAATCGTCTCTAAGGACGCGGCCACATATAATAGAAAATCACGGCTATAATCCGGAGGACTAATCACCGGGGCCGATGCTAGGGCTCACTTGAGTGCATCGAAGGAATCCTGGGCTCACTCATCCCAATAAAAGGGGGTGTCCTTCTTCAAGAGACGCATGAAGCCTCTATTCAAATTGGCAAAGTTGACAACAAATATTCGTAAGAAGTTTTCCATGCCTTGCAAACACTGAAGATGACGAATATTCTTTGGGGGAGACAACTGAAGTATTGCCTCAACCTTCAAAGGGTTGACTCTTATACCCTCTTTAGAAATGATGAATCCTAACAAACGCCATGATTTCACACAAAATATGCACTTATGAGGATTTAGTCTAACCAAATAGTGGCGGCATCTTTCGAATACCAATCCCAAGTGATATGGATGACACATTCTCATGCGAGAATGAGCAGCGAGGTCATCCAAAAATACCTTGATAATTGACTTGAGATCGTGGAAAATCTAGGTCATTGCCCGCTGAAATGTAGCTCCGATGTTTTTAAGGCCGAAAGGCATTTTCCGTTATGCAAACATTCCCCAAGGACAAATAAATGCAGTCTTATGTTGGTCCTCAGGTTTAATTTGTATATGATTATACCCGGAAAAGCCGTCCATAAAGGAGAACACCTCGCTACCCGCACACTCATCCAAAATCTGATCTATAAACGGTGTGGGGAAGTTGTCCTTAGGACAGGAACGATTCAAATCATGGAAATCAGTGCATATGCGGATCGCTCCGTGCTTCTTATCCATCGGAACGGGGTTTGAAACCCACTCCATCAAGGGAGCGGGATAGATGAAACTGGCTTTCAACAGCTTCTCTATCTCTGCCTTAATGGCGGGTGTTTTCCTAGGATTCACTGCCCGTAAACGTTGTTGAACAAGATTTGCATTGGGGTAAGTCTTAATCTCATGCTCGACAGTACGAGGGTCAATACCTGGCATCTTGTCGTAAGACCAAGCAAAAATATCACGAAATTCCTTAAATAGCTCGGTATATTCCAGAATCTTAGCATGGGAACATTCTGCCCCAATATAGACATTCTCTATCATGCCAGGATTGCGAGAGATGTTGATAGGAATCGTTGAAGATATGTTCGCCATGTTTCCATCAGCCATCGAACCAGGAGATCTTAATGGAACCATAGGACTATCAACTCTCTGACTAAGAACTGCCCTAAAATCCTCATGCTCCAAATGATCAAGCTCTGGAAGA
This sequence comes from Pseudotsuga menziesii, assembly GCA_001517045.1. Classification (NCBI taxonomy): domain Eukaryota; kingdom Viridiplantae; phylum Streptophyta; class Pinopsida; order Pinales; family Pinaceae; genus Pseudotsuga; species Pseudotsuga menziesii. The sequence continues at coordinate 430,450 of LPNX010479269.1, read as the reverse complement.
AAGTATGATCTATGATAAAGTTCCTCCGATGGTGGCTCAACTCATGGTTGTACGTGTGAGAAGACTGTACTACCCATGCTGGAAGCACATAAGGGTCCTCCTCCTTTGTCCGTGAAGAGGAAGGACTAGGCTCTACAGCAGACTCAAGGTTAGCTTGATAAGCTATCATGGCTACAGGCAATGGCACATCCATCACGATGGGCTCACTCAAAGTACTCGGTGCAGGAAGAACCCAAGGATCTTCCATATGACTCATGCGAAAAGACACCGATATCGTAGATGTCGAAGCCTCATCAAAACTAGATCCTATCATGAGCATCGATGCAGGACAACTAAAGCTTCCCATGAGGGATGGGTACATGCATACACCCACACTCCCAGTTGCCGGCTGAGAATGTTCAACGATCAGGATCGAAGCTCCCGAAGATGCCGTAACAGACGGATTCTTGAATGTCATTTGATCAATCGTTACAATCTTCCCATTATGTGGAAAGCATACAACGCGAAACAAGAAGCAACGGCTTGCATACTGTATATCCAGTTCCTACCCAGCAAGAGATTGTAGTCAAGGGGCGCATCAACCACCTCGACCTCTATCGCAACGGTCTTCCCCCCCAAACGAACTTTAAGGGAAGGAAGGATGCCGTGCGGCCTAAAAGATCTTCCATCGAATGCAATTAACATAGTTGCTGATTTATACAGCTCAGGAGAACCCAGACCCTTCCAACAGGACAAAGACATAACAGAAGCAGCAGCGCTCTTGTCAATCACAGTGCATTTGACGGTCATATTAAGACATTCTACATGAACCAAAAGAGACACATAGTAGGGCAAGCAAGGTTGAAGTCCTGTGGTTTCAAATTTGACCACAGAGGAAGAATCATCATCGTTCACACCAAGGGCAAAAAGCAACGCCTTCCTTTGTGAAGGACAACTCTTAAGCACTTCCAATGTAGACATCGCACAAGGAGTGTGGCCCAAATCCTCAACAACTAAATAATTTTGGGTGGCTCGGGCATTTGGATTATGCCCTGAACACTTAAGGACTCTCTTAGGAATGTGAGGTGTAGCCTCAGGTTTATCCATAGGTTTCTCAATGCGCAAAGGGGACCCTGGTGGATCAGGATCTTTTCCTGGGCTAGGTTGTGACGAACCATAATCTTTCACACAGGTCACAACTTTCGCAGCACGGACCATGTTAATGCACCCACGACCACTAGTCTCCAGCGGATCATGATCATCATCAGACTAGTCATGGGAATTTGAGTTCATATTTTGATTATGTGGTAAAGCGTTAGTTAGCACAGCTTGGCATTGTGCCAAGAATCTTGAAGCTTCCTCAATACAGGGGCACAAGTAAGTGAGGTGATCGTCCTTACACAACTTGCAAGGGAACTTAACCTTACATTTAGATTGCTTGTCCCCCCCAGCATTTCTATCATTCTTGTCATTATTGTTAGCATTCTCATTCTTATTCCCACCCTTTCTATTATTTTTACCCTTTTTTCTATTCCGTCTAGGCTGCAGGTTACCCTTCTGGTTCGACAATTGCACAAAGAGTACACTCGTCGTTTGGGCGGGTTGAGACAAAGTCGTAGCTTGTCTTGAAGCAGATTGGTTGATTGACAATTGACTAACTTGTTTTGCAACCGAATCCACAGGTTTCGCACTTGCACAACCCACAATTCCATCGGCATGTGGTCCAAGTTTGACTTTGGGATCGAAACTGGAACGAGGAGCATTGGGAATAATCTCATACAACAAACCAGATATAAATCAAGTCCAGTTCCTGTGCCCTAAAAATCGCTTGTTCCTCATTCTGCACTCCAGATGTGGAAGCATCCTTCACTATATATGGCAATAACAACTTGAGGAACCACTCGAGGAGGAATTTCGACGATATAAAAGCTTTAATTAACCTCTTCCGTCTACGCCATTCTTGAATATGATCAGAAATATGTGTGGCTTTATCTTGTTGAAATGTCAACAAGAGTTTAGTACCAACATCATAATGCACTGGTAGCTGGAAGTGATTAAGAAAAGTCACCGCAAGGTCGTCGAACAAAGCAAAAGCACCCCTAGGTAACTCTATATACCATTTCATAGCAGGACCTGTGAGGGTGCGTTGAAATAGTCTCAAATGGACTGAGTCCTGATGTAAGGAATTTGAAGAGCACCATAGGTGAAACGTAGTAACGTGTTCAGGATCATGTGCCACAGGATCGTTTGTCATTCTCGATAAGTCAGGAATATTAAGCGTCGCGAGGAAAGGGAGCCTAGGATGATGAGGTCGATGGACCACTCCCTGGTTCATATAGGGTTGATTACCACCATGGCCTTTCCCATAATGTCCTCCTCCCATATGACCCGTATAGGGTGGCAGGGAAGCACCATAGTGCAGTGGACCTTGACTAGTAGGAGGTAAAAAGATGTAATTAGGAGAGTAAGCAGGTTGCTGATACCCACCTCCATAAGGTGAAGAACCTTGTCCATACTGCGTCCCATAATAGGGTCCATAGGTCACTGCATGCGATGCCCCATGAGACACTCCATAGGTAGGAAGATACACTCCAGAAGTAGGGATATACATATCAGAAGTAGGGATATACGCCCTGGAAGTAGTAACATGACCTCTAGAATTATGAACATAGCCTCCCGAAGCAACGGGTGGTATGTAAACCTGAGACACAATCGATCTAGTAACTGCAGTACGGACCTGACTCGTAGCCATGTGTCGACTCGAAGGACCACGTGAATAAGGTGGAGGATGTACATTTGAAGAGCTAGGGACCGAGGATGAAGGAAACTGAGTAATTATGTACATGCTACCACCTATTGTCACTCGTCTCGGATCTGGTATCCTAATTGGATCGCTAACCCTAGACCTAGGAGGGATATATGATGTAGCTTCCACCACTGGGACAGAAGGTGCAATGTGACTAGTGCTCCCAAACCTCTCCGCATGGTAAGGAATGAGAGTGCCCCCAGGTATAGTGTTAGGCTCGAATTTGGATTCGACATGAAATGCCAAATCCTGGGTAGGAAAACCAGACATACCATAACTACCGTAGCTAGTGCTGATAGTTTCAAAATGAGTCTCGGTGTCTTCCAGAATTCCATAACGGTAACGCATCAATGGGGAATCAACCCTAGAGTGAGTAGGTCTATCATGGATGGTTCCTATCTCAGAAATCATAGGACCTAACTCAGCCAAATCGGGTGAAGGATCGTAAGTAGGAGTAAACTCCCCATCGTCTACACGAATGGGAGGAGGTGGTTCAGGAATATCCTCTAAACGGTCTCCCATGGTGTGTGAATCAATGTGCAACATAGTCCACCTGGACTGTCTAGGTCTCTCTCCCAAAGGAGGAGGAGAAGTAGAAGGCGGAAGTCCTGCTAAATGACGAGAATGGCGAGGAGCCTCACTCAAATCCACAATGACTCAAAAAAATAGAAAAGACTCTCTATTTACATAAACCCTAGGCCAACTATCGTGCACAGAGCAATCACTAATAAAATCTAAAGCCAAATGCAAGCAAACAAGAGCTGGATAAGTGAGCTCCTGAATGAAGCAGGTATGTCTCACCTAGGAGAGGCTTGAGACTCCCATACACAACAAGCGGAGGTACGTAACCAATTATTGTGGCCCTCAGCTTCAACGCATAAAGCAATTATGTTGTCCGACCCCAACCTGGCTGGGACACCCGCAGAATAACCCCTGCAGAGTACCCCCTCAATATCCTAGGTAATTCCACTAAGGTCACCTCAATATAATAAATGGTCAGGCAGACATTCACAGGTGGGATTGACCATATGGGTAGGGTAGCAAAGCCCAAAACTCTCGAAAGAGCCCCCAGATACGAATACAATCCTGGAAATATCTCCGGTGCTACTCAGTTATGACTAGGGGTCATCCCAATCAATAACCGCTCACACTGCCTCGTGCTTAACTCCCTTTTGAGAGGAGGATCCTGAGAAACACTGGTTATACCAAGGATTTCACACACTCACCTGGACAGACACATACATGTTGTTGTTTAGTGATCTTGGAGAATTGACTTACAATGAACTATTCCAAGATCCTAAAACCTAAGCTTGTTGGTGTACCCTATAAAAGAAAAGGGTGTAGTTCATTTTAATTTAGTGTTGATTTTAGTTGGCTTTATTACTCAAAAACAGGATATGGTCGTGCAACTAATGGTGTTATGACACAACATGAAGTAAAATGCACACCTAACAATCAATGCAAATGCATTATGTCCATGAAAACAGGATATGTTACTACGTGAAATGCATAATTCTTCTTCAAATGATGAATGCAAATTTTCCTATATGAAGTCCTAACTAGTACTCCAAGAAAAATCTAGTGCAAGTACAATGCAAAGTGCAAAAATGCAATGCATGATGATAAGAAAATGTTTTTGGATTTTTTGAAATAAAATGAGATGCAAAAAGAAAAAGAATGATTCTACGACCCCTAGACTCTGCAAGCACACCCAAAAAGCACTCAAGAAAATTACTAAGGTAAAAGAACTCTAATGCACTAATCTCAAACAAAAAATCGAAAATGCCATGACAAGAACCTTCTTAAAAAAAAATTAGCCTAAAAAAAAACATTTCTGGTCAGAAACAGAGGTCTAAACAGACTCAGGCAGTGCCAAAGGAGACTCAACAAATATTAGAATTCACCTAGCAACCAATTATCTTCCACAAAAAGGAAAAAGCAAGGGCATACGTGATTGTTCACAGTAAACCCGCATGTATACGTGGAAATCGCAGAGGAATCCGCGTGTATACGCAACTGTGAGTTAAAAAAACTCGCGTACAGGAAGAAAAGTGTATAAATTCAAGGAAAACAGACAGGCTGAGACAAACTTCACACCAATCAGACTCTACCAGGCATACATGTCCCCAGACTCGACACAGAAACAAGAGAGAAAGAGAAATTCAATTTCATTGAATGCCGATAAAACAACCCCCAAAGGACAACTACTAGGAACTCCCCAGCAGAGTCGTCAATTCTGTTACGGAGAGAAATTCCTATGGCTTGGGGTACCACAACAGATAGCTTGACTCCAAAAATCAATCGATTCCAATATGCAATAGAAATTAAATGTCTAACACTAAAGGATCAGACCTCGTACTTTATTCTGGACGGTTGAAGTAGATCCCTGTTGAGCTTTCCAATCTCCAGCTTGAATTGATATATTACTTCCTCAACAACAAGTAAACAATATAAGCATTCTATATATCATGGTGTTATATCTATTCTAGCATATATAATCAATAATGTAAAAGCATTTGGCATAATCCAATGGATAAAATATTCATTCAAACACACATTATTGGACAGGAAAAGATATTTCTATTAATATGAATCAGAGATTACAAGATACCACCTCTGACGGCACGTCTACGAACCGGAGAAACTGAATCCCCCACTTGGGCCTCCACCACTTCAATCCTCCATCTCTCAATAGCAAGCTCACAAGCAAAAGGCAAGCTTGGGAAGAACACAAAAGTGCTCCAAGGGACAAAGGGTTGCAGACTCAAGCATAAGTTCCAGCAACAATGGACTATAGTTTCTTTGCTCTCAATTCTCTCTTATGCCTTCAATGTACCAAGGGGTTCCTTATATAGCTTTTCAAAGGGGTAATGAAAGGTCGAATCCGAGCGATCTCAAGGCATAGGGAAGGCCAGGAGTCAAATGAGTTGGATCCATGTCAAGAAAAACTCCAAAAGGATTTGGATTATGCACACATCCGGATGTACACGGTTTTAGTGGTCAAAACCGCGTATATACGCGCTTATAGGTTTAAAAGTCACGTGTATCATTTTTCATATGTTTTTAGGGATGATCAAGGAAACATCAAAGGACAAAAAATGGTCCATGGGGTCTAAGGAGTCTGCAGCAGGACAGGGGAAGGCCATACAAAGTGTGATTCACCTGGAGTGGTGAAATCAGCTATAACACTCAGAATATTCGGCTGTCCTATTTACATAAACATTCCAAAAGAAAAGAGGAAAAAGTTAGATCCTTCAGGAAAGAAGGGTATATTTGTGGGATACTCTGAAAGCTCAAAGGCTTACAGAATATACTTCCTAGGGTTCAAGAAGATTGACATCAGCAGGGATGTAACATTTGACAAAGATTCAGCCTACATCAAATCCAGAAAGAAACCTGCTGAAGAAGAAGAAGCTCCCAGAATTCATGATACAATCATGAATGAAGAAACTCAAGAAGAAGATCGAGAATTTGAAGAACCACAAAAACTTGTAGATCCACCACAGGAGAAGAATCCTCACAAGAGGAAACCTTCTTGGGTACGAGAAATTATCCAAGGTGTGGAAAGATATGGGGTTCCGGAAGAGAATCTCATAGAAAGAAATAGGACCAGACCCTGTTCCAGTTATGTAGTATTACTATGTGCCTTCATTGATAAAGAACCTTCCAATTATGAAGAAGAGGCAGAACGGAAAGAATGGAAGGATGCTATGATCGAAGAATATCAATCGATCATGAAGAATGATGTTTGGGATGTTGTCCCAAGACCAGAAGGGAAGTCAGTTGTAACTTCCAAGTGGATCTACAAGATTAAGCATGCTGCAGATGGTAGCATAAAGAAATATAAAGCAATATTTGTTTCTCGTGGTTTCTCCCAGAAAGAAGGAATAGACTATGAAGAAACCTTTGCACCTGTAGCCAGATACACTTCCATCAGATTGGTACTTGCTCTGGCTATAGTGATGAAATGGAAGATACACCAAATGGATGTCAAGACCGCTTTCTTGAATAGTGTAGTGGAAGAGGAATTGTATGTTGATCAGCCACTCAGTTTTGAGACACATGACAGGGAGTCTCATGTGTGTAGATTGAATAAATCCCTGTATGGTTTGAAACAGGCACCCAGGACATGGTACGTTAGAATTGACAACTTTCTATCCAGTTTGGGCTTTACCAAGAGTAAAGCAGATTCCAACCTTTACTATAAGGTTGAAGATGGCAACCCAGTGATGCTTCTACTATATGTAGATGACCTATTTGTGACAGGTATGGATGGGTTGATTTCTGACATGAAGAGAAAGCTTACTATAGAGTTCGAAATGAAGGACTTGGGTATGATGCATTGTTTTCTAGGTATGTAGGTGTGGTAGAATACGGATGGAATCTTCCTTGGGCAAGGGAAGTATGCAGTAGAGATCCTGAAGAGATTTGGGATGATGGACTGCAAGGAATTAACCACACCTATGGCATCGAATCTGAAGCTATTGAGTGATGCTTCATTAGATTCGATTGATGCCACAATGTATCATCAGATGATTGGGTCCTTGATGTACCTAACGAACACGAGACCAGATATTTGTTTTGCTGTGAACACCTTGAGCCAATATTTGGAAGATCCGATACATGTTCACTTGACTGCTGCAAAGCACATTCTGAGGTACCTAAAGGGTACAGTTGATTATGGGCTCAAGTATAAGAATGATCAGAAGATTAACCTAGAGGGTTATGTTGATTCAGATTGGGCAGGCAGTGCCATCGATAGGAAGAGCACTTCAGGGTGTTGTTTCAGTATGGGATCAGGTGTGATCTCTTGGTTTAGCAAGAAGCAATCCTGTGTGGCACTAAGTACAGCTGAAGCATATTATGTTGCAACTTGTTCATCTAGTTGTGAGGCAGTATGGATGAGGAAGCTATTGTCTGATTTATTTGATCTCTAGTTAGATGCTACTTGTATATACTGTGACAACTAGAGTTGTGTAAAGTTGTCAGAGAATCCAGTATTCCATGACAAGTCAAAGCATATCGAGATCAAGTATCACTATATCAGGGATATGGTGTAGAGAGGAGCAGTGAAGCTCCAGTATGTTGTGACAGACGAATAGATAGCTGATGTGTTAACGAAGCCATTGGCTAGGGTGAAGTTTGAGTACTTCAGGGAGAAGCTTGGTGTTCTCCAGATCAAGATTCCTCCCAAGAGGAAGTGATGTGTCCATGCTGTTCCTTTCTGACATGGTGAGAGGATTGGTTCCTTCCATGGTCAGATGTAAGTGTTGTGCCCTTCTGACATGGTGATAGGATTGGTTCCTTCCACGGTCGGATGTAAGAGCTGTGACATGGTGAGAGGATTGGTTCCTTCCATTTTTAGATGTATGTGATGATGCCACATCTAGCATGAAAAAGGGCTAGCTCTGTGAAGACACATCTAGTATGAAAAAGGACTAGCTCTGTGTGGATGCCACATCTAGCATGAAAAAGGGATAGCTCTGTGAAGACACATCTAGTATGAAAAAGGACTAGCTTTGTGTGGATGCCACATCCAGCATGAAAAAGGTTTGGCTCTGTGAAGACACATCTAGTATGAAAAAGGACTAGCTCTGTGTAGCTGCCACATCCAGTATGAAAAGGGACTGGCTCTGTGAAGACACATCTAGTATGAAAAAGGACTAGCTCTGTGTAGCTGCCACATCTAGTATGAAAAAGGACTAGCTCTATGAAGACACATCTAGTATGAAAAAGGACTAGCTATGCGTAGCTGCCACATCTAGTATGAAAAAGGACTAGCTCTGTGAAGACTCATCCAGTGTGAAAAAGGATTGGCTCTGTGTAGCTGCCGCATCTAGTATGAAAAAGGACTAGCTCTATGAAGACTCATCCAGTATGAAAAAGGACTGGCTCTGTGAAGCTACCACATCTAGTATGAAAAAGGACTAGATCTGTGAAGACTCATCCAGTATGAAAAAGGAATGGCTCTATGTAGCTGCCACATATAGTATGAAAAAGGACTAGCTCTATGAAGACTCATCCAGTATGAAAAAGGACTGGCTCTGTGTAGATGATACATCCAGTATGAAAAAGGACTGGCTCTGTAGATGTACATCCAGCATGAAAAAGGGTTGGCTCTATAGAGATTCCTATGATGAGAAGAATCAAGAGATAGCACCTATGATGATGACCCAGTGATGATCCAGATCGAGTGATGATGATCCAAATCCAGTGATGATGATCCAGCAGTGATAATCCAGATCAAGTGATGATCCAGATCCAGTGATGATGTCTAGTGGTGATCCAGATCAAGTGATGATCCAGATTCAGTGATGATGTCCAGTGGTGATCCAGATCGAGTGATGATCCAGATCTGATGATGAAGATGACTTGAAGATGATGAGGAATTGATGATGATCTAGAAGATTTAGAGAATAATACTTGTGCTGAAAATTGTGTCGAAAGAATACCTTCCTAGTTAAGAGGGAGTGTTAATGTATATGTAACTTCAGAATGTATTTCACTTGTATTTCTTATGTATTGTAACCCAATGTTTATTATGGGATGTACTTGATTCATTTCATACCCCAATGTTCCTATAGGGAAGATATATAATGTAAACAAGTCATGTCAAGTCATTGTGGGTAACCCTCCTATTGGTTAAGGGTTAAAGTCCCCGCAGTTCCGGGGCACTAGGGTTATTAGACTCTCCTAGTGAGGTTGTCCCTATTAGGGTTTAGTCAAGTTGGGAATTAGTATAAATAGAAAGCTGGCCTCTCTATTTATCACACATCTCATACACACTCAAGTGTAGCGCATAGTTGAGGAAGCAGAAAACACTGGGGCTAGATAAGAAGAAGGTTACTGCTGTCGGGAGATCACTTACTATTTTGGGTTCTACTTTTGGTGCTGATCCTATCTCTGAGGAAGTTGCAGGGTTTTCACCATTTATGGTTTCCCCCAGGATAAACATGTGTTCATTGTCTCTTGTTTTTTATTGATGTGCTTGTTATTCTCTCAGTTAAAGATCCTAATGTATTGCTAGCTTAATGATAAAAATATAACATAACACTAATAAGGGGAGCTATTTTTTTTTTAAATCAAGGAAAGCAAGATTTGAATATAAGTTCATGGTGTTACCTGGAAATTAAAAATGTGTGTGTGTGTGTCTGTGTGTTTGTATCATATGCTTGAAGATAGAATGAACCTGGGATAAAACTCAAAATTTAGAGCAAGGGAGAAATTGCAGAATTATGAAAGTCATTCCAAAATATTATTGATACAGGATCATCGTGTTAACCCAAAAATCCCCCACATAGCTCTCAATGTCCTACACCACCCAAGGACACCATCTCACAACACCCATTTCACTCCATAAGACCTTCCATGACCTTCCATTTGACCCCCACACCTCCAAAAGAGCCCAAGGATGAAGAAAAGGGCTACAAACCCCAAAATAGAGCCCAAAATAGACCCCCAATAGCTAAATCCCTCAAAAAGGGGCTAAAGCCCTGAAAGGGGATAAAGTTAGGGCAGAAGGGGCTAAGGCCTTGACCAAGTGCTTAAAACCCTAAAACCCCTTGGAAAAACTATATAAGGAGGGTGGGGGATCACTCTCAAAACACTCCTCCCTTGAATACTGTTATGCTGCTCGTGGATGCTTTGAGACCTCTTGCTCTCAAACCACCCACTCTCCCTCTCCTCCATTTCCATTTCTCCAAGCCGTTGCTTCCCAACCAAGAGAGAGGTGCTCCCATGAGCTAGGGCATGGTGGCCCATTTCCACCTAAGTGAGGTATGATCTCATTTATGTTTATGTTTATTTGCTTACCTTGTTTTCTAACTCATATTTTCATCTGCAGGTTTTTCATTAACAATTTTCTGTAGGTTTTCTCCATGGTAGCTTAGGTTTATTTTGCAGGTTTTGGAGGCAGAACCCTAATCTACTGTGTGTAGAGGGGTTCAACAATGCTCCATCATTGCTTCTCTTTTATTTTTCTGTCATTATCTATTAGGTTTAGTTTTACAATAGCTGCCATTTACTTGTTATTGCTTAGATTAGCTTAGTTTCAATTCGCAGCTCTATTTACTGTCATTTTTAATTCCATTTTTTACTATTTTCTAAGGGTAGGAACCTACCCTTGTGCCCTATAGGCATAAGGGATCCATTCTTACCCCTATAGTGAGGAGAAATTCTCACTACAGCTTTAAATCTATTAACCCAAAAATCCCCCACATAGCTCTCAATGGCCTACACCACCCAAGGACACCATCTCACAACACTCATTACACTCCATAAGACCTTCCATGACCTTCCATTTGACCCCCACACCTCCAAAAGAGCCCAACGATGAAGAAAAGGGCAAAAAACCCCAAAAAAGAGCCCAAAATAGACCCCCAAGAGCTAAAGCCCTCAAAAAGGGGCTAAAACCCTGAAAGGGGCTAAAGTTAGGGCAGAAAGGGGCTAAATCCTTGACCAAGGGATTAAAACCCTAAAACCCCTTGGAAAAACCATATAAGGAGGGTGGGGGGTCACTCTCAAAACACTCCTCCCTTGCATACTGTTATGCTACCCATGGATGCTTTGAGACCTCTTGCTCTCAAACCACCCACTCTCCCTCTCCTCCATTACCATTTCTCCAAGCCATTGCTTCCCAACCAAGAGAGAGGTGCTCCCAAGAGCTAGGGCATGGTGGCCCAATTCCACCTAAGTGAGGTATAATCTCATTTATGTTTATGTTTATTTGCTTATCTTGTTTTCTAACTCATATTTTCATTTGCAGGTTTTTCTTTAACAATTGTCTGCAGGTTTTCTCCATGGTAGCTTAGGTTTATTTTGCAGGTTTTGGAGGTGAAACCCTAACCTACTGTGTGCATAGGGGTTCAACAATGCTCCATCATTGCTTCTATTTTATTTTTCCGTCATTAGCTATTAGTTTTAGTTTACAATAGCTGCCATTTACTTGTTATTGCTTAGATTAGCTTAGTTTCAATTCGCAGCTCTGTTTACTGTCATTTTTACTTCTGTTTTTTACAGTTTTCTAAGGGTAGGAACCTACCCTTATGCCCTATAGTAAAAAGGGAGCCATTCTTACCCCTATAGTGAGGAGAAATTCTCACTACAGCTCTGGCGACTCCGCTAGGTCGACCCACAGGATCCCTGGGCCACAAATTTCAAATTTTCAAGTTTTTTCAGTTTTTACCCTAGTTTTCAGAAAGGTTAGTGTAGATCTATTTAAATCCACTTTATTTCCTATTTCTGTTAGTGTCGAAGCCTCTACTAGGCCGATCCGAGTCAGACTGACCCCAGTACCAGTTACTGTCGGTCAGATCTGACCCTGCAACACCAAAACACCCCTTTCCAGAGCAGGTCGCGCTTATTGGGGGAAAAGGTGAGGCAAGGCACACTTAATTGGAATAAAACCATGCCCAAGGTGCACTTAATCCTTAGACATGTGTGATTTCAGCCCAGGAGCTCAAGTTGCGGCTATTTTGGCATTTTTTGCAACCCCCTCGCTCATTTCGGGAAAAATCTCGTGGCCCCCTCGCGGGATTTAGTCAGAAATGTGCGGCCTGTCACACAGAATTTGTTTTTCAGTTTAATTAGCATCAATTTTCAGTTTCAAGGGATTGTCAGTGCGGCCCAGCCACCTCTGTCCTCTATTATAGGTCTCTTTTAATTCAAGTTTTCATTTTTTGCAAGTAAATCAACGAACAAATGTGTATATGCTAAACCAATCACTAAGGCTTAATAAAATCAATTAGTCTAACTAAAAGCAACATAAATAAACTATCTTGCTTCCCCCTTCTTCCTCTACCCAATCATCACCCTCTGGGGTATTCTGGGATACAACGAAGGGAAAATCTTGTATAGATCTAGGCACTCCATGGTATTTTTCCCAAACCACTAAAACCAGGTGACCTGGAAGGTACGGAGGGTAGAGAAGGAGGGATTCTCATGGCTCTAAGCGTCCTCCCTGCTTGACCAACCTAGCACTGGGGAGGTGACCTGAGGATCTATGAATGGGCTTAGTTCCATTGTGTTGAGAGCCCAGCACTTTCTCTTGGTTGAAGAAGAATACCACTAAGAGGTAGACACTTAGTTATGCCAACAATTCAGGGTTAATCAACATATTTGCTTACAAATTTATGTTTATGTTTGTATACAAAACCATGATGTGAACTCTACCATGAATTCATAAACCATATTGCAAATCAAATACCAAAACAAACAAGCAAACCAACACACCATACCAACTAATTAACCCAACTCAGTTCATGACGCTAAGTAAGCCTTAAAATTTACAAAATTTACACTAAGTTCAATCAACTCTACAGTCTTTGAGGACATAATTCCTTGACTACTTTAATTGTGGGAAGTACTTGGGATTTTCCCAGAAACTCATCGTGATGAGTACCATAGGAACACCAAACTAGCTGGACACTAAGAGGAATTGCCAAGCAAAACGGGCAACGACCCCTTCCGATTGAGTAGAAGCACCCACGAGGAACAAGAAAAGCACTATCTTCTGGTAGTCTTGGTGGCCGAGAGACCACCTTCAGCCAGTAGGAAGCCATTGAAACCAAGGTCCAAATTTCATACCCAGCAGTTTCATACACAGAAGCAAACAAAATTGATCCTCCACGATCTTCCTCACGCCTAAGAGGCAAACCACCACCATTTGGAACACTCAGTCAGCACCATCGTAGCCGTTCTCAGTGATCTCCCACACCATCAAAGGGCCACATAGCCTCTGATTCTGATTCAGACCCTTATCAGTCTGAACCAGACCTTCACACCGTACCATCTAGCCCCATGGCTACTGCAAACCCGGATCCATTTTTCGGCCTAACCTTAGTAAGTGGACCCATGTCCACATCACAACCTATCACCCACAATGTGGAAAGAGGTCCAAGCACACTCATGCAGACTATCATTAGCCAATTGCCACCACCAATAGTGACCAGCCAAGCTGGCCCAGTAGTAATACATGGGGGCAGTGGCCCCTCCACACACATTGTCCCCCCTGCCACACAAGGGGGCAGTGCACTGACCACCCACATTGCCCCTACCGCCATTCATGGGGGAAATTCCCCTGCCACTCACACCATCCCACCCACAACACTTGGGGGCATCATCCCATCTACCATGGTGCCACCATAAGCACCCCCAGCGATGCAGATGCACTATGCACCTACAAACCCCACCCCCATTGCAGCCCCATCCCATATCAACATGGGATCAAATCTACCCTTCATGGCTCATTTGAACTTGCCTGACTTGGTTAGATTAACAAATTATCCTATCCGCCACCAAGATTTCTGGCCACCTATGCCAACGAAGCTGCCATCAGACATCCCAAAGTTTGAGGGAAAGGCCAGGGAATGTCCCCAAAATCATATAATGACATTCCATCTATGGTCCTCATCCAATAGCATCGTAGAAGACTCCATCAGGCTGAGGCTGTTCCAACGCACCCTCACAGGTGCCACGGCCAAATTGTACATTGAGCTGTCACAAGCCAAGTACCCCGACTTCAACTCCCTAGCCTTCATGTTCCTACAGTATTTCCAACTCCCTGTCAGATATGACAAGGCGGTGGAGATCCTGCTATCCTGTTGCCAAAACACTGCCACCCACATCACTAACCATATCCATGAGTGGCGGCGGTGTCGCAGCTTATGTAAGATCCAACTTGATGACAGGATCTTCTTGGATTAGTTCCTCAAGACTTTGCTCCCACCCATTTGTTGGTCGTTGGGCAGACCCAGGTTTACTATAATGTACCAACAACACCCCTAGCTCACTGGCCCTTTCGGCAACAGACCGCGGAGCGGCTTGAAGTCTCACCCGAAGTGATCCTAATGGGTTGGCCAAAGACTCAATTGTCTCGACCAGGTTCTATATAGCATCCTGTGTGCATCTCGTGGCTCTTCTTAGTCCACAATATGTCTCTTTCCGCGATGCACAGTTCCTCTTACTCATGATGACTCTAGTCCTTATCGCATCGCCTCATCCTGGGAAACACGTAACTCTCTCCTACGCTCAATCCTCAACCTGTGGTACCATGCACCACAGCTCCTCTGATGGTGCGATATCGCCTCCCTGCGATATCCTACCGCTGCGACTCAGCGTACTGGTGTTCAACTTACAGGACTCAACATACAAAACTGCTTTTACACTGCGATTCTTAACTGTCTTAAGTGAAACATAAACAAACTCTTATACAGAATACTTGAAGAATTCAACTTATGTTTATCCTTTTAATATGCTGTGAACTGAATAACACATACATACATTTACTGTAAGCAAAGTTCACATAACGAATGACAGATATAACAAGTAAATATAATCACATGAATCAATCACATAACGCTCTGATTTTACGTGGTTCACTTCCAGGGTAGAAGCTACATCCACAGAACTGTGTTTCTATATTATAACTTGAGAGAGGTACACAGTTCTACTGCACCACATATGCAGCTAGAGATCTTCTGGGTAACTCCACACACAGCCTGGAGCCCTTCTCTCTTAGATCTCTTCTCTATATTTCCTTCTTACAATATACTCTCTCTCTCTCTCTCTCTCTCTCTCTCTCTCTCTCTCTCTCTCTGTCAATCCCTGCGGATTGTTACAATACAAAATAACAGTGATCTAACAGACTACTGGACTCTCAGACTCGCTGATGTCTGAATAGCTACAGGTTACCCCAATAGCTCCAGAAGGACTGACTAGCTAACCTTTTACAATACAAAATACATCCCTTTATAGGAGGCCCGAAGGTCTCGCCATTACAACACTGTGGGCCTATCCCAACAGTAACCCAAAACCCTAACTAGTGACAGTCGGCATATTTGTACTTGAGGTAGCCGCTTTCCATCACACCACTGCTCTCTGCAGTCTTCCATGCTTCCCGGCACTGACCATGGGTACTATGCACCACTTCCCGTCTTTTGTCCTTCGTCTTCAATACCTCGGCCTCGTCGCTCCTTTTCCTTTATGAGGGTAGCTAAGCCCTCCTGTCTTCACTGCTACCTTCAATGCAGTGGTTGAGCTCTCTCTTCTTGGCCGCTCAGGTACGGTCGTATTTCTTGACTTCTCTGTCCCAACAGTCACGGTTTTCAGCTCTGCTCTGCAGCTAGAAACATGCTACGGCATCGTAGCTTTACCTTATCTCTTCGTCTTCACCAAACTGTCTATCCGCCAAAATGGCAGCTTCTCCTATAGCTGTGGGACTCTGCTCCAACAATCCCCTAACACTTACTTGTGGCTCGTCCCCGAGCCACTACCAGCGGGCTTCACCTGCTGTAGCTTCTCCTTGGCTTCCTGTGAAATGCGTTGAAGCTTGTCCCGAAGTCCTGCGACTTCATTCTGCATAGCTGCGACACGTTGTTGTGCCAATTCAAGCATAGCTTGACTAATACTGGAGTATTGCACTAACTTAGTTCATTGGGTTCTCTTATCTTTCTTTCCCTCATTGTAATGCTCTCGCTCTCGTCGCTTGCGAGACCTTTTAAGGATCTTCAGGTCTTGATAATTCTTCCATAAATATCCTTTCCTCTTTATCTGGGTTAGAACTTTTATCACAAGGAAAGTAGAAATCTGTATCTTCTAGCCTTCTCAAACATTTCATTCAGTCTAGATCCGTCCTTACGAGAACTACACAGGCCTTGAATTCCATGCCGAGAACAAGCCTTTGTCTGCACGCTGGAGTTTTTCTTGTTTGGTTTGTTTTCCCTTTCACTTTTCTTCTCAACAAATAGCTCCAGGAATCCATCCTGCCTCTGATCTCTAGATTTTCGTTTCTTTTCCTCAGCAGTCTCTTGTTCCTCTCTTAGCTGATCAGATAGGTCAGTTGCCTTCTCCTATTGCTTTCTTTTTCTCATTTTTACTTTCTTCCTGGTGGGAGATTTCTTCTCATCATTCTGCTGCTCTACTTTCTTATCTTCAGTGATTGGCTTGTCTTTATTCTTCTCTTCAGTAGAGACTTTGATGACATCTTCTACATCCTGCGCTTGACTCCTCATCCTTGGCAGTTGTCTGACCTGCGATGTTCCTAATTTCACAACCCTGGGCGGCGTCGTCATAGCAGACATACGGCCACCATGCTCGAAGCATCTCAGAATGTATTCTAAAGGTTCCTCCTCGGACAGAACCCACTCGGTGTTATACTTTGGATTGGCAATGGCTGCAAACTATGGAAATCACAGCACTCTGTAACGAAATTAGCTCTGCACACTGAAAACTTAACAATGCACTCTATAGCTCTTGGATCTTTGCAAATGTAACCCTCCTGAATGAATAATTTCTGCTTTTATGCCGAAGGAAATAATCCTGGACACAACAGTCATCTAGGATGAACCCGTCAGTCGTATTAATTGCTTGGATGAGACCACACCCATCATTCCGATCCTCAATAAATGTTGAAATCCGATCAATTTCCCTCGAAGCGTGTGTATGCAGGCACCGGTCTCATCGAAGATTTGCCAAATCTGGACAATTGATTATGCTGTTCCCAGATCTACGGTAAGGTATACCGGTCATTTCTTCATTAACTACCTGTCAGAAGGCGACTTGACTAGCCCTCTGTCTCATTGCAAACTAGGTACGTGGCACGGAGAAACATCGCACTGCTGCGATGCCACACCGCATCACTTGCTCAAAACAAACTTAAGCGTTTTTTTTTTTTTTGAAAAAATGAACCGTCCTTATGCGATTCCTAATACTTAGAATACCTGCCAGTGTAGACTAATTCCTGGTGCGATGCCTCCTTTCAACTACACTGGACATCTGCACCGCTCATGACTCTGAGTTAGGGCTGAGAGGTGGAGTGGCTGTCACTATAGAGCTTAAGCCTACTGCCATTGATCATCGTGGGAAGAAGCTCCCCATTCAATTTGTTGAGCTGAACGGCTCCTCCCTCTGTAACTTGATGTATCTGATACGGCCCCAACCAATGCGTATTGAACTTCCCTGGAAACTTAATAAATTTACTGTCATAGAGAAGTACTAGGTCTCTTATCTGAAGAGTCTTACTCTTAATGTGTCTTTCATGCCAAGCTTTTTCTCGTGCCTTCTGCACTTTCTGATGGAATCCGGCGATGAATCTATCTTCCTCTAAGGCAAGCAACTGTGCTAGCCTTTCTTGCACCATGTCTGTATCAGCCATTCCAGTGATTTGAGCAATTCTCAAACTGGGAAGAATATGCTCCATAGGCATAACAGCCTCATGTCCATACACCAAGATGAAAGGTGTGTGTCCTGTAAGTTTCTTGCTTGTAGTCCTATACGCCCATAATACAGCGTTAACTCTGAGGTCCCAATCATTCCTTTGGCTATTGCAGATCTTAGTAAGAGCATTTTCTAAAATCTTGTTAAAGGCCTCCACCGTACCATTAGCTTGTGGGTGGTAGGGAGTGCTCTTATGGTGCTGTATCTGGAATTATTTCGTTAAGGCCTCAATGGTGTGATTCAATAAGTGTGTGCCTTGATTGCTCATCAAAATTACTGGGCATCCAAATCTAGTGATGATGTTTTCAAAAATGAACTGTGCGGTTGTAGCAGCATCACAATTTCTTACTGATTTTGCCTTCACCCATCTGGTGAGGTATTCTGTTCCTGTAATAATATATCTCGCACCAGTTCATTTTCCCATTGGGTTGATAGGACCCACAAAGTCTATAGCCCACTTGTCAAATGCGCGCAGTGTAACCTGCGGTCGCAGTGGCATTTCATCTCGTCGTAAAGGTTTTCCTACCCTCTAGCAGATATCGCAGCATCTGCAAAATTCCTTAGTATCCTTATGTAACGTAGGCCACCATAATCCTATGGTCAGGATTTTCTGTGCGGTCGGATTTCCTGCAAAATGACCTCCTGCGGTACCTGAATGTGCTTCTCTAATAATAGCCTCTTTTTCATGCGGCATCACACATCTGCGCAGGACTTCATCTGGACCTAACTTGTATAACTGTCCTACGATCAGGGTGAAGTATGATGCTTTAACAACCAACTGCCTCTTTTGATGCTTGGTAAACTCCTCATGTGCCCTTCCTATAGTGAGAAAGTGAATGATATCAGCATAGTACTCATTTGTGATCTGGATAGAGCACAACTGCGCATCTGGAAAATTGTCCTCTAGATTACTTAGCTCTTCTCCTGAGTCTATTTGCGATAGATGATCAGGTCTGGCGTTCAATCTTCCTGGTTTGACAATGATTTCAAAATCATACTCCTGAAAGAGGAGTAACCATCTGCAGATTCTTCCCCCTAACACTGGCTTATTCACCAGATACTTCAATGCAGAATGGTCAGTAAACATCTTGAACAAGGCACCCAACAGGTAGTGCCTGAACTTCTGTAGCACGTACACCATAGCTAAGCCTTCTCTTTCTGTCGTGGTGTAGTTCTTTTCTGCTGTCGATAGCTTTCTGCTGGAGTATGTGATAGGATGATCGATACCTCCTTCTCTTGGTTGTGTTAAAACAACCCCTAGTGCGATGCTAGATGCATCCACATGTACATGAAATGGCTTAGTACAGTCTGGAAATACTAAGATGGGTGATGTAACCATCTTCTCTTTAAGTGTGTTTAGACTCTGCTGGCATTCCTCATTCCATAGGAATTTTACATCTTTCTTTAACATTTTTTCCATCGGTGCTATAATATTTGGTATCCCTTGATGAATTTTCTGTAGTACCCGGTATGACCAAGTACTGTCCTCAATTGTTTGACTGAGTTGGGTGCTGGAAGATTTACAATGATGGTAATCTTTGCAGGATCTACCATCAAGCCTTGCCTGCAGACAATGTGAACCAACAAAATACCGAATCGCGCACAGAATATACATTTTTTCAAGTTTAGAGAAATCTGGTACTGCCTACATTTCTCTAACATCAATCTTAAATCTCCTATGTGCTTGTTAATTAATCCAAATACAGTCCAATCATCAAAATAAACTTCTAGGAATTTATGGATGTGTTCTTTAAATATGGCAACTACTACTCTAGAAAAGATAGCTGGTGCATTCTTAAGACCAAAGGGCATTACCGTATACTGGAATGAGCCCCATTCTGTTGCAAAAGTGGTCTTATGTCGATCTTCTGGGTGGATTCTAATCCGGTGATAGCCTGAAAAGCCATCAGTGAAGGAGTAGACCTCCTGTCCTCCCACATTGTCTAGTACTTCATCAGTGAAAGGTGTCGGAAATGGATTATGAAGCGATGCATCGTTGAGTTTACGCAAGTCGACACAGATCCTGATGTCTCCTTTAGTTTTCTTTTCTTGCATGACCATGGGACTAACCCATTCGCTCTCTTCTATGGGCTCAATGATTCCTGCTGCTAGCATCTTATCGATCTCATCCTTAACTTTTTCTTTTTAGCGCGGATTTAATCTATATCAACACTGCTTGACTGGTCTAGCATCCTCTTTCAATGGTATCCTCATTACTCCCAGGTCTCCGACTATTCCCTTCATCTCTGTGACCTTGGTGGGAAATAGGTCCTGATAGTCATGTAGCAAGTCTACAATCTGTCCGACTGTTTCATCGTTCCAATAGTCTCCAATAGAGGCAAACTTTGGTTCTGTGTCTGTGCCAATATTTATCTTTTTAATCTTGATCGGCTCTGTGATTGCTGGAATCTATAACTTCAGTCCATCAACATCATGAGTCCCTTCTGACTCCGGAATTTTGACGTTGCGAGGATCCTCATCCCCATCCTCTGGTTCTGCTTCGAATTTATAGCACTCGAGTGCCTCTTCTAACTAGATGGCCCACTCAGGTTGAGTATGTATTGATAGGGTACAATACTCAAATATCTTAATCTTTATTACATCTAGGGCCTGATCAACATTTGGATACTCAGATTCAAAAGCAAAGGTAAGTAGAAATATTTCTATTAGAAGTGGCCATGTAGTCGTTCCCTTGCGCAATTCCTTCTCTGTGTACCAGTTTCATGGAACTGTGTCCAAAGTGTGAATGAATCGGTGAACCCATTCATCCTCGGGAATGTTCGACCAATCCTGTTCACACGTCTGAATATGTGACCTGGGGTCACTTTCTCCTATGTATCTCTGCTGGACATACTCTCTGTCGGTAGAGAATCTGATTGCCATCAATCTCTTAAGATCATCCCATGATGCGATATTCTCTTTATGTGCATACCACCATCTTGCAGGTGTGGATCGTACTGCAAGGTCCATAGCTGCGATCCTCTGCTCGTGAGGAATTTGTTGTTCAAACTACGTGAGAAAGTCCTAGATATCTGTTAGACCATGAAATGATGGAATCTTTTTTATCTCTGCACCAATCCATCGCAGTGACTTAGTCATGTACGCACATCTACGCACTGAGACTTCATAAAGTCTGTTCTGCCAGTTCTCTACACCAACATCTGAATTTGATGCACATGAGCTGTCGCATCGCCAACTAATGTTCCCTTCTACGGTTGGATTGATGTAGTCGCCCTGGTTCGCAGTCATCTGATAGAGACTCTCCATGTTACGTGCCTCTTCCTCTACTCGGATAGGTTCAATGTATCTAGGACCCTGAAGAGGATCTAATGATGCGATGACCCGGATCTGTGCATCTTCAAAGGTCATTTGTCTTCTCTTTAAGTCGATAATGGCCATGTTACCGATCCCCCAATCAATGCCTAGTAGTGCTGGATATGGTCTACTATCGCCAATGATTTCTATAACTTCAAAGTCCACAGAGCTGTGAACTCTGTCAATGTCAACTAGCACCTGCGATAATCTACCCAGGGGTGATACCCGCTGTTGATTAACTAATCTGAGATGGATAAACGATCTGACTAACTTAGGGCTACCCATCTGTTCCCATGTCTGCTTAGTCAAAACATTTACCTCTGATCCTAGATCTAGGATGACCTCGTCCATTTCAAATTCTCCAACATGTGCTGTGATTCGCATCTCTCTTCATGTTCTTGTATGTCCCATAATACTATGAACAGCACGCTGTGCACTGCTCACAGAAGAAGATGGTTTACGCTGATCTATGATGCACTGAATTTATCTGATAGCTTGCTCATTTCTCACGAGTTTTAAACAACTCCGTAGGAAGGATTGTACACTTCCTGTCAACTCGTCCTCATCGCATGTGCCCGATGTGGTATCCTGCGATATCTGTACAAGGCTAACGCCACAAGGTGCTTGCTATGGTACGCCCCTAGACGGTGGTACCTACGATCCTGATTGCATAGGGTCATCAAAGAAAGTCTTAGCTTCCTGAAATGTCTGTTTATTCTTCTGTAGGTCAAGTGGTGTTGCTTTGTTAGGAGCTTTTTGCACCCACTCCTGACCTTTGGTATTTTCAGTAACCTGTGATGTCCCATTGGTGGAAGCACCGCTACGAGTCACAATGTTGACTCTTGGTTCTGGTTCTCCCTGCTCAGTAGCAATAAGCTAGATGTTCTGGTGTATTGCTGGCTTAGGTTCTCTGATCTTAGCTATCAAGGTAGGATAGTCTTCTATAGCGTGATCGTAATATTTGCAATAGTTACATGTGGTGGTAGGGCTCTGACAGTCCCTAACATAATGTCCTAGAACTCCACAGTTGTAACAAGTGACTGGTCCGCGACCGCGGCCAAAGCCTTCTCCCTAGCCAAAGCCTCCTCCACGTCCTCGTCCTCTGAATCCTCCTCCACGGCCAACATGAGCCTGATCATACTGTGGTCCTGCTGCTGGACCCTGTGTTTCTTATTGGACTCTGTACAAGTCTTGCTTGCTCCCGACCATGAGATCATAGGCTCGAAAATCGTGTTCATCATGGCCTACGGACTTGCAGAAGACACAGTATAAGTTCTTAGGTTTCTGCATGTACTTCTGAAGTAGAGGGCACTGGTGAGGTAGGTGTCCTCTTGTTTTGCATATTTCACACCATGGCCCATGGGTCTGTGGTAAGGGGTTAGGAGCCCAAGTTGCTATATATTCTACAAAGACTAGACAATTATCTTTAGTATGGCCTTGTGCTTTACACTTTACGCACCATACGTCTTGCGCAACATCTTTCCCTTTCTTAAGATCATGCATCTATATCATGAGATTAGCCAACTGGTTTTGTAGATTTTTCATACCTATGTTGGTTTCAGCTAGAGGTGAAGCCTCTAGTTTCATCACCATATCCAATGCGTTGTCCTACATCTGGATTTTCTACTGCATTAATGGTAGTCTGATGTGAGGGAGCAAAGCTGCAATAAACCATTCCTTATGCTGCTCCGGTGCAAACTCAAAGCTGACTTGGTCTATAAGGGCTTTAAATTTCTGATCGAAGTCCCACACTGACTCTGTAGGTAACTGTTTGATGTCTTTGAGCTCTGTAATGCACTGTGACTTAGACTTAGGTTTCTTAAACTCTTTAATCATGGCGGTCCTGACCTGGACAAGTGTTCTGGGTACCACTGTGATGTACTTCATATACCATGTTAAGGCTCGTTCTCTCAGTGTGGTGACCAACTGTACAAGTTTACTATTATCATCATTGATTTATTTAATGGTCCACACGGCTTCACATAGAAACCAATGCTGCTCTGGGTCCTCTGCCCATGTACCCTTAAAGATAGGTAGCTTCATATCATCCCCCATTCTATTTCTACATGGTGGGTGTTGATTTGCTGTGTTACTACCACTCGGTGGTGTAGGTGGAGGTGATGTAGCGGTAGTATGTACTTCCTGGGAGCTACTAGATGGAGTCCCTACGGGATTGTTCTGAGTCCCGATCTGTTTATGTGGGGTATAAGGGTGGTAAGGGATACCCCCTTCTATTCTTTCTGTGGTACTGTGACTCTGTTGTCTAGTATTATCTGAACTGTCTTCAAGTATGGGAGATCTAAAATCTACTTTGTATTTCTTTCCACTACGTGTACGTCCAATGTCATCAAAATCACTTTCAAACTCTTGTGACATTACTATCTTTACTTTTTCATCTAAAACTAGATCGATTGTTCCTTTTTCATGTAATAACATCTTAATGGACAAGTTTAAAGATTTTAGGTACTTACCGCGATATCCTTTGAAGAAGCACTGCTCAGCCTCGCTGAATATTTTCCTCTGTTCAACTGCAAACTCTGTGACGAAGCCTTCTAGCACACTCACAAGCCAGAAGTCTATTGTCCTCATAATGGGATTATCAAGGTTCTTCACAGTCTGAATCAGCTCCGGTGTCCAGACAATGTTTCTTTCCTTCTTGAATATGCCTGTATCCGTCAACTTTGATAACCAGTCGTAAAGCTCATTCCCATAGGTCACAAAAAATATCGTATGCAGGTCTGTAAAGATATGTTTTTGTAAACAGTCCTCTGTACTCAGTCTAGGACTCTTGTTCTCATGTTCGACAAACTCTTTCTCCTTATACCCAACCCACTCGTTGAGTTCGTCTCTAGTAGGATGCCACCATAACATTAGTGCTCAGTTTGTTCAAAACTGGCAACAGAACCATTTGTTGGTCATTGGGCAGACCCAAGTTTACTATAATGTACCAACAACACCCCTAGCTCACTGGCCCTTTTGGCAACAGACCATGGAGTGGCCTGAAGTCTCACCCGAAGTGATCCTAATGGGTTGGCCAAAGACTCAAGTGTCTCGACTAGGTTCTGTATAGAATCCTATGTGTGTCTCGCAGCTCTTCTTAGCCCACAAGATGTCTCTTTCCTTGATACGCAGTTCCTCTTACTCGCAATGACTCTAGTCCTTATCGCATCGCCTCGTCCTGGGCAACACATAACTCTCTCCTACGCTCAATCCTCAACCTGTGGTACCATGCACCATAGCTCCTCTGATGGTGCGATATCGCCTCCCTGCGATATCTACCGCTGCGACTCACCGTACTGGTATTCAACTTACAGGACTCAACATACAAAATTGCTTTTACACTGCGATTCTTAACTATCTTAAGTGAAACATAGACAAACTCTTATACAGAATACTTGAAGACTTCAACTTGCATTTATCCTTTTAATATGCTGTGAACTAAATAACACATACATACATTTACTGTAAGCAAAGTTCGCATAATGAATGACATATATAACAAGTAAATATAATCACATGAATCAATCACATAACGCTCTGATTTTACGTGGTTCACTTCCAAGGTAGAAGCTACGTCCACAGAACTGTGTTTCTATATTATAACTTGAGAGAGGTACACAGTTCTGCTGCACCACATATGCGGCTAGAGATCTTCTGGGTAACTCCACACACAGCCTGGAGCCCTTCTCTCTTAGATCTCTTCTCTATATTTCCTTCTTACAATATACTCTCTCTCTCTCTCTCTCTCTCTCTCTCTCTCTCTCTCTCTCTGTCAATCCCTGCAGATTGTTACAATACAAAATAATAGTGAGCTAACAGACTACTGGACTCTCAGACTTGCTGATGTCTGAATAGCTACAGGTTACCCCAATAGCTCCAAAAGGACTGACTAGCTAACCTTTTACAATAAAAAATACATCCCTTTATAGGCGGCCCGAAGGTCTCGCCATTACAACACTGTGGACCTGTCCCAACAGTAACCCAAAACCCTAACTAGTGACAGTTGACATATCTGTACTTGAGGTAGCCACTTTCCATCACACCACTGCTCTCTGCAGTCTTCCATGCTTCCCGGCGCTGACCATGGGTACTATGAACCACTTCCCATTTTATGTCCTTCGTCTTCAATACCTCAGCCTCGTCGCTCCTTTTCCTTTATGAGGGTAGTTGATCCCTCCTGTCTTCGCCGCTGCCTTCAATGCAGTGGTTGAGCTCTCTCTTCTCGATCGCTCAGGTACTGTCGTCTTTCTTGACTTCTCTTTCCCAACAGTCATGGTTTTCAGCTCTGCTCTGTAGCTAGAAACATGCTACGGTGTTGTAGCTTTACCTTATCTCTTCGTCTTCGCCAAACTGTCTATCCGCCAAAATGGCAGCTTCTCCTGCAGCTGCGGGACTCTGCTCCAACACCATCACAAAGGACATCGCATCCAAATGTCCCCAATCTGAAGAAGAGGCCATATTGAAGGCCCAACAGTTTGATCTCATTTACGCCTAATCGAGATACTTGTATATTGTCATTCCAGACGCTCCCCGTCCAAGTACCTCTTACCGCGACGCACCGGGGGCATCCCACGTTGTGGATGGCATCATAGGGTCAGTCTCCCAACAACCACAGCCTCGATCGACACCACCTGTCATGGCACCATATCCAAGCAACACTTCTAATGTCGCTTACCAAAACAAAGCTCCGGACTATGCTAGAATGATGTCCCAGTCTAGAGCAACAACCTCTTATGCACAACCTGCAACACCGCAGCAGGCTCGGGCCATGGCTTGGCCAACACAATAGTATATGGGGAAAATTCTCACATTTGTGGCACCACCACCCCCACGAATATACTATGCACCACCAGTGCAACAAATTCAAGCCCCCGCCCCTGCTCGACCCGCACCGTTGGGACAAGTGTTCTCACAACAAAACTGTCCCAACCAGCCTACCCCCAATAATTAATAAGAGAAAGATAGAAACAACCGGCCCCGCAACCAAGGCAATAACCAATCGTAGGGAGGTGTTCAGCAACTGAACCCTCCCAATAATGTCACAGCTAACCATCTAGCCCAAAACCCCCCACGGAAGAATGTACCAAGACGCAATGCACCATTGCACACAAACCATCCTTATACACTCTATGATGTCTATGGGCATTACACGTTTGAGTGTCCCCTCATGGCTCGCGCTAAGCAAGCCATTCAAAATGAGGCCCAACAGGCCGCTAATGCCCCCACCCAAGCCCAACCCAACCAGGCACCACAAGGACCTCCTCCCATGGTGCTTCAAAACCCACTACCAGTCCAAGGATTGGTGGCAACCGCTCCCCCTCCCCTGGCCAATCCTAATGCTCCAGGGGCACTGCCCATGGCTGAAACAGGTGTTGACCACCTGATGACCATGACCACTGAAGAGGTCAACTTATAGACTAGATGAAATTAGTATGATACCACCATCGAACCTGTTGACTCCTCAAAAACATCCATGTCTAAGACAACCAACCTACCTCTCCAGTTACCCCCATTCCTGCTCCCCCCCATACGTAGAATTTCCAATAATGCCACAGCTAGAGCTGCAGTCAGCTATAGCATTGTGGATGATTTGTCCCAAACGCCAATTGCCATGTCCGCTCTTGAGGTACTTAAAACATGCCCAACACAGCGAAAATCCTTACTAGCCACTCAAGGGTCAGTAGACCCCTCCGATTCCAAGCTAATCACATTTGACACAGAGAATGGAGAGTCGCGCATGCCCTCCACTATCTTCTTCCAAATCTCGGTATCCATCTGAAACTTGGTTGTGCATTGATGCATAGTGGATGAGGGGGCATCCACGTGTGTCATGTCTACCTTGGTTTGGCAGAATCTTGCATCACCGATTCTGCAACCATCCTCCATGATTTTGTGAGCTTATGATGGACACCCCACTAAATCCCAAGGAATCCTCCCCCATGTCCCCATCGCGTTAGCCGGGAAGACAGTCATGATCGACATCGAGGTCATCAACACTCAATTGGATTACAACCTCCTCCTCGGGAGGAGTTACTTGTACGCAATACGAGCCGTAGCGTCAACTGTCTTTTGCCTCATTATGTTCCCCCACGAAGGGAAGATTGTAACGGTTGACCAGCTCACCTACCATGATCGGCAAGGGTTAACAGCGCCTACCAATGTTATCCCTACCATCACCACCACCAAGCCACAAGGGGCGACCGCACATGCTAACGTCATCCCTGCAACCAACACTATGGTTGAAAACACACCAGCTTCCCCATCGTTGAATGTGGGCCCTGGGTTATTTACCAATCCCACCATGACGGCTCCTTTCCCGTTGGTGTCACCACCACCAACAAAAAATCAAACTGTAGACTTGTGCATGGTCTCATCAAGCACCGCTGCACCCAAACAATAACCACAGCCGCAGCCCCAACCACAATCACAGCATCATCCATAGCCGCAACGCCAATAGCAACCACAGCATCATCCACAGTAGCAGCATTACACATAGCCGCAACCACAACCTCACCCCCACATGAAACTAGTTGGGAGTTATGTGGGCTCATCTCCAGTCCATACAATTCCCTTCCTCTTTCCCCCACCTGGTTTCATGAGCAAGCCGATCATGGCCACCTTAAGCCTACCCAACCTTATGTTGGGGATCCTGGTGTGCTATTTAGATCCACCAGCTCAACCAACAATGCCCCAGGTTGTGTTAACTCTGGTGCAACCTATTGCAGTTGAGTCTCGCCCCCCACCCGGTCCACATAAGACAACCGCCACACCCGCACCTAAACTGCCCCAACCCAAAAGGGCAAGGGGAAAGAACAACAAAGCCACCGCAGAACCACGGCCAGTCCCACCTTGTGTTGTCTACGAACAACAGGGCCATCCAACTCAGGATTGCCCTGACATCCCAGTGATCCATGCGCATCTGGACGCCATGGATACGAATGAAAACATCCCCATGGTTGAACTCCCAACCGCTCCAGTAGTAAAGAACAAGGCACTGAGGACAAACCATGCTTGCGCCCTTTGTGGCTTGTATGGACATTACTCCCACCATTGCCAAGACCTGCCCAAATTTTGAATGGCTCTTGCTAACCTCTGTCACCATTTCCTTGAGTCTGAGATCACCTTGATCGAAGAAGTTCACCCACCACCACCTCCTTCGTCCGACACCATGTCCATTTACATGATGTCTAGTTCCCCCAACCAGCTCATTCCCATCTCCAACAACAGTCCATCAGACCTGTCACTTCGTTGCTTCAACAATGATGAGGAGATCCTTGAAGCTCTGACCGCCCCAGAATACCCATGGGACAATATGCACCATCGCTCGTTCTTCCTCCTGGAAGAGCTGTTGTCGCAGTCCGACCAGTTTTTCATGGAGACCAAATATTTCATCCATGGGAAGGTTGACTGGTTCAAGAACCCAATCCCAGCACCAGATGCTTTCAAAGAATGGAACATGGCGAACATTTTGCCAACCATTAAAATCGACATCTCAACCAACTCTGAGATCGTTGAAGAAATCATGCTGGGGGCATCTTGCTCCGTAGAAGAGGTCGATGCCTATACCGCTCTCTTCCAAGAATTCCATGACATCTTCACCTGGTCGTACACTGAAATACCCGGCCTAGATCCATCCATCGTGGAACATCACATCGACACATGGTATGATGTGGCATCCATCCGCCAGAAGCAATGGCCCATCCATCCATCCAAAGTGGCTGCGATGAAAGCCGAGATAGAGAAGCTGCGCACAGTCAGCTTCATTTATCCCATTGCATACACAACTTGGGCTTCTAATCTTGTTCCCGTGAATAAAAAATAGGGTACCATTCGCGTTTGCATAGACTTTCGCAATATCAATGGGGCATGTCTCAAAGACAACTTCCCCACATTGTTCATCAACCAGATCATCGATGCATGCGCCAGACATCGGGCCTTCTCCTTCATGGACGGTTTTTCCGGATACAACCAAATCCAAATCCGAAAAGAAGACCATTACAAAATGGCATTCACAACCCCATGGGGAAAATTCACCTATCGAGTCATGCCCTTTGGCCTCAAAAATGTTGGAGCCACCTTCCAGTGCACCATGACATATTGTTTCCACGATTTAGTTCACATCATCTTCGTCTACTTGGACGATCTCACCGCTCAATCATGAAAACAAGCACAACATATAGATGATTTGCAGCAAGTATTTTTACGTTGTCACAAGTACAACATCCGCCTTAACCCCCTCAAGTGCATTTTTTGTGTCCCAACAGGTCATTTACTTGAATTTATCATCTCCCAAAAAGGGATAACGGTAGATCCCCTCAAAGTTCAAGCCATCCTTGATCTTCCTCCCCCAAGAACTCGACACCAACTACAAATCCTACAAGGCAAGGCCAACTTCCTTCACCACTTTGTGCCAGAGTATGCAACAAAAGCCTATGGATTCATCCGCCTGCTCTGCACAAAAATCCCCTTTGTTTGGGATCAGCAAGCACAAGAATCGTTCAAGGCACTCAAGCAAGCCCTGGCTTCTGCACCATTACTCTCACCACCATATTTCACCCAAGACTTCATCCTTTATGTGTCAGCCTCAAAAAACGTCATTGCTAGAGTCCTGGTCCAAGAAGACGATGCTCGCCATGAGCACATGATTTACTACATCAATCAGAAGCTAACAGGACCCCCATTATGATACTCACCGTCGTATTCTCGGCTCAAAAATTGTGCCACTACATCATTGCCAACCATACTCGTGTAGTGGCTGATTCAAACCCAATGCGGTACCTCTTAAGCCGATGCCTTCTACAAGGTCGAGCAGCCAAGTGGGTAGTCATTCTCCAAGAATTTGACCTAGAGTTTGTGTCTCCAAAAAACATAAAGGCGCTCGCACTGGCCACACTCATGACCGCTCTACCCCCATTAACCGCATCATCACCCCCCATGGATGATCTCCCTAATGACTTCCTATTCATCATATCTATTGATGACCCATGGTATGGGGATATCCTTCTTTATTTATGAATGCAAAAGTTTCTAGCAAACTTCAACCATGAGGATAGGTGATGCATCTGACATCAAGCTATTCGCTACTTGCTGATTGGAGATGTTTTGTATCGTTGAGGCATTGATACCATCCTACATTGTTGCCTCACCCATGACGAGGCCGAGACCATCTTCAACGACAGTCATAGAGGAGCCTGTGGTGGTCACCTTTCAGGACTAGCAACCGCCCAAAATATTCTTTGCACCGGCTATTTCTGGCCCTCCATCTTTGCTGATTGCATAGAGGCAGTCAAACATTGCTGCAACTGTCAGCTGTTTTCCCCAAAGGAAAGAACCCTCCCCACACCATTACACCCCATTGTCATAGTCAGGCCCTTCTACAAATGGGCAATCAACTTCATGACCATCAACCTCATTTCGGCTAATGGCCACAAGTACATTATCATGGCAGTTGATTACTTCACCAAGTGGGCCGAATCCATGCCTACATTTGATTGCAAAGCCGAAACTGCAGCACGTTTCTTCTTCAACCATGTCATTACACAGTTTGGTGTCCCCAAACAATTAGTCTCCGATCATGGGGCACACTTCGAAGATGCCGTATGGGATGAATTATCAACCATGTTGAAATTTGAACACCAGTACTCTTCTTCCTACTACCCTCAAGGCAATGGCCAAGTTGAAGCAATCAACAAAATCATCAAAAAAATGCTCCAACGGATGGTAGGAAATCACAAAACTAACTAGCATCACATGCTTTTCTCTGCCCTATGGGCTTATCACACATCCACAAAAACTGCAACTGGTTTCACCCCTTTTCACCTAGTACATGGCGTTGAATCAGTGCTCCGTATAGAGTGCCAAATCCCATCTCTCTGCCTTGCGGTGGAACTCCTTCCTGACACTTCACCTTTAGAAGAACATCTCCACCAACTTGAGCAAACCATAGAATACTGTCGAGCTGCCCTCCAAGCCATCAAAGCAGCAAAAACACGATCAAAGAGCCAATATGACACCCATGTCCACCCTTGTACCTTCAGCAAAGGTGATATGGTTCTAGTCTACGACCAACCCAACGATAAATTGGGCAAAGGCAAGGTTGACTCAATGTGGTATGGCCCATATGTCGTCCACCGTTGTCTCAGAAAAGGGGCATATACCCTCATTGACTCTGATGGACAACTCTTGGAGAACCCCCACAATGGGCTCTACCTCAATAAATTCTACACTTAATATCACCAATGAGTCACTTTATTTTCTTTTTCTTTTTTTTCAACGTTTTTCAGCAAAAATCAAAGGCAACACCATCAGCTGCTAGTCAAAATTCACCCAGAACCTGTTCGAGACACCTCTCACAACTCTGGGATCAAATTTCCATTTCCTTATGAGACCATTGTCTCATGTTTAATTAGTCAAATTTGGGACCATTTCCCACAACTCACCTCGATTCATGAGCCATGACATGATGATGCGAGTGTCTACGGATTGGTACTCGTATCACACTGCCCGATCACAACTCATGCGAGCGATCAGGCCACCACCTGCTAAGAATTGTACTATAATTTTACTATTTGTATCTATAATTGTCTTTTTCACCACACCTTACGCGGACATCTGGACCATCGTCCACAAAACCCTTTTTTTTTCTTTCCATGTATTTGACATAGAAGTGTCCTCGAGCCGCTACCCATTTAGGAATGTAATTTTAACTTTTATTTTGTATTTTTAGCACATAATCGTCTTTTCTGTTTACTGCACCTTACGCAGACCTCTGGACCACTGTCCACAAAATGTTTTCTTTTCTTGCACGTATTAGGCATATAAATGCCTCTGGACTTGTACTTACATCCCATGTGGTCAAGTCTATCCACATTAACACACACACACTCTCTCCTGACCTCTGTCCGAGAGCCACTTTGGTTTGCATGCCTCTACCACATCGACTCGCAAGCCTCTGTCGTGATCTATCCCACACATGTATTGGTATGTTTGAAATCCTCCTACTCTGTCCATACTACATGGATGACCTGTGGACCACTGTCCACCGTCCCGACATGGGGGCACCGCTCGTGCCACTGCAGTCGGTTGACCACATTGGAGTTTCATTTAAGCTCTTTTCTGACTCCTTAAAACAATGAAAAGATCGCCGAGTGCAGTTGCTTCCTTTCCCACTTTCTAAAGTATAGGAAAGGGCATCTACATTGTCTCGTTTACCTCCTTTTGCAGACCATGTAGACCATTTCATGAAAAGGACCTCCTTGGCACACTCAAGCCAAGACCGTTCCCCTCTGCATACTTTTATGCTTTCTCGGGCAGAGGGGCTGCACTTTACGAAAAATCTCACCACCGGTTGTCGTTAAGCTCTTTTCCAGCCATCTCAACAAGAAAAGATCGCCAAGCAAACTTGGTTTCGTTCATGCTCGTAAAAGTATTTGAATGACCGTCCAATCAATATAGGTTTAACCTTTTCCGGCCTGATTGGACTACCAACGGTAAAGAAGTCTCTCATCCCCTCCAGGATGAGCGAGCTCTCCTATGTATACTTTTATCCTTTTTCGGGCACAAGAGACTACCAACGAAAAAGAGCCCCCACTGGAGTCTTCTTCGTGCTTTCAGACTCTCTAAAATTGGAAGCACCATCGAGCACTTACCTTCTCGAGCTTGCCAAAAATCCACGAGATCGTACCACAACGGTGTCCCTAGACACCACCCCACAAATAAAATAGTTTGGCAGCATCCCCACATTAGGTCATCTTTTTTCATAGTGCTCTGCAATGTGTCTTCATTAGATCCCATCAATATCAAAAGTGTCCACCTCCTCCAAGTATTTCCCATCTACAGCAACATTCCCAATATTATAGCGATGATCCCATTCCCTTGAGTCAGTTTCATTTGCTGCCTAGTCCGCCCTGCTGTCATACTCTGAACAAAGGAAGTTTGAGTCTCCCACTCCCCCCCTGCCCCTGTTTAGTTCTTTACCTTCCCTCCCCTCCCCCCCAATTTAGTGAGTCAGTCCACAGATTGCTTCACACCTTTCGGTTATCCCTCGCACTCCTGGTCAAGGAAACATCATTGCCTTGACTAGGGGCAAGTCTCCCTCTGTCGATGCCAACACACATATTCCAGAGGATAGACCCAGAGGTACCTGTACCT
The DNA here is from genome assembly GCA_001517045.1 of Pseudotsuga menziesii. Taxonomy (NCBI): domain Eukaryota; kingdom Viridiplantae; phylum Streptophyta; class Pinopsida; order Pinales; family Pinaceae; genus Pseudotsuga; species Pseudotsuga menziesii. The sequence goes on along the minus strand of LPNX010479269.1, from coordinate 396,987 downwards.
TGGTTTCATTGACATCATTGATGAGTTCCTTGGACCACTTGAGAGGAGTCCTTAGTGCCTCTCGGGATGGTTTTGTCTCACGTGCTCGACTTCAACTCCATCATCGCACTGTTGAGATTCATATAGGGTTTGTTCCACACAGTACTTGGTCGAAGATCCTGCATGTCACTCGACTCTAGCACATTGGTGAGTCCACTCGAGGGACCTAAACAGGTTATGTCCCTTATGATTTCTGGGTTGCGTAGGAGATAGTGAGCAGAAGCCCCTGCACTGCTTCAATATTACTTTGTGATTGATGCAACATACTTGTACCACAAAGACTCTGACTCTCAATCAGCGAGTCCATACAGCTATGTACCATTCCAGCACACCGTCAGTCATGAAGATGTAGCATTCCATGAGAATTCCATGGGTCCAATGTATCAGATCAGTATTGCATTCAACCTCACATGAGAGGCAACCAACATTGTAACATCAATTGTATATGATCGGCTTTTGTATTTTAGGGCATAGATCAAATGATTCTTTTGACATTGTCACGAGCATGGGAATTCCCACCTCATCCATATACATGTCACACATTTATTGTATCTCACCCATTGATGGGAACCAAATTAATACAAAACCAAAATCCACCATGCCCCGGCCCTGGAAGCACCACCTCTCGACAGCAAATCCTCTGTTTCTCTTGGTGAAGACAGAGAAACAGGTTCATGAACCAATTCAAAGGAAAAGTTTTTCCATAACAAGGTGTAAGTCACAAGGTAAGTATTGTAAAATGGTTATTGATAGTGGTAGTACTGATAATTTGGTTTCCATAGAGATGATAGAGAAGCTAGGATTGAAGAGGATGAAGCATCTCACTCCTTACAAAGTGTCCTGGTTGCAAAAAGGACATCAGCTCTTGGTGAATGAGCAGTGTAATGTGGAGTTCCAGATTGGTACTTACAAGGATGAAATATTGTGTGACATAATTCCTATGGATGTGTCCCATATAATCTTAGGGAGGCTATGGCAATATGACAGTAAATTTGTTCATGACGGGAGGAAGCATACTTATTCTCTGGAAAAGAGGGAAGAGGCATACCTTGCCACCCTTGGAAGATGAAGCAGTTCAAGGAAGTTCAGGATCAAGCATTATGTTGATGTGTGGAAAAGAAATGTTACAGGAAGTTCAGAAAGAAAAGGATCTACATTTTTCTCTTATTGGTAAGCCAAAGGTAATTTTAACTTCTCCAAATTTAGATGATTTTCTAGATGAAGTTAAAACTTTGCTTGATGAGCATGCTAACATTATTGTGGATGAATTGCCAAATGAATTACCTCATGTAAGAAGTATTCGTCATCACATTGACTTAATACCTAGTGCAAGTTTACCTAACAGAGCAGCATACAAATTAACCCCTCTGGAATATTAATGGAAAACAGCATTTAAAAATAATGATGGTCTATATGAGTGGTTAGTAATGCCATTTGGGCTTACAAATTCACCGAATACTTTCATGAGATTGATGAAAGAGGTTCTGAAAGAATTTACTGGAAAATTTGTGATAGTATATCTAGATGACATCCTGATTTTTAGTCATAATAGGGAAGAGCATATAAGGAACCTTAAGTTGGCGTTGAGGACTTTGCAGAAGGAGAAGTTGCTGATAAATTTGAAGAAGTGTAGCTTCCTGGAAAAAAAATTGGTCTACTTGGGTTTCGTGGTTTCAGAAGAAGGACTGAAAATGGATTCTGATAAAGTGCAAGCAATTTTAAATAGGCCAGTTCCAAGGAATGCTTATGAGGTAATAATTTTTCATGGACTTGCTAGTTTCTATAAAAATTTCATTAATAATTTCAGTTAGATTTGCGCACCTTTAATATATACTTTTAGAGGAATTAAACAACCTTTCCAATGGACCGAAGCAGCTGATAGAAATTTTAAATTATTGAAGAAGAAAATAACTGAGAAGCCTATTTTGTCTTTTCCCAATTTTGATAAAGTGTTTCAAGTGGAGACAGATGCCAATGGAGCAGCAGTGGGAGCAGTTTTAAGTCAAGAACAGAGGCTAGTGGCATATTTCAGTGAAAATTTGAACGAAGATAAACAAAAGTACTCTTTGTATGATAAATAATTATATGTTGTTGTGTAAGCTCTTAAAATGTGGAGATATTATTTAATGCCTAGGGAATTTGCTTTGTATTCTGACAATCATGCTTTGCAGTTCATCAATAGCCAGCCTAAATTAAATCAGAGGCATGATAAATGGGTAGAATTTTTGCATAACCTTACCTTCGTTATCAAACATACAAGTGGTAAGTCTATTAAAGTTGTTGATTCTTTGAGCAGGATAAGTTTGGTAATGCGGGAAGTTAAGGTCAGTACTCTGGGATTTGAAAATTTGATTGCTATGTATAAAGAGGATGTAGATTCAAAGGATATTTATGCTGCCTGTGAAAATCCAGTTACCCATAAGATAATCCAATGGTTAGATTATATGATACAGGAAGTATTGTTGTTCAAAGATAGTAAGTTGTGTATTCCAAGATGTTCAATGAGGGAAAATTTAATTCAAGAAAAACATAGTGGGGGTTTTGGGCAAGACAAGACTTTTGCTCTGGTGAGTAATTTTTATTTTTTTCCAAAGATGCAGCATGATGTGTAGAAATTTGTTGAAGGATGTAGAGTCTGTCAACATGCAAAAGGGAGAAGTCAGAACACAGGATTGTATCAACCATTACCTATTCCAGCTAGGCCTTGGGATTCAATAAGTATGGATTTTGTTTTAGGTTTACCTAGAACTCAGAGAGGTTGTGATTCAATTTATGTTGTAGTAGATATATTTTCCAAAATAGATCATTTCATTGCATGCAAAAAAGACTAATGATGCAACAAACATTGCTAATATATTTTTTTCAGAAATTGTAAAGATGCATGGTTTTCCTTTGAGTATTGTGTCTGACAAAGATACAAAAATTGTTGGCCATTTTTGGATAACTTTATGGAAGAAATTGGGGAATAATATTAGTTTTAGTTTTACTTATCACCGTCATACCGATGAACAAACTGAAGTGGTAAATAGGATATTGGGAAATATACTGAGAAGTATGGTGTATGAACATCCAAAACAGTGGGACTTAGCTTTAGCTCAGGCTGAGTTCACATACAATGATTCACCCAATAGAAGTACGGGTATGAGTCCTTTTCAAATTATCTATGGGATGCATCCAAGAGGTGTATATGAACTTCGATATTTGGGAAAATAGGAAAAGAGAAGTGGAGAGGGTGAAGACTTTGCACTTAGTATGCATGAGCTACAAGAAAACATCAAGAAGAGATTACATGAAAGTGTGGAGAAGTATAAACAGAGGGTATACCTAAAGAGGAGAGAATTGAATTTTTAGATTGGAGATTTAGTGATGGACTATCTTAAAAAGGAAAGGTTCCCTAAAGGAACTTATAATAAATTGAAGCTTAAAAGGATTGGAGCTGGTAAAGTTTTAAGGAAGTTTTCTGCAAATGCTTATGAAATTGAACTTCCTTCTAACCTTTAGATTTCACCAATTTTTAATGTTTTAGATTTATACCCTTTTAGAGATGCAGGTATCCAACCAGATGGTGTAACTTTAGATAGAGATGATTCATATATAGATTGGAAAGGACAAATTACACAAAAATAACAACCTTAGGTTGAAGCCATCCTTGAAAAAAGAATATTAAGGAATATCAGGAACAAAACCTTCTTTCAATACTTGGTCAAATGGAGAAATCATCCTACTGAAGATGCATCCTGGATGACAGAGAAAGAAATTTCCAAGTACAATGTACTGCCTGAATACTTAATGAAAAGTAATTTTCTTCCCCAGGAGTATGATGCAGAGGCATCCAACTCGAAGTTCATTGATTGATGAATCATCTTAGCATCCAGCTCGAAGTTTGTTAACTGATGAGTCAGCTTGCCTTTTAATCAAGTTCTAGATGGATAGGGTTCAATGACAAGTAGATAGAATTAGTTTAAATTTGTAATAAGTGGCAAATTTTCCTTTGTTCTCCTTCATCCCTGCGTGGATTTATCAAGGATTGATCTTTGTCGATAGGGTTTTCTTTTATCAGGTCCTCAGATCCAACTTTAGTTGGATCTGACAAGTTTTCTAAGTGTTATAAATTAATCTTATTGTAATAGGTCTAGGGAAGAAGGAGAGAGGGAAGAGATGGAACAAAAGGAGTTAATAGGTTGAATTCTCTGTGTTTGTAATTCCGATCAAGTTGAATAAAGAAAAAAGGATTAAATAAACCTACGTGTGTTTTGATGGATTCCTAGTTTTATATAAATCTGTAGAGATATGAATTCATCCTGCATTCACTCCATATAATTCTGTGTATAAATTATTTAGTTTCCGAATTGCAGAGAAATTGATCCTTTCAGTGATTAATTTGGCGAGCTACGAAGAAAGATTTCAGATAAGATTAAACGGCGAAGAAAGATCGCGACGAAAAATAAACAGTTACAATTTGTTCTACTTCTAGAGATAGATCAACGATCAAGAACTAATCTGCAAGAATCGATGGTGCGGAAGACTTCCAAACTGTAGAAATCGAGAAACATGGAAATTGCGGGAACTCGGTTTCGATAAGTCAAGTTCTACAACCTGCATGCAGGATAGACTGTTGTGGCCGCAATGAGTTGTGGAAGTTCAATTTTAAAAAATTAAAAATTTTAAATCCGCATACTGCAATCCGCAGTGTTACGGAAAAGGGTTGTTGCGAAAACGGAGTTGCAAGAAACGTCTTGCAGAATGGTGTGTTGTGGAAAAAGGTTGTTGCGGGAAACGTATTGCGGAACAACGAAATTGTGGAGAACCTGAGTTAAAGGTTAGAAAGAAGATTTCAATTGGGAATTCATCCTGTAAGTTGAAGTCTTGGATCTAGTTGGTCTTTGAGGCCACCAATTATGAAGTAACAAAAACAAAGTTAAAGACTATACCAAAAGTACAGTTTTGGAATATACCATTAATGTCAAGTTTATACAATTCTTAGTGTCCTAATTTCATGACTGTGATGCACAATGAAAATATAAATTTTGATCTTCTACAACAAATAAGAGCAATTTTTTTTTTAAATGCATAGTGATAGGGAGAGCCTTATGAACCTTTGCCATCGTTTTCAAAGGGGGAGAATGTTTCGATGTTTCTATCAATGCCAAAGGGTGAGGATGTTCAATAATGAGTTGGTATTGATGTCAATTCAATGGTGAAATTGCGTGCATAAATGGTGAAATTGCATGCATATCCATTGAGGCATGCATATTCATTGAGGTGTGCATATTCATTGAGGTGTGCATAGCCACTGGGTGCATATCCATTGAGACATGGATATTCATTAAGGTGTGTATATCTATTGCATGCATATTCATTGAGGTGTGCATATTCATTCAGTGCCGCATATCCATTGTTGTGTGCATATTCATTGAGGCGTGCATATCCACTACCACATGCATATTCATTGAGGCATGCATATTCATATGTTGAATCTATTATTTATTAAACTAACAATTTAACATAACTATAATCTTTGATGAAAGGACACAATTGTGAAAAAACATAATTCTAATTTAAAGACATAATGGTTCAATTGTGAAAACATAATAATACAATATATAAACAGAGTTCGATTTTGGAAGAAGATGTCTCTATAGTGAAGATCATAGTTCATATAGAAGAACAAAGACCAAGAAAATGAATTAAATCCAAAGGTAGAGTTTAAGAAAGTAAAGAGAAGTTTTGAAGATAAAATTAAAATATTCGATAGGGTGGCAAGGTGGTTCTAGGGAAGGTTCCAGCCTGCAAAGGGTGTTGTAGCATCCTGTTAGTCATAGATAACAAAACTAGGGTGTGTGTGCATCCTTTAGTTGTAGCTGTGAAATTTGGGGATTGGTGTCTCTAGCAAGTTGCGGCTTGCAAAACATTGTAAATAAAATTTTGCAGTAAATAGAAAGAATTGGTGGTTGTTCCCAATTGGGTTTTCCACAATAAAAACTCTATGTACTATGCATATTGTTGATTATATGTTTTAAGTCTATCAAACATTCATCATTAAAGTGGTTCAAATTGTTGAAAATTATCAATATTGATTCATCCGTGCCCCCCTCTCAGTATTGGGAAATATTCTAACATGATTTGGTGCCCTAAACCATAATATAAATACACTTACACCTAGGATCAACGGGAGGATAAAAAAATTTGGTAGATACTTAAAAACAAGATGGGATATTGTGTAATATGGGATGAATGTCACTCTTCATACAACTTATGTAATATTCATTGGAATATCTACATCATGAATCTTCAAATTCAAACTAGGTGTAATCGTTGTACGAGGATGTGCAACAAAGTTAGCTGGGGGTAGATGATAAGTCCTTATTTTTCCATCCTTTTTATCATCATTTTTAATTTATTCCTGCATCCTTGTAGATATGGGTTTCCACCATTTTGATCATTTCCTCACTTAAAATGAGATATTGTTGAAGAGGTATCCTTTCTCTCATAACTTGGCATTTATTTTATTTATGTTATCGCATTGATGGAGCTTCTTGTATTTTGTACTTTACTCACAAATTGGAATGTCATGTCCCCATCCAAATAAGTCTACTTGTAAATAATGTTTCACCAATCTACTAGTTCCCTAGGTTGAGATGGAAAAAATAAATGTTGTAATAAGAGGGATATATGACCAAAAAGGAATCTATTTTACCATATTCACATTAAAATGGGTCACATAAATAATAAATTCTAAGAAAATAATGTGGCATTGGATCATGAAGACACTGTTATACCTAAATCTTGTCACCACCATGTGATACGACCTTTAACTTCCATGTTTTCCCTTAATCCCAACACTTAGAGTGGAAACCTATTATATGAAAATACTCAAAACCGCGCTTTCCTTGTGGCCCACGAGGGGTACCTTGCTCGCACCGCCTGTATCATGTTTTCCATAAGCGGTGCCATGCCTGTGGCCTTTGGTCCATAAGCGTTTCTCATCTAAACCGCTCTATCATAAGAGAAGAAAAGCGGTACCCTTGGTAAAATGGGAAAAAGAGAAGTTTTCTCAAGGCTCCTAGATCATGAGCCTTGTGTCCTCCCTTATCCCTATCATTGTGGGTCAGTTGAGCTCAAGATCCCCCATCATAGGATCTTGGAGTCACCTCATCCACAAATCTCTCAACTATCCCTATCCATTGAGCCTTATAAATACAAGCTCATGTCTATAGTTGAGGGGGAGAACTATAGAGATATTGTCTATGTTGTTGGATTGACCACTTAGCCCAAGCCATTGGAGAGCATAGAGAGAAAATTTGGAGCTTATGGGGATGAAGTGTTTGTCTCGTGGAGATGCTTGTCGACACTAAGGCTATGGTTGTAAGCTTCTCCATACATCTTTAATGCAAAGTTGATTTCCGTCCCACATTAATGTTGTTTTGATTTCACATGTACATGTTGTTAGATTCCTTAGTCACTAACATGTTGAGTAGATGATTTTCAGGTAGCTTTGATGTGTTTGCATGTTTGATCTGTTTGCAAGTACACAGGTTCACTATCGAAGCAGCATTCCAGGTGTCTACGGCATCCAGGGAAGGTCTTCATCCTTTGTTGTTAGTCATTTGTTCTGGATCTGAACCATTCAAACCAGAGGAACAGCTTCTATCTGGAGAAGGTGAAATATTCTTGGTTACAAATCTGGCGACTTCGCTGGGGAGCAGTGCATATATCAGTTGATCTTATCTTCCTCAGTTCTTGAACTCTTGTCCGAATCCAGGCTCCATCTCCAACTCAATGAATTTTGGTTTGAAACTTTTAGATATGTTCAGATCTGAATAATTTTGACTTTTTATGCTCTTTTTTACTATCATTCCATCAATTTTTTCCTTGATCTGACCAATTTCTGACTTGATCTTTCGTTCTTCTTTGTGTTTTGGATCTATCCAGGGAACTGCTCATATGTTGTTGGTGAGAAGTGGTGCCACCACTTGAACCCTGTTAGCAATACATGGTGCCACCACCTAAGTCCTATTATCCAGAAGCGTTGCTGGTCCAAAACCGCTCTGTCAAGACCCCTCCAGCGCGGTGCCAGGTAGGCTTTGTTCCAAGACTACTTTTTTCTCATTTTTTTCAAAAATTTGAGTGTGTTTACTTTCAGCCCTGCACTTTCAGGCTTGTGTGTTAGAATCTGCATGATTATGGTTTGAAATTTTGTGGTAAAATATTGGTTTGACTGAAGAATTGAAAAGCTAGACTAGGCTTGTTGATTATTCATTTTTATCCGTGCTTGTTGGTTGTGATTGTGAAGGGATTTCCTTTTTGAAAGCTTAGGTGTTAGTGAGATCTCTTTTCATTTCTGTTATATAGATTGAAAGAAAAAAAATTTGATTAGCATCTTGATTTCATTTTTTTTGTTTTCATAGAGGACTTCTTTTGCTTCTTTAAAAACAAAATTTTTTACTGAGATTAGGTCATTATCATCATTGAGCATAATACATTGGATCTCTGATTGGCCTCATAAGATTTTAGATTCTCTTTGTTCTTTTGTCTCTTTTGCATTATTTCTATCTCATCAAAATAAAAAATATTGTAGTTTTAAGTTAGATTTATCTATGCTTTGAGAAAAATAGAAAAATCGAGTGCATATGCATGTAGTGTGCTTCTTGTTTTTCTTTTAGGAAAAGAGACTTTTCCCCTTTTGATTGCTTTTAGAAAAGAGAAATGAGTTTGGAAAGTGTTGCTTGTCTTTGATTTTGATTAGTTCAAGATATTTGTTTGGAAATTTTTGGTTTTCAAAACAAAGAAAATGCTCTCTTTCCCTCCCGTAGGTAGGCATACCATGAACGATAAAGTGAAATATTTGCATATGCATACTGCATGGTTTTATTTTTTTGTCAAAATTCCATGCATTCACCTAACCATCCACTTTAAAATTAACGGTAGTTATAGGTTAAAATTTACATAGCAATTTGAGTGATAGGTTAGAGATGTGTTCGGGCATCGTTCAACATAGGAGCTGTCGTTACTCATCCGCATTACATCCCGAGACTTGCGTGGTTCTTCCACATACCGTCTATATATCGAACGGCCTTTCACATACCCTTGAGGCATATAGAAAGGTACTTCACATACTCGATTGTATATCGGAAGGCCCCTTGTGTACGATTATGCATTAGACAACACTACTACCGATTTGAGCTCTCATGTACCTTGCGTATATCGAAAGACCCCACTAGGATACCCTATCCATCTGAGAAAAGACCTTTGGCTGTCTTTCTTGGAGCCATACACCGAAAACAGCATTCCGGGACATTACTACGCACGTACCCTTGAGGTATATCGCGAGTCGCACCTTCTTGACAATCTTGGTGAGAGACCTGACTATCTGAACTCCTCTTGTCATTTAAGTTTGCGTGTTTGGCTTATAGCTTGAGTAGGGAAATTTTTGGTGTGTTTTCTAGTTTTTTGAGACCCTGGGTTAGATAGGAAATGTACAAACTGGCTGAGCTAAGACAGTCCAGAAGAGTACGGGGCTTGCCACCTGATTTTATTCCTGTTTCAGGAGAAAATCCAATGGAAGCTATCAACCAAGGAGCTGCTACCACCTCCCAAGTGGGAGATAATGTGGTTGCAGAAAGCGGAGGACCATATCCTTCACACTTTCCTCCCTTGGTCCAACAACCTTCTCAGGGTAATACTTTGTTCCATTCTCCCACAGAAGTTCATGTTGATGATACTACCCATCCAGATTATGGTCCCAATGCTCCATTTTGGGATAACTCTATAGGACAAGCCATTGCCTCATTTGGCACCCATTTAAACTTTTCTGAAGAAGTTTCTCCAGATGAAGAAGAACGTAGACAATACCAGGAATCCATTCTTCATGCATAGAATATTGAAAATAAAATAGATGACATATTGGGCACACCACCATCACATTCCACAGTTGTTCCTATGGGATATCGTTCACTTGTCGATTCTATGAGACCCATTGAACTGATTATAGATTGCACAGTGACTCCACATAACCCAGGTCAAACTACCAACCCAACCACCTCCCATATTATGTCTATTCCCAATCCTCCCAAGTCTTCTACACCTGGGGCTCAACATTCAATTCATGTTTCGTCATTACCTTCTAATGTCGGGGAGCAACCCCTGTCACGACCTACATTATCTGGAACCGAAATTGTACCTAGTCAAGGACAGACCTCTGACATAGAGAAATCTACAGTTTATGTCCCTCCCACCCACATGAATATGGTTAACCCTCCATCTAGTTCAGGTCATCCCTCGGGGGCACAACCTGGAACCAATCAAACCTCTTGGGGTTATGGTTATACAGCAAATCAAATACCTATAGGAAACATTAATTATCTACCCAACCCTACAGGAATACCTTATGCTAGAATTCCATATCCTAATAATACTTTTACACCATGGGGGCAACCCAACTGGTCCTGCATGCCATTTATGGGGGGGATACCTATACATACTGCGGGAGGTGTCGGAGGACAACCTTATGGAGATCCTCCCCCTGGGGGGCTCAATGTTCTTGGAGGGCCTAGTGGCTTTCCTCCTTATGGTCCTAATGGTCCTGGTGGTCCTGGGGGGCCTAGTGCATTTCCTCCTAATGGCCCTGGAGGGTCTAGTGGCCCTCCTCCTAGTGGTTTTGGAGGCTCTAGAGGTTTACCTCCTAGAGGTCCTATAGGGTTTAGTGGTCTACCTCTTGGTGGTCCCAATGGTCTTGGTGGTCCCGGAGGCCCTAGAGGTCCTGCCGGTCCCGATCCCAGAAATCAACCCGATGCGGGTGGATTTTTCGGTAGTTCTTCATCACAACAACCTGTCTATCAGTCTACTTACGGTCCTACTAGTAATTATATGCCATATCAATACTACTAGTATGTGCAACCTAACCATTAGTTACCTTTCCTAGAAACTTTGGACCTGCCTGATTTGTCCAAGTTGATTAATGACCCCATTTGACATAACCCCTAGTGGCCTCCCATTCTGGTAAAGTTACCATCGGACATTCCAAAGTTCGATGGGAAGCAGGGAGACGATCTGAAAAAAACATGCCATGACATTCCATCTGTGGTGTTCTTCAAACTCCCTTATGGATGATTCAGTTCATTTAAGACTCTTTCAGTGAACCTTGACCGGTACAGCCGTGAAATGGTACATTGGACTTCTGCAACATTCATTTGTGGATTTTGGCTCATTGGAAACTATTTTTCTTACACACTTGCAGCTTCCTATTCATTATGAAATGGGTACTGATCTCTTAACTTCTTTACAATAGAACACCTCCACCCACATATCTGATCATATTCATGAGTGGAGAAGGAGGAGAAGACTTATTAAGGCTCCTATTCCGGATCAGTTATTAGCTGATTGGTTTACTAAATCTTTGTTGCCTCCGATTGCCCGAGATGTGGCTATGGGCAGTGTTGTTACTGAAGAGCAAGCCATTAGTCGAGCCAAGTATCTATACTTGGTATATTACCAGTTCGTAAATTTGTATGACTTGATTCTTGAAGCTCCTCGCCCAAGCACCGATCTCGCAAAGCCGCCAGCAGAAGTCCTTGTTGATGGGATTGTTGGTTCAATCTAGTCCCCGTTAGTAGAAAAACCTACCAAGAAACCCCAGACGGACAACCCTACTCCTTCAACTTCCAAGGTTTCCGCCGAGGTCAATTCTATTCAGAGTATTCAAACCTCTGGAAATAATAAAAAGAAAGGTAAAAGTAAGAATAAAAAACTGGGAAACCAATAGGAGAATACAAAAACAACCACCAATGATAACGATAAAGGGAAAAGAAAAGAAAAATATCCATGTCTGCTATGCGGAGGTGACCGTTTCTCAAAAGAGTGTCCCTGCTGGGACGAAATCACCCAATTTTTTAAAACAAATCCCACACCCGCAGTTCTCACAGATCCTTTTCCCTCTCAACAACAACTAATAAACCACATGTTAATCAAGGAAACTCTATTTCGTCAAAGGAAATTCGCATTATGTCCTCGGATACCATTAGTTTGTAAACTCGAAGTCAGAATTACGACAAACCCGTAGACCAGAAAGAAGACAATTCTTCTTCAGGGAAAGCCCCCGCCACTACTTCTCCTAACTCCTCATCTACTGTCCCCCCAACCATTGAGAAGCCTACTCTCAATATGGTTTTGCGTCCACCCAAGAGTACTCTTAGGAACGTTGTTTTTAACCCTAATTCCTGAGCTGCTCAATTTTACAATGTAGTTGAATATCTCGCTTAGGCACCATGTGCAATGTCTACCTTGGAAGTGCTCCAAATTTGTCCTACACAACGCAAAAACTTGTTGATTGTGTTAGGAGCCTTAGACCTGGACAATACTAATTTGATTCATTTCAATGTCGAGAACTATAATTCTAGACTACCTCACAAACTTTCTTTCCAAATCATCACGAAAGTAGTTGGAAATAAGGTATTTAGAACTTTCCTAGACGAAGGAGCTTCAACTTTGGTTTTGTCCCTATCTTGCTAGAAAGCTCTCAGCTCTCCCGAGCTTGTAACATCCCCTATGACTCTGAAAGCCTTTGATGGACGAGGTTTCTAGCCCCATGGTCTCATATCAGCCCTTGCAGTCAAGCTTGGGGGAAAAACTGTTTCTATTCAAGTAGAAGTAGTGGATGCCTCGTTAGATTACAACCTACTTCTAGGAAGAAATTGGTTTTACGCGATGACTGTTGTCGCTTCAATAGTATTTCAAACTATCCAATTTCCACATCTAGGGAGAATTATCACCATTGACCAACTCAATTTCTATACCTCGTATGTTACTATCTCTATAGCTAATAACATCCCTATGTTAGGCCAATCCCCTCCTCCTTACCAATCGATTGGGGTAAGCATGTTGAAGGATTCATCCCTTATGGGGATTTTTCCATCCACTCCTCCTAACACAGACACAGCAACAGTAAATATGATTGCATCATTTTATTATGAGGCCAAAGACAAACAAATTTTTGAGTCCACCTCATTGAGTTTGCATGAAGAAATGTACAACTTCATTCAAACCCTTTTCTATGATCACACCGATGAGCTTCATCTGGTGGCTTTGGACCCTTACCACCTGCCCTACTGGTTAGAACCATCTCTTCCTATTCTAGATTATCTCTCTAAGATTTTTCCTTCTAACAAGTCCATTATGGAGATCATGAATACGAATGAACCTATATGGGAGGATCACCATCATAGATCCTCGTTCCTCCCCAACACCAGTTCGGTAAACCATGACGTTGCATCCATGTTTTCCACTGATATTGTCAACACACCTCAGAGTCCCATATTGTTGCAAGATAAATATTCTGAAGGAAACCTTTGCAACATTACTCAGACAAATCTAATTAACATATCAGCCAAGCCTGGTACCATCGAGCATGTTCATGTTGGGAAGAACTACTCGGCAAATGAATCTGAAGCATACAAGGAACTTTTCAAATAATTCTGTGATATTATTTCCTGGTCCTATGAAGAAATGTCGGGGATAGACCCATCCATTGTGGTCCATGAAATTAAAACCTATCCCATGGCTAAACCTGTCAGGAAAAAACTAAGGCAAGTCCATCCACGGAAGGCCGTAGCTATTAAAGCTAAAAGAGAAAAACTTCTCAAATCTGGGTTTATTTATCCCATACCCTTGACAAAATGGGTATCGAACATTGTCCCTATCAATAAAAAGTAGGGCACCATTAGAGTCGGTATCGATTTTTGAGATTTGAATAAAGCTTGTCCCAAGGAAAAATTTCCTACTCCACATATCGATCAGATTATTGACAACTGCACCAGAAGTGTCATCTTCTCATTCACGGATGGCTTTTCTGGCTATAATCAAATTGAGATATTACCCACCGATCAGCACAAGATGGAATTCATTTTCCCATGGGGAACCTTTGCATATCGGAAGTTACCATTTGGCTTGAAAAATGTTGGAGCCACTTTCCAGCATGCTATGTCCTATGTGTTTCACGATATTAAACATATTGTTGAAACGTACCTTGATGACCTTCCTCCTCATTCACAGCGATGGGAGGACCACCCTGGTCATCTTAGAGACATTTTCCTAAGGTGTCGTCATTATAATATACAGCTCAATCTGCATAAATGTGTTTTCTGCGTTGAGACGAGACGCCTGTTAGTTTTTGTGGTCTCTAAGGATGGCATCCGGATAGACCCTTTGAAAATTGCTTCCATCTTAGCTCTACCAACCCCAGCCAATCTTCTTGAACTCCAAAGTTTTCAAGGGAAGGAAAACTTCCTCCGTCGTTTCGTGTGCAATTTTGCAAGGAAAATGCACGGTTATATGTGCCTCCTTAAGAAGGACACTCTGTTCTTTTGGTATGACCAAGCCCAACACACCTTTGATAATATCAAACATGCTATGACTCATTCACCCATGATGCACCCCCCATATTATTCAAAGGACTTTCTCTTATATATTTTTTCCTCCACTACTACCATCGCCATGTTTTTGGTGCAGGAAAATCCCGACGGTCAAGAGCACATGATTTACTATGCTAGTAAGAATCTCATGGATTCTGAAACCCGATATTCACGCATGGAGAAATCAGCATTGGCCACGGTCATTGTTGTTCAAAATTTTCATCACTACATTTTGCTCTGCACAACTGCTGTATTAGCAAAACATAACCCTATGTATTACATCCTGACTCGTCAGGTGCTCGGGGGCAAGTAATCCCGATGGATAGTCATACTACAGGAATTTGATCTGGAATTTGCCAAATCCACATCAAAGAAATCCTTGGTCTTTGTCGAGATCATGTGTGATCTTCCCTGTGCTTCCATGGAATCTAAGCCCAGTGATTCATTTTCGGATGAATTCTTGTTCCTGATAAGCACTATTGATCCATGGTATGGATATTTACTTATTTATATCCAAACACAAAGATTTCAGCCAAATATATCCTGTGTCGATCATCGCCATATCCATCACCACGTGAAATACTAACTCATCCTGAATGATACCTTGTATAGCCGTGGGATTGATTCTATTCTCCGGCGATGCCTCACCCATGAGGAAGCTAAGCACGTGTTGAATGATTTCCACTCTGGAGCATGTGGTGGTCATTTATCTGGGATGGCTACAGCCCAGAAAATCCTTCGCGTTGGCTATTTCTGGCCTTCAGTCTTTAAATACTTTCACGAAGTTGTCAAGAAATGCCCACCTTGTTAACATTTTTATTTGAAAAAGCGCACCCATCCTGCTCTGCTACACCCCATCATTGTCGTTGGTACATTTTCCAAATGGGGGATTGATTATATGCATTGTAAGCCTACCTCAGTCGGGGGGCATGGTTACATCATCATAGCCGTTGACTATTTTACAAATTGGGATGAGGCCATGCTTATATATGCGGAAGATGGTAAGACTGTCGCTCTATTCCTATTCAATCATGTCATAGCTAGATTTGGAGTCCCACAGTCCATTGTCACTGATCACGGATCACATTTCCATAATCAAATGATGGAGGAACTAAGTTCCAAGCTAGGTTTTCACCATGAAACTCTACGCCATATTATCCTCAAGATAATGGTTAGGTAGAGGCCATTAACAAAGTTTTGAAAACTATGCTTCGTCGGATGGTTGGAGACCATAAATCCAACTAGCACCATATCCTTTTCTCCGCTCTTTGGGCTTACAGGACTTCAGTGGAAACAACTACTGGTTTCACACCTTTCCATCTTATCTACGGACTCAAAGTTGTCTTGCCGATTCAATGTCATATTTCATCCTTGAAACTCATCGTCGAACTTCTCCCAAACACTTCGACAGAGGAAGAGAGATTTTTGTACCTGATTAACCTTGACGAAACTAGGAGAGATGCTGCCTTGGCTAATGACGCACACAAGATACGTGTCAAGGTGCAGTATGATAAATCCGTCCAACCTCGTGCCTTTAATGAGGGTGACCTAGTTTTGACTTACAATCAGAGATATGACAAACTAGGGAAAGGAAAGTTTGAGTCCATGTGGTACAGTCCTTTCATCATTTCTAAAGTTTTAGAAAAAGGGGCCTACGAGCTCGTATACTATGATGGAATCCCTTTAGGGAAACCTCGCAATGGGTTGTACCTGAAGAGGTACTATGCCTAGATCTCTCTTGGATAGTATCTTGTATATATGTATATTGCTTTAATTTCAATGTGCTTTGAGTATTTTCAATATGGTTTTGAGTTTAGTGTATGTATCTGTTTATACCATGTTTTGGTCATGCAGAGCAGATGGCTTTCTATGGCTTCGCTGATGGTGCTTGCCACCACACCTTGAATCTTGCCTTATTTTCTTGGGTTCTCTATTCCCCAGCTGATGATTTGGTCAGTTCAGGAGCGGTTTGTATTGGTCCTGCTACTAACATTATCGTCGAGTATCAAGCAGTCATAGGTCTTCTGACTGAAGCTTCCTCCTAGGATGTTCGCAATTTGGTAGTCTTGATGGAATCGCAACTACTGGTTTGTCATCTAAACCATGTTTACACCATTAGGAACCCTGTGCTTCTCCGTATTTTTCAGAGGGTACGCTTGTTAGAAAGGAAATTTGAAACAATCACCTATAGGAATATCCCTAGGGAACATAATGTAGTTGCTAACTCATTAGCTAATTACATCCTAGAATGGCATATTTCCCACTCATGAAATTAAAATCAAACTTGGATTATTGTAAATAAACAATTAAAAGACACATAAAACTCATGTAAAATACATTCACCATTTGAGACATATAAACATTAAGTAAAAGTCTGTATATATATAGAGAGACATATATATATATAAGAACATGTTTACAAAAAATAGGTCATGAGACCTCATCTGAAGCACATACGCTTTCAAGAAAAAATCACCAAACGAAATACTGAAGCTATCAGCTTTCAGTAGATACATCATGCATACATCGTCTGGTGATGCTCATGGTAGCACATCACTGCTCAGGCTACTCTATGTAGCAATCTACAGTATGAAGCGGGCTTGGCTCATCTATCCAATGGGGAAGCTCCCCCAGGTCATGCTGCTCTGACGTCTGCATGAAAATATTCAAGTCTCGTTACTTAGCATAAAAAATATAAAACATCAAAAACATACACACTATTTCCATTTTAGGGTTTTTGCTTCTTACCGATGTCACCCCACTGTCCATCAGGTGGGAGCGGTGGGTCAGGGTCTTCGCTGAAGTCCGTGCCCACATATGCATAATCCTCCACCATGTGGATCTGATCTCTCAGCCGTCAAAAGAACGGGTTGTTATATTTTTAACATTAATCTAGCATAACATTAGGATATTTAACTGAGAGAACAACAAGCACAGCAATCAAAGACAAGAGACAATGAACACAGTGTTTTTCCTCGGGGAAACCATAAATGGAGAAAACCCCGCAAATTCCTCAAAGATAGAATCAGCACCAAAAGTGAAACCCAAAAACAGTAAGATGATCTCCCGACAGCAGTAACCTCTTTCTTCATTGCCCCAGTGTCTTTCTCTTCCTCAGCTATGCGCTACAACTGAGTGTGAGTGAGTGTGTGATAAATAGAGAGGCTAGATCTCTATTTATACTAATTCCCAACTTGACTAAACCCAACTAGGGCTGACTTCACTAAATGAGTCTAATAACCCTAGTGCCCCAAAACTACGGGGACTTTAACCCTTAGACAATAGGAGGGTTACCCACCTTTACTTGACATGACTTGTTTACATTATAGAAAATCTCGATAGGAACCTTGGGGCATGGCATGACTCAAGTACATTACAAATACGTCCCACAATAAACATCGGGTTACAATACATAAGAAATACAAGTGAATACATTTCGAAGTTACAATTACATCAACACTCCCTCTTAACTAGGAAGGTATTCTCTCGACACAATTTATCAGCACAATTCTTCTTCTCTGTATCATTTGGATCATCATCAAGTCCTCATCATATTCATCTTCAAGTCATCTCTATCTTCAATTCATCTTCATTTATAAGTCACCTTCATCTGGATCTGGATCATCCCTAGATATGGATCATCATCACTGGATCTGGATCATCCCTTGACCTAGATCATCGTCACTGGATCTGGATCATCCCTTGATCTGGATCATCTCTAGAGCATCATCATTGGATCTGGATCATCCCTCGATCTAGATCCTCATCACCAGATCTTCACGGGTGCTATCTCATGATTCTTCTCGTCACATGAAGTTCTACAGAGCCAGCATTTTTTCATGTTGGTTGTAGGCCTAGCCTCCATGTAGGTCTTCTTCCAGCACTTATATCTAACCCTAAGTCAGAATGGCCCACCCAGCACTTATATCTGATCATGTAGGAACCAATCCTATAATCAAATCAGAAAGGCATGCCCAGCACTCACATCTGACCATGTGGCAACACCTCCCACAACCCTGTCAGAAAGGCTCAGCACTCACATCCGTCAACCAATGTCGAAAAAGCTCAGAACTTACACTCGGCCATGCAAGGAACCAATCCTCCATGTCGAAAGGCTCTGCACTTACATCTAACAACCAATGTTAGAAGGGCTCAGTAGTTATATTCGACCATCCAAGGAACTAATCCTTCATGTCGAAAGGGCTCTGCACTTATATCTGAAAACCAATGTCAGAAGGGCTTGCACTCACATCTAATCATGTAGGAACCAATCCTACAGTCATATCAAAATGGCCCCCATTCCCAGACTAAGCTACTTGGTAATTGACCAGGTGCCTCCATTCCAAGAATGGCATTCAGTGCTTGCTTATGATCATGTAGGAACCAATCCTACAGTCACATCAGAATGGATCAGCACTAACATATGACATGGAAGGAACCAATCCTCTCACCATGACAAAATGGCTCCGCCCTTATATCTAACCATGGGAGGAACCAATCCTCTCACCATGTCAGAATGGCTCTGGGTGTCATCATTTCCCCTTGGAGGAAACCTTGATCTGGAGAACACCAAGCTTCTCCCTAAAGTACTCAAACTTCACCCTAGCCAATGGCTTTGTCAACACATCATCTATCTATTCCTCCATCACAACATATTGGAGCTTCACTACTCCCCTCTACACCATATCCCTAATATAGTGATACTTGATCTCGATATGCTTCTACTTGTCATGGAACACTATATTCTCTGACAACTTCACACAACTCTGGTTGTCACAATGTATACAAGTAACATCCATCTGGAGATCAAATAAATCAGACATTATCTTCCACAGCCATACTGCCTCACAACTAGCTGAACAAGCTGTGACATACTCTACTTCAACTATACTCAATGCCACATAGCATTGCTTCCTGCTAAACCAAGAAATCACACCCGATCCCATACTGAAGAAACACCCCGAAGTGCTCTTCCTATCGATGGAACTGCCTGCCCAATCTGAATCAACATAACCCTCCAGGTTAATCTTCTGATTCACCTCATACTTGAGCCCATAAGCAATTGTACCCATCAGGTACCTCAGAATATGCTTTACAGCAATCAAGTAAACATGTCTCGAATCTGTCAAGAACTGGCTCAAGGTGTTCACAGCAAAGCAAATGTCTAGTCTCATGTTCATCAGATACATCAAGGACCCAAGCATCTGATGATACATCGTAGCATCAACCTTCTTTGATGAAGCATCACTCAATAGATCTAGTTTCGATG
The DNA here is from genome assembly GCA_001517045.1 of Pseudotsuga menziesii. Classification (NCBI taxonomy): domain Eukaryota; kingdom Viridiplantae; phylum Streptophyta; class Pinopsida; order Pinales; family Pinaceae; genus Pseudotsuga; species Pseudotsuga menziesii. The sequence continues at coordinate 377,274 of LPNX010479269.1, read as the reverse complement.
CCATAGGTGTGGTCATGGCCTTGCAGTCCATCATCCCAAACCTCTTCAGGATCTCTACTGCATACTTCCCTTGTCTGAGGGAGATTCCATCTGCATTCTGCCACACCTCCATACCTAGAAAATAATGCATCATACCCAAGTCCTTCGTTTCGAACTCGAAAGCAAGCTTTCTCTTTGTATCAGCAATCAACCCATCCATACCAGTTACAAACAGATCATCTACATACAGTAGGAGCATTGCTGGGTTGCCATCTTCAACCTTGTAGTAAAGGTTGGAATCTACTTTACTCTTGGTAAATCCCAAACTAGATAGAAATTTGTCAATTCTGTCGTACCATGTCCTGGGTGCCTGTTTCAAACCGTACAAGGATTTCTTCAATCTGCACACATGAGACTCCCTGTCATGTGTCTCAAAACCGAGTTCCTATTCTACATACACTTCCTCTTCCACTACACCATTCAAGAAAACAGTCTTGACATCCATTTGGTGTATCTTCCATTTCATCACTGCAGCCAAAGCAAGTACTGATCTGATGGAAGTGTATCTGGCTATAGGTGAAAAGGTTTCTTCATAGTGCATTCCTTCTTTCTATGAGAAACCACGAGCCACGAATCTTTCCTTATATTTCTCTATGCTACCATCTGCAGCATGCTTGATCTTATAGATCCATTTGGAAGTTACAACCAACTTCCCTTCTGGTCTTGGGACACAATCCCAAACATCATTCTTCATGATCAATTGATACTCTTCTATCATAGAATCCTTCCATTATTTCTGTTCTGCAGCTTCTTCATAGTTGGAAGGTTCTTTATTGATAAAGTCACACAATAAAGCTACATATCCGGAGCAGGATCTGGTTCTCTTTCTTTCTCTGTGATTCTCTTCTGGAGTCCCATATCTTTCTGCACCTTAGATAGATTCTCGTACCCAATCAGTTTTCCTCTTGTGAGGATTCCTCTCTTGAGGTGGATCTACAGGTTCTTGTGGTTCTTCAAATTCTCGATCTTCTTCTTGAGTTTCTTCATTCATGGTTGTGTCATGAATTCTAGGTGCTTCTGATTCTTCAGGATCTTAATCAGGTCTCTTTCTGGATTTGTTGTAAGCTAAGTCTTCATCAAATGTTACATCCCTACTGATGTCGATCTTCTTGAATCCTGGGAAGTATATTATGTAAGCCTTCGAGCTTTCAGAGTATCCCACAAATATACCCTTCTTTCCCAAAGGATCTAGTTTTGCTCTCTTCTCTTTTGGAATGTGTATGTACACTGGACAGCCGAATATTCTTAGATGGTCGACTTCTGGTTTCTTGCCAGAGAATACTTCTTCAGGATTCTTGTTCTCGAGTACTCTGTGTGGAGTACGTTTCTGTACATACATTGTTGTTCTAGCAGCTTCTGCCCATAGATGCATGGGAATATCTTGACCATGAAGCATTGCTCTTGCAGCTTCCATGATGGTTCTATTCTTCCTCTCTACAACCCCGTTCTGTTGTGGATTATATGGAGAGGATAACTCCCTCTTAATCCCTGATTCCTTGCATAAGACTTTGAATTCATTTGATGTGAATTCTCCACCATTATCTGATCGAAAGGTCTTGATCTTCTTTTCTGTGTGGTTCTCAATCAAGGCTTTGAATTCCTTGAACTTGCTGAAAACTTCATCTTTGTTCTTGATGAAGAAAATCCATGTCTTCCTAGAAAATTCATCAATGAAAGAAACATATTATACATACCTGCTTAGTGAACTTTATGACATTGGTCTACATACATCGGAGTGGATGATTTCCAAGATTCCTTTTGCCTTGCTCTCGTTACTTGGAAATGTCTTCTTTGTATTCTTTCCTTTCACACATCCTTTGAAGACCCCTTCATGTTTTGCTTGAATTTCTGGAAGACCTTCAACAACTTTGCTTGCAAGTGGTAGTTCTCTGTAATGCACATGTGCAGGCCTTTTGTGCCAAAGTTCATTTGGATCTACTGTGTCATGGACCAAAGCTTGTTCTGGATGGCCCTTCAATTTATATAATCCTCCTTCTTGTTCTTAATTACTATTGCATCATCAACAGTCTTTCCTTTTGACCACATGAGGACTTGGCCATATACAAATGCAACCCTCATTCCTTTTGCATCCAGTGCCGATATGGATAGGAGATTCTTCTTTAGTCTTGGTACAAACTGTCACGTCCCCATGCCTCCGACCGGCAAGGAGGACGTGATCTAATAGCTTTAACAGACCAGGCTAAACGCCCATGAACATGTACAGGCTTAAAAATTGCCTAAAACAAAATGCTGAAAGAGAATTTAAACTAAAATGTGCACACAGGGATGTTTATCATACACAGATGCATTTTAATCATCATCATACACAGCGGAAACCAACAGCATTCAAACAAACATTCATTCAACATGTTCATTCCATTTTAATTAACAGTAAATATAGAATTGCAGAGGTAAAATACACAAGATCACTCATCTTATGAGAGCTTTGCTCTACAACCAGCTACGTCGCTGTAACGTTCCACCCAACCATAGGCCAGCGTGCTCATCAATATCTCAGCAACGCTGCCACCCCCGAGCTGGGCATGATTCTCCAAGGAATAAGGGAACTAGCAGGCTGACACATAGCCAAAGGTAACCAAAACACAGCCAAGCCAACTAAGTTGGGTTTATCAGTCCATCCAGGAGTTGGAGAAGGAAAATTGCTAAGCTGGTGAGCTCATTACAGAGCCAAGAATACCCACACCAAAACTAGCTTGACCTCTAAGACACCCATCCACACCCAACACAAGGAATCAGTCCCTTCTCTGCTACACAGTCCCTCAGGCCCTACATTCCCTTCCAGTGCTATTCAGGGGTGATGGAGAAGAAGGACAGCCCTCTAGTTCTGTCTGTGTGGTTTCTAACACTAGGTTTATCAAGCAACCAAGCCAAAATCCTTACTCCTCACATAGTCCAAAGACCAACCATTGCACTCAAGAAACCAATTTAGCTATTACAACTTAAACAGGAGAAAAGGATTACATAGCCCCAAGTGTAACAGCAAAAATGGCTAACAACATGGGGAAAACACACAGTCCTAAAGCATATCAGTGAGCACAACTCACAGCAGGGAAAAACGCCCCAAATAGTCTATGTGTGAGACCAATAGTCAGTGAGACAGCCAAAAACGTGAATGGCTCTTCACAGCCATGGTGAAAACACATGAAACTTCCAAAAACGTGAATGGAAAATGCACCAGTAGCTCCAAAAACGTGAGGAAGACAACCCAATCTCCAGCACTACAAAAACGACCTCCCATCCATGGGAAAAATGAAGCCAACAGCCAAAAACGTGAAAGGAAAAAACACAGGAAAAACTCCAGCTACTCCCAAAAGCTCCAACGTGAAGGAGAATGGTGAGAAAAATGGAAAAACGTGGATGTATGGCAGAATGGCATACGTTTTTGGGCATTTTCCTTGCCAAGGAAGTCAAAACACGTTTTTCAAAAATGGGTCTCTGCCCAATTCGAATTTTTGCCCATACTCTTCCCATTCCATGCAATAACTAACTCAACCACATTCTGGCAGAAATAAATGATTGGGGAAAAAGACAAGAAAGGAAGTTGACAGTTTGATGGGTTTTCTCATAGACATTTGTCTTTTCCCCATTGGCCCATAGGTTAAATATTTCACCCCCCCTATCCTTAGGAAATCATGCCCCATTCGATTTAGTTGCCGCGACCGTAGCTGGTTGTGTCCATTAATTAATTATGATGCATATTTACATGATGGCCAACATATTATATGCCGCATGCCCCGATAGACCTTTGGTGACAATTAAATCCAAAACATAGCATAACCGATCAACGGCGGGGCCTTGGCCTTTAGCTCCACACCATGATCATTACAATATATACATCATATACATCTAATGTAACGGGGTCAAAACTAGGACATTACACAAACAAGACATCCTTCAGTTTCATGGACTTTCCAGAGTCTATCTTGTAGGAGGATTCACCACTACCTTTTATGGGATATTGGTAGTCATCTCCAAGTTTCACCTTATGGGGTGAATTATGTTCGGATAGTTTCTCAAATGATTCCTTGAAACCTATCATGTGTTTGGAAGCCCCACTGTCAATAAGCCAATCTTTACTTCCATGAGTGACAGTTCCCGTGAGATCAAATATTAGAACATATTCATCTTCACTTGAAGAGTCTTCACTTTCTTGTTTTACTCTCTTCCTGGCAGGATCATCATCCTCAGTAGTGTGAGCATGATGTCTTTTTTTGGAGTTCTTCTTCTTCTTGGATCCATTCTTATTCATGGGACAATTTCTAGCAAAGTTTTCTATTTCATCGCATGTATAACATCTGAGTTTGGATGGATCCCTTCTTACAAGATTATTTTTCTAATGAGAATGATTACCTTGGTGGTGATGATTTTCCCTTCTTCCTTTTCTGGAGTGTACTGTGAGAGCTTGATATTCATTTCCCATCTTTTCTTCTTGAGCTGCTATCCAAGCTTCTTCTTGTGAACATTCTTCCCATCGTCTACTGAACTTGACTAACTTCTTCCTAGCATAGATTCTTTGGATGAAAGAATCGCATGACCTAGGGAGGCCATTCAAGGTTGTCATCACAATTTTTGCATTCTCCACTTCTTCATTTACTGCTTCCCGCTGTTCTTTGATCTGGGAAACCCTTGTGAAGCATCACTGGATGGTCTCCTCATTCTGGATCTTTACATTCTTCAACTGGTTCCTTAGAGTCATCTTTCGATTGATGTTCTTCCCTTCAAACAGTTTGGTTAGGGCATCAAACATGGATTTAGGTGTCTTGAGGGAGGACACCTGTGGTATGAGGTGATCCTTGATAGAATCAGCAATGATCCTCTTTTCCATAGCCAACTTCTTCTTATGTAAGGCCTTGGCCTCATCTCCCTCTGGAACTGGAACCTCCTCACTGATATAGGAATCCAACTCATTTTCTTCCAGGACCAGGGAAATCCTATACTTCCAAGCTCGAAAGTTATCAACTCCCTCAAGATTTTCATCAAGCTTGGTATGATGAGACAACTTAACTGAGAACCTCAAATGGAAATACAAAATATTTAGATCTTAACAGGTCAATATGTCGGATCTGGATTTGGAGCTCAAATCCTGTAGTGCTGCTTCAGGAGCATATTAGGGTTTTGTTTTTTTGGAATTATGTCCAACCAAATGCTTTGAATTTGATCCCTAACTTCAATTTTGGAGAGGAGATCAATCCAAGCATGGGCTCACTAAAAAATTCCACTTCTATGAAAAGCCCTAATTTTTGGTCACTAGTGTCGGGTCCAAAACTGAAAAACCTCATAATTGGATTATGTTTCGACAGAAAGATGTGCCCTAGGGAGGAGATTTATTCCACCCTTCTTCTTTTTTAAATTTGTGGAGAGAGATCCACAAAGTAGGAATCCCTAGTTCCCACAACTGCACAGTTCCTTCTTCTCACGTTAGCTCTGATACCATGTTATATTTTTAACATTAAGCTAGCATAACATTAGGATCTTTAACTGAGAGAACAACAAGCACAGCAATCAAACATAAGAGAAAATGAACACAATGTTTTTCCTCAGGGTAACCATAAATGGAGAAAACCGCGCAACTTCCTCGGAGATAGAATCAGCACCAAAAATGAAACCCAAAAACAGTAACATGATCTCCCGACAGTAGTAACCTCTTTCTTCCTTACCCCAGTGTCTTTCTCTTCCTCAGCTATGCACTACAACTGAGTGTGAGTGAGTGTGTGATAAATAGAGAGGCTAGCTCTCTATTTATACTAATTCTCAACTTGACTAAACCCAACTAGGGATGACTTCACTAAGTGAGTCTAATAACCCTAGTGCCCTGGAACTGTGGAGACTTTAACCCTTATACAATAGGAGGGTTACCCACCTTGACTTGACATGACTTGTTTACATTATATAAACTCCTGATAGGAACCTCGGGGCATGACATGACTCAAGTACATTACAAATACATCCCAGAATAAACATCGGGTTACAATAAATAAGAAATACAAGTGAATACATTCTGAAGTTACAATTACATCAACACGGGTCACCGAACTTCACCTTCCCCTTGCCCCCTCCAATACAGGCCATAATCCGGACCCAACTATGCATGCGAGGGTCCCATGCTCTCATCTATATAAATACCACCTGGGGTCTTATCTGTGGGACCCACTTGAAGAAGAATCAAGCTAGAATGGAACCAAAACCAAACTGCTTCAGTTCCCCCTGCCGACACTTGGGCAGCTGATCCTGGAATATCGGAAGCAGGGCTTCTGCCGAGTTAAATACTGCATGCTCCATGGCTTCTATGGCATAGAGAATATGTGCTCTAGATTCTTGGTGCACTCCTTGGCTTCCCACCACTCTCTTCATGGTAAACAATGCAGTCCGTATAGGTCTATCCATCACTAATTTTATGGGGATTTTCTTCCCTGATGTCTTTGTCCCTGGAATGCAGTGATGGTCTATCAACTCTTGTGTGGTAATATACCCTCTGCAAGAACCTATCAGCGAGATGGGAGCACCCTGTCTCAAAAGTCCACTCAAAAAGTAGATGTCCTCTACCTCCACTGCCAAAATGTGAGCACCAACCTCAAAGTATTGTTGCTCTGGATTCCACATCCGGAGTATGTGCTCTAGCAATCGCTCCTGTGATACCATACTAGGAGTCTACAAGAATTTTAGGATTCCACAGTCTCTCAATGCGGCTATGCAATCCACATTTCTCTTGGTGAAGGCATCATCATTATCATGTTGTCTTTCTTTCCATAACACCATTTTTTATCAGCAAGAACCTGCCAAACACAATCACAAGACTCATTAAAATCATTCTTAATCATTCAAATCAAAAGAAATGATCTAGTTTTGCTTGTGTGTTTATTTTTACATCTTCACGGTCGGCACCGCCTGTGCCCCATTGAAGACAGGCAGTGGCATCGCTTGTGCGTTGTGTTTTTGGCGTGGTTCTAGCAAGGTACCGCGTATCCCGCAATGGATACAAGTGGTTCCCGCTCCCACAATTTTAGGGCTTGCCATACAAGCCCAAAACACCATTAAAAATCAAAATTGAAGCTATAGAATGAAAGAGTAGGGTCTAGGCTATTACCTGGAACTGATGGTGCTAGAATCCGATGGTGGAAACTCCCTATATCAGCAACTTAAGATCTAGCTAGGAAAGTGCTCCAAATGTTCTCCACTATGGGTAAATAGTAAAATGTTTTGATTTTTTACTATTTACATGACTTTTATACACAATTTTGGGTTTGCCATGCTATAGTTTTGTTTTTAAACCACTTATTACTCAAAATCTATCCGTCCTAATCCCTTAATGTCAATTATCGGCGCATTTAACACTTGTTTTTGAGTCGTTGCAGGATAGAAGATCAGTAGCAGTGAAGTTTTGGGAGTTTGTTTTTTGACTTTTTCCGTACTACCATAAAACAAAAAAATTCATTGAGCATTTGTTGTGACACTTTGGTCACACTCTTGAAACTTAGTATCAAAGGTCCGAGCCCGTTTCTGATTCTTTTTAAGCTCATAAAATATCTCATTGTGAAAGGAGACCTAATGGAGTCTTCTTTAAACTCTTTTCGGGCTCCCTAAATACGAAAAATATTGTCGAGGGATCTTGTCTTCTTCACGCTCGTTAAAATATTTGAAGAGTCGTCTCTCCGATGGTAGGTTATCTATTTTTCAGTTTGGATAGACTATTTACGAAAAAGGAACACTCTAGCCAATCATGACTAGAAGAGTTCCCTAAGGTATTATTTTACACTTTTTTGGGCCTTAGGGACTAAATCATACGAAAAAGGACCCTTTGGAGTCTTCTTCCATAGCCATTCAAACTCTCTAAACATGAACGATACCGAGTTTTATTTCATTGGGCTCATTAAATTAAACATTGAGAGACCCTTTTTTGGGAACGAACCCCTCCTCTCTTAGGTTCGTAAAACATATGAGTTTGGACCTGTCTTCGGATAAGCTATACCAAGTGTTTGTTACCCTCTTTGAACTCGTAAAACCAAAAAGAGGCACTCATCGATCATGATGGGGAAAATGGGAAGGGAATCATTTTGCAAATAAATGGCAGTAGTTTGTCATTACCTTTGAACATGGCACTTGTCTGCATATCATTTTAGTCAATTAGGTATTTAGCTAATCTCCATGATGATCCACTTTCATGAGTCATTCCGCTCCTTTGAGTCTTTCAAAAGAATGCAGTGTCCACTGTCGCATTGTGAGTTTGTCCCATTTAGTCATGCTGCCAAGTATTTTGTCGTGCCGTCCGATGTTCAAAGGGAAGTTGAAGAAGTTTTACCTCTACAGTCAAGACAGACTCCGTGTCAGTACTTTTGAGTCAGTCTTATGGTTACTACATTCACATCATTCCAAAACTATGTTCTGAGGTTCATGTCATCGATGTGAGACTCATCATGGCCCTCCTTCGACAAGACTATTCCTATTGACATCAGCTCATCATCCAAGAAATAGTCTTAGAAACAAAAACTTAGTACCTTGAGATCTATATGCCTTAATGACATATTCTCTCACTCTCGGCATAGATTAACATCATTGACCTTTGATCGATAGAATCCACTGGGTGTTCGACATTAGGACCTCTATTCATGCTTAGTAGATTGTACTAGGGTACCTTGGGAATCATTGATATTAATGGTGATCTCCCTCGCACTTGTTAACGGTTCACATAATTGGCCAGTATTCAAGTGGTTTCTACCATGTTTGACTTCAGATCATTGTAATCACATGGATAGAATTGTACTTTGTGGAAGACGAGACGAAGACCCTGGGTATTTGTTGAGTGCTCACTGCTTTCCCCAGGTTACGATGGAGTTTTGTATATCTAGAATGGATCCAAATTTGTATGGTCATGGCTATGCTCAAATTTGTGTATGTATGACATAGATCTACGTTGTATGTCCAGTAGCTATGTCCAAGTTTGAGTCCTCTATCACATGGATCTACGCTATATTCTAGTAACCATGCTTGTTTATTCCTCTCATGGATCTACCTTGTATTGGTCCGTAGCGATGAATTGGTTACATGTGTCTATGAGTCAAAAATATTGATGTACTACAGATGCCTATTGGACGACATGATCCGATTGAGCTGACATTTTCACCTCGAAGTGACAACCTGTTTTCTCAAAGCTCTCATTTATCATATCCCTCTAAGTCTCATGCTTTGGGGGGCATTCTGTTATATCTAAATCCTATCACCACCATGTGATACGACCTTTAAATTCCATGTTTGCCCTTAATCCCAACACTTAGAGAGGAAACCTATTTTGTTTGTCAATTCTACATGAAAAAACTCAGAACCACACTTTCCTTGTGCCCCATGAGCAGTACCTTGCTCGCACCGTCTGTATTTTGTTTTCCATAAGCTGTGCCACAGCCTGTGGCCTTTGGTCCATAAGCGTTTCTCATCTAACCGCTCTGTCATAAGAGAAGAAAAGTGGTACCCTGGGTAAAATGGGAAAAAGAGAAGTTTTCTCGAGGCTTCTAGATCATGAGCCTCATGTCCTCCCTTATCCCTATCATTGTGGGTCATTTGAGCTCGAGATCCCCCATCATAGGTGTAGCGAGGATTTATTCTTGCTACAGGGGCAAGAATGGCTCCCTTCTGTCTATAGGACAGAAGGGTAGGTTCCTGCTAGTGGTAAATGCTGAAAATAAAAATAGAATGTAAAGGGCAGTAAGGAAAATAGAGCAAAGATGGAAACAATGGTGAACCCCTCTTCAAACACAAGTTACGGTTCCGCCTCCAAAGACTTGCAAACAAAGATTAAGCTACAATGAACTGAAATACCTGTAAAACAATGTTAAACATAACTTTAGCTCTGTTTAGGGTTTTAGCCCCTTTTTGAGGGCTTTAGCTCCTAGGACACTATTTTGGGCTCCCTTTGGGGTTTTTAAGCCCTTTTCTTCATCCTTAAGCTATTTTGAGGGTGTGGGGGTCCAATGGAGGGATATGAGGGTCGTGAGATGGTGTCCTTGGGTGGTGTAGGCCATTGAGAGCTGAGTGGGGAATTTTTGGGCTAACAGATTGCCCCCTGATGTGTTAGGGCAGGAGCTCAATGTATGGTCGACGAACATATCATAGGATTTGTTGCGTAGAGGTGGTGCTTCTGGGGCTAGGGCATGGTGGATTTTGGTTTTTGTATTAATATGGTCCCCATCAATGGGTGAGATACAAATAATGTGTGACATGTATATGGACGAGGTGGGCATTCCCATGCTCATGACAATGTCAAAAGAATAATTTGATCTATGCTCTAAAATACAAGAGTCGATCATATTCAATTGATGTTACAATAATGGTTGCCTCCATGTGAGGCTGAATACAATGCTGATTTGGTACATTGGACCCATGGCATTCTCATGGAATGCTATATCTTCATGATTGACAGTATTCTGAATCTGGAATGGTACATAGCTATAAGGACTCGTTGAATGAGAGTCAGAGTCACTGTGGTACAATTATGTTGCATCAATCATAAAGGTATATCGAAGCACTGCTGGGGCTTCTGATCACTGTCTCCAACGCAACCCAGAAATCACAAGGGACATAACCTGTTTAGGTCCCTCAAGTGGACTCATCAATGTGCTAGAGTTAGGTGACATCTGGGGTCTTCGACCAAGTACTGTGCGGACCAAACCCTGTACAAATCTCAATGGTGTGATGATGTAGTTGGAGTCGAGCGCGTGAGAAACAACCATCCCGAGAGGCACTAAGGACTCCTCTCAAGTGGTCCAAGGAACTCATCAATGATGTTAATGAAACCAAGGTACAGGGACCTCTGGGTCTATCCTCTGGAATATGTGTGTTGGAATCGACAGAGGGAAACCTGCCCCTAATCAAGGCAATGATGTTTCCTTGACCAGGAGCATGAGGGAGATAACCGAAAGGTGTGATACAAACTATGAACTGACCCACTGAATGGGGGGGGGAGGGCGAGGGAAAGACTTGAACAGGGGCAGGGGGAGTGTGGTACACTCAAACTTCCTTTGTTCAGAGTATGACGGCAGGGTGGACCAGGCAGCAAATGAAACTGACTCATGGGAATGGGATCATAGCTGTAATACCAGGGATGTTGCTGCAAATGGGAAATACTTGGAGGAGGTAGACACTTTTGATATTGATGGGATCCAAGGAAGACACATTGCAGAGTACTCTGAACAAAGGTGACCCAATGGGGGAATGCTTCCAAACTGTTTGCTGTGGGGAGGTGTCTAGGGACACCATTATGGTAGGATATCGTGGATTTTTGGCCAGTCCGAGAAGGTAAATGCTCGATGGTGCTTTCAATTCTCGAGAGTCTGAATACATAGAGAAGACTCCAGTGGGGGATCTTTTTCATTGGTAGTCTCCTCTACCCGAAAAGGGATAAAAGTATACATAGGAGAGCTCCCCCATCCTATAAGGAATGAGAGACTTATTTACCCTTGGTAGTCCAATCAGGCCGAAAAAGGTTAAACCTATGCTGACTGGACGGTTATTCAAATACTTTTACGAGCATGAACGAAACCAAGTTTGCTCGGAAATCTTTTCTTGTTGAGAAGGCTAGAAAAGAGCTTAACAACAACCTGTGGTGAGCTTTTTTGTAAAGTGCGTCCCCTCTACCCGAGAAAGCATAAAAGTATGCAGAGGGGAACGGTCTTGGCTTGAGTGTGCCAATGATGTCCTTTTCAATTGATGGTCTACATGGTCCACAAATGGAGGTAAACGAGACGATGTAGATTCCCTTTCCTATACTTTAGCGAGTGGGAAAGGAAGCAGCTGCGCTCGGCAATCTTTTCATTGTTTTAAGGAGTCAGAAAAGAGCTTAAACGAAACTCCAATGTGGTCAACTGATTGCGGTGGCACATGCAGTGCCCCATGTCAGGACGGTGGAAAGAGGTCCAATGGTCATCCGCATAGTATGGACAGAGCAGAAGGCTCTCAAACATACCAATACATGCGTGGGATAGATCGCGGTAGAGGCCTGCGAGTCGGTGCGGCAGAGGCATGCAAACCGAGGTGGCACTTCTATGCCAAATATGTGTAAGAAAAATAAATGGTTTTGTGGACGATGGTCCAAATGTCCGCATAAGGTGCAGTGGAATAGACAATTATAAATGCAAAATTAAAAGTAAAATTACATTCCTTAATGGGCGGTGTCCCGAAAACTCGCATGAATAGCGGTTGGGAGGTGTGGTACAAGTACAGGTCCATAGACACTCGCATCATCATGTCATGGCTTGTAAATCGAGGTGACTTATGGGAAATGGTCCCAAAATTGATTTATTAAACATGAGACAATGATCCCATAAAGAGATAGAGGGAGGAATTCTGAAACTAGTGGTGCAAACAGTGTCTCAAACAGAGTTCGTATGGTCCTGTTATATTGATCGAAAAAATTAGGTAAAATGGGGCCTATATAAGGGTGGGGTCCACATGGTGAAGTGTCATTGTCACTGTTCATTGTGGATTTGGATAGGTGGGCCCTAATTATTCATTTTTTGATTTCTCTTGATCTGACCGATGGTGTTGAGTGCCGCGACTTGCAGGTAAAAGCTCTCGCTGAACCTCATCCTTTTGGTGGTTTATTTGCTGGATTTGGTCACCTAGAAGCCCCCCATGAGTAGTTTGGGGTTTCATGGGGGCCAAGTCGCACCTTTTGAAGGAAAAGGTGCACCCTGGGCACACCTTTGGGGCAATTTTGAGTGCCCTGGGTGCTCATTTTTCCCAAACAGGTGCACCCTGGCCTCTTTTTGGTGTTTTTTGATGATGGCAGTGGCTCACATCATGGTTTTTGCTTGTGTAGAATGGCAGAGATCAAGTGGGGAGAGACAAACTGCAAGAGTGTCAAGGAAGCATCCTTACATGACAGGAATATTAGAGATACATTAGCCCATTGCAGATTGCTGAAATTTATGAGGATACCCCTCATGCGGAGCTTGCGTTTGCTAATGCAAACACTGATATGTTTCTGGGATGTTGATGAGGAGGTATTCCTCTTTCAAGGCCAACACATTGAGATTACGTTGGAAGATGTATATTTCATTACTGGGATCCCTATGTTGGGAGTGGTTGGCGACTTGGCACCTGTGTTGTCTCGAGGGGAAACATTGGAGGATTTGTGTGATCTGCATTGTTACGCTACGGCGTAAGTGTGTGGTTCTTACATCCTGATGTGTGACATCGAGGATTTGTCCACACGGGTGGTGGGGAACTTATTGTAGCGTATCTTGGGTTCCACAGGGAACCACAAGATTTATGGTGGTCAGCTATAGCTAGTAGAGCATGTTATAGGTGGCACGTATTATGGATGGGGCCAGATGTATCTACAGGTTGTTCGACCTCAGCTGAACAAGTCGAAGACTACTGGCGTAGGTTTTTTTTTGGCTCCTTCTTGTGTGCTTTCTTCTTTGAGAAAGTACCTACACTTCATCCTCATCAGGCTATGCAGGACAGTGGTCCGTGGGAGCCTCAGATGTACAGATTGTGCCAAATGATGATCCAGGAGGGTGCCACTTTTTTACAGAGGAGTTGTTGGAGCAGTGGCTCCAGCTTCCTATAGTGATCTAGGAGTACCCATATGTGGGTATGGATTTCCAGGGAGACCCTAAGATGCCCCGACCTATGGTCCAGGCGTGGGGACCAGCTGGTATGTATGCGTGATGTTTTTATGTTCATCTTTATACATAGTGTAGTTGAGTTGGTTGGTAGTTTGCATATCGGTAGATGTGGACTGATGGTGTCCTTGTTTGTATGTGCAGATGTTGGTCCTCGCCCGTCACCTGGGCATCAGAGGTGGGTTGTTACCATAGCTCCTATGACAGTTCCTACCAGGGGCTCCCGCAGGCGGTAGCGGGATATGGATGAACTAGTGCCATATATGGAAGAGCTTGCTACTGGAGTATCAGATGATGGCTGGCAGCACTTGAGTACTAATATGATTGTCGTAATTCAAAACCTTCCTCTAGAGTTGACTGCTGTGATGAGGAAGATGGCGATGGCTTGTGAGCACTTTTTTCAGGCGGCGAGAGGTGACCTTCATATAGAGGGTGAGTCCTCTTCGGAAGATGATGACACCAAGTTAGATGATGAGTCTGAGTCGGATTAGTAGCCTAGTGAGGCTATCCCGAGTGCATTGGTGCATTTAGGGGTTTTTGTGTCGCTTATGTGTATCCTGCTGAGAAAGCATATGTGGCTTCTCATTTTGTATTGGACATGTTTTGGACATGCGACTGATCAATTTATCTATATATATATTTTTTTTTGATGCACATGGATGCACTTTTATGGTTTTGTTATGTGAGTCTTTTTATGATGTTGTGGAATGCAAATGCCTATGTGATGTATTATTACACTGTGTGTGTATTTTTTAGATATGATTATGCATGATGTTATGGTTGTATGTTTCCTATATGCGGTTGTGGATATGCCAATTTAGAATATCGTTGGCCATTTGATCTGCAACACTATTGAGGTTTCTGGGAACATGTGTGAATGTGATGGATTCAAATGTTCTAACCATCTGTTTAGTGCGCACGTACTTTCTAAAGAGGCAGGGATCACGTACTTGGTAGTGGTTGTTCAACTGAGAAACAAGCAGCTGGGAGTCTAAGAAGACAATGAGATGGTGAATGCCTAACTAGAGAGCGATGGACAAAAGGCCATTGACACCATAATATTCATCCTAGTTGTTGATTGTGGTGCCCATGCATATTCCATCGATGTGGATCAACTCGTGCGATGGGGAGTAGATTACCCATGCGACCGATGTGAGGTTCGGAGACCATCTGTGAATCCCATGTACCGGTCTGAGGTGTGCTCCATCTGAAGCAATGAGAGGAAACGATACATAAGACTCAATTTGAAAAAATTATGTAAAACAAAAAATGGAAAGACTATGATACAAGTTGTAACATTGTCACTCAAAGGGGTGACGTTAGAGGGAAAGCCGTTTGGACTTTCCAAGGATCAGCAGTCATTCCTTTGTGTGACATGATGAATCCTTGTAGACTATCTGTAGGGACACAGAAAACACACTTGGATGGGTTCAAGTGGATTCTCCACTGTTGACATTGCATGAAGACTTATCGCAAGTCATATATGTGTTGTGTTTGCTTTTGTGATCGCGCAATGAGGTTGTCGAAACAGACCGACATGATGTCAACGAGGTCGCGGAAGCAGTGTGTCATGGCATGCTAGAAGGTGGCTCCAGCATTTTTCAGGCCAAAGGGCATGACTCGATACATGAATGTGCCCCATGGGGTTATGAATGTCGTCTTGTAACGGTCTTATTTCCAGATTTGGATTTGGTTGTAGCCGAAAAATCTGTCCATGAAGGAAAAGGCCTCATGTCTGACGCATGCATCAATGATCTGGTCGATGAAAGGTGTGGGGAAGTTGTCTTTGGGACATGCCCTGTTGAGGTCAAGAAATTTTGTGCAAGCATGAATGGTACCCTATTTTTTATTCATGGGAACATGATTAGAAACCCAAGTGGTGTACGCAATGGGATAAATGAAGTCGGTTGTGCGTAGCTTATCTATCTCGGCTTTCAACGCAGCCACTTTGGTTGGATGGATGGCTTGTTGCTTTTGGTGTACGGGAGCCAGATCGGGCCATGTGTCGATGTGGTATTCCACGATGGATGGATATAGGCCGAGCATTTTGGTGTAAGACAAGGCAAAGATGTCATAGAATTCTTGGAAGAGAGATTTGTAGGCATCGACCTCTTCCGGGGAGCAAGATGCCCCCAGCATGATTTCTTCAACAATATTAGAATTGGTTGAGATGTCAATTTTAATGGTTGGCGATATGTTCACCATATTCCCTTCTTCGAAGGCATCTAGTGCTGGGATGGGGTTCTTGAACCAGTCAACCTTCCCATGAATGAAATCTTTGGTCTTCACGGAAAACTGGTCAGACTGCGACACAAGTTCTTCAGGGAGGAAGAACAAGCGATGGTGCATGTTGTCCCATGGGTATTTTGGGGTAGTCAGAGCTTCAAGTATCTCCTCATTGTTGTTGAAGCAACAAAGAGATAGGTCTGATGGATCGTCGTTGGAGGTGGAGATAAGCGGGTCAGTGGAACTAGACATCATGTAAATGGAAATGGTGTCTAAAGAAGGAGGTGGTGGGAGAACTTCTTCGATCAAGGTGATCTCAGACTCAAGGGAATGTTGACAGAGGTCAGCGAGAGCCATTTGAAATTCAGGCAATTCTTGGCAATGGTGAGAGTAATTTCCATACAATCCGCATAGGGCGCAAGAATGGTTTGTTCTTAATGCCTTTTTCCTGACTATCAGCGTGGTTGGGAGTTCAACCACGGGGATTTTTTCATTTGTATCCATGGCATCTAGATGCACATGAATCACTAGGATTTCAAGTAAATTCTGAGTTGGATGGCCCTATTACTCGCAGACGGCGCAAGGTGGGACTTGTCATGGTTCTTCGGTGGCTTTGGTGTTCTTGCTCCTAGCCCTTTTGGGTTGGGGCGGTGCAGGTGTAGGTGTGGCGGTTGGCTTGTGTGGACCAGGTGGAGGGTGAGACTCGACCGCGATGGGTTGCACCGGGGTTAAGACAACCTTTGGCATTGATGGTTGAGCTGGTGGATCAAGATACCACATCGGAATTCCCAATGTAAATTTGGGTAGGCTTAATGTGGCCATTACCAATTTGCTCATGGCACTGGGTGGGGGAAAGAGGAAGGGAATCGTATGGACTGGAGATGAGCCCAGATAACTCCCTGCTGTAGCGAGTGATGTTGTGGTTGTGGTTGGGGTTGCGATTTTTTTTTGGGTGCAGCAGTGCTGGATGAGACCATGCACAAGTCCGCAGTTTCATTCTGTGTTGGTGGTGGTGACACTAACGGGAAAGGAGCCGTCATCATGGGATCGGTAAAAAACCCAGGGCCCACATTAAATGGTGGGGAGGCCAGTGTGTTTTCAACCATAGTGTTGATTGCAGGGATGACATTGGCATGTGTGGTTGTCCCTTGCGGCTCAATGGTGGTGATGGTAGGGATAACGTTGGCAGGTGTCGCTAACCCTTGTAGATCATGATAAGTGAGCTGATCAACTGTCAAAATCTTCCCTTCATGGGGGAACATCATGAGACAGAAGACATTTGATGTGACTGCTCTCATGGCATACATGTAACTCCTTCTGAGGAGGAGGTTGTAGTCTAGTTGAGCATTGACGAATTCTATGTCGATCAGCACTGTCTTCCTGACTAATGTGATGGGGACATGGGGGAGGATTCCTTGGGTTTTAGTGGGATGTCCATCATAAGCCAGTAGAGTTGTGGAGGACGGTTGCAGAATTGGTGATCCAAGTTTCTACCAAACCAAGGTAGACATAACGCATGTGGATGCCCCCTCATCCATAAATCACCGATGCACAACCAAATTCTGGATGGACACCGGGATTTGGAAGGCGATGGTCGATGGCATGCACGGTTCCTCGTTCTCTGTGTCGAAAGTGATCAACTTGGAGTTGGAGGGGTCTACTTCCCCAACGGCGGCCAGTAAGGATTTCCACTGCATTGGGCACATTTTAAGCACCTAAAGAGTGGACATGGTGTTTGGCGTTTGGGCCAAATCATCCATAATGCTATAGCTGACTGCAGCTCTAGCTGTAGAATTATTGGCAATTCTACATATGGGGGGGCACGGGAACAAGGGTAACTGAAGAGGTATTGACTGTCTTAGACGTGGATGCCACTGATGTGTCAGCGGGTTCAGTGGTGGTACTGTATTGATTCCGTCTAGGTTGTAAGTTGACCTCTTCAGTCGTCATGGCGAGCAGGTAGTGAATACCTGTTTCAGCCATGGGAGGTGCCCCCAAAGCGTTAGGGTTGGGTTGGGGAGGGGGTGCGGTTGCCACCAATCCTTGGACTTGCAGTGGGTTTTGAAGCACCATAAGGGGAGGTCCTTGTGGTGCTAGGTTGGGTTGGGCTTGATTGGCAGCGTTGGTGGCCTATTGGGCCTCGTTTTGAATTGCCTTCTTAGCTTGAACCATAAGGGGACACTTGAATGTGTAGTTCCCATACACATCACAAAGTGTGCACAGTTGTTTTGTGCGCAACGGGGCATTGCGTCTTGGTGCATTTTGTCGTGGGGGGTTTTGGGCTGGCCGATTTGCTGCGGCATTATTGGGAGGGTTTGGTTGTTGACCTCCTCCCCGCGGTTGGTTATTTCCTTGGTTGTGAGGCTAGTTATTCTGAGCTTTCCCTTGCTGATTATTGGGGGCAGGCTGGTTGGGACGGTTTTGTTGTGCGAACACTTGTCCCAATGGAGTGGGTGGAGCCGGGGCGGGGGCTTGAACTGGTTGCACTGGTGGTTCATAGTATACTTGTGGGGGTAGTGGTGCCAAAAATGTGGGAATTTTCCCCACATACTGCTGTGTTGGCCAAGCCATGGCCTGGGCCTGCTGCGGTGGCGCAAGTTGTGCATAGGAAGTTGTTGCTCCGGACTGGGACATCAGTCTGGCATAGTCCAGAGCTTGGTTCTGGTAAGAAACATTAGCAGTGTTGCTTGGTTGTGATGGAACAGCAAGTGGTGTCGAACGGTGTGGTGGCTGTTGGGAGACCGATCCTATGATGCTGTCTGCAACATGGGATGCCCCCGGTGCATCACGGTATGAGGTATTCATACGAGGAGCATCTGGAATGATAGTGTATAGGTATCCAAACTGAGCATAGATCAGGTCAAACTATTGAGCTTTCAGTAAGGACTCTTCTTCAGATTGAGGACGTTCAGATGCGACGTCCTTTGCTATGGGAGGGAGCAAGTTCTTAAGGAACCAATCCAAGAAGATCCTTTCGTCGAGTTGGATTTTGCATAGACTACGACGTCACCACCACTCATGGATATGGTCAGTTATATGAGTGCCAGTGCTTTGAAAACAGGATAACAAGATCTCCACCCCTTCGTCATATCTAATGGGGAGTTGGAAATACTGTAGGAACATGAAAGCTAGGGAGTAGAAGTCCTGGTATTTGGACTGTGGTAGCTCAATGTACCATTTGGTCGTAGCACCTATAAGAGTGCGTTGGAATAGCCTCAGCCTGATGGAATCGTCTACGATGTTGTTGGATGAGCACCATAGATGGAATGTTATTATGTGTTTTTGGGGACATTCCCCTGCTTTGCCTTCAAACTTGGGGATGTCTGATGGCAGCTTAGTTGGAATTGGAGGCCAAAAAGCTTGATAATGAATGGGGTCATTTGTTAATCTAGCCAAATCATGCAATTTAGGACAAGCCATGAAGGGCATATTTGACCCCAGTTTGATGTGGTATGGGGTTGCGATGGTGGTGGGGTTTGCAAGTGCATAATGCATCTACACATCTGGGGGCACTTGCGGTGGCACCATTGAGGATGGGCCAATGCCCCCAAGTGTTGTGGGTGGGACAGTATGAGTGGCGGGGACATTGCCCCCATGTATGATAGTAGGGGCAATGTAAGTGGAAGGTCCACTGCCCCCCTATGTGGCAGGAGGGGCAGTGTGTGTGGAAGGGCAGCTACCCCCATGTGCTGCAAGTGGGCCAGCTTGGCTAGTCACTATAGGTGGTGGTAGCTGACTGATGATAGTCTGCATGACTATGCTTGGGCCACTTTCCAGGTTGTGGGTGATAGGTTTTGATGTGGACATGGGTCCACTTGCTATGGGTCTGCCGAAAAATGGATCCGGATTTGCACCAGCCATGGGGCTTGATGGTGTAGTATGGAGGTCTGGTTTAGACTGATATGGGTTTGAATCAGAATCAGAGGCTATGTGGCCTTTTGATGGTGTGGGAGATCGCTGAGAACAAATTTGATGGTGTTAATTGAGTGTTTCAAATGGTGGTGGTTCACCTCTTAGGCATGAGGAAGAGCGTGGAGAATCAATTGTGTTATATTTTATGTCTAAAACTGGTGGGAATGACGTTTGGACCCCAGTTTCAGTGGCTTCCTATTAGCTGCAAGTGGTCACTCGGCCACCAAGATTGCCAAAAGACAGCGCTTGGCTTTTTCCTCACAGGTGTTTCTATTCAATCAGAAGGGGTCGTTGCCCGTTTCGCTTGGCAATTCCTCTCAGCGGCCAACTACTTTGGGGTTCTTGTAGTACTCTTCACAATGAATTTCTGGGTAGAGCTGAAGTAATTCCCACAGTTGAAGCAGTCAGGGACTTATGTCCTCAAAGACTACATATTTGTTTGTACTTAGTGTAAATTAGTAAATTTTAAGGCTCACATAGCGTCATGAACTGAGTTGGGTTAATTAGTTCGTATGGTGTATTTGTTTGTCTGTCTTTCTAGTATTTGGTAGCTGCAAATGATTTATGAATTCATCATAGTAGAGTTCATGTCATTGTGTATGCATGCATTGAATAATCAGAAATTGTGAACAAATACAGTTTTTAACCCTGAATGTGGATGGCTTAATTAGATGACTACCTCACACTGATATTCCTCTTCAACCAAGAGAAGGTGTTGAGCTCTCAACACAATGGGACTAATCCCATCTGTAGATCCTCAAGTCACCTCCTAGATGTAAGGTTGGTCATCAGGGAGGACGCTTAGCGCCATGAGAAGCCCTCCTTCTCTACCCCCACTACCTTCTAGGTCATCCGGTTTTAATGGTTTGGAACAATATTAGTGGAGTGCCTAGATCTATACGAGCTTGCCCTTCGTCGTATCCCAGACTACCCTGGAAGGTGATGACTGGGTAAAGGAGGAAGGGTAAGCAAGACAGTTAGTTTTAGGTTGATTTTAGTTAAGCTACATTCATTTGATTAAGCCATTAACATTTAGTTGGAATTTACACATTGTTTGTAAAATAAATTGCAGAAAAGAAAAAAAAAACCGAAACTGAAATTGAACTGGTGTGCTGGACAGAGGCAGCTGAGCCTCACTGATATTCCTATAAAATTGAAATTTAACCTCTATTAAACTGAAATTGAAGTTTTGTTTGACAGGCCACACATTTCTGATCAAATCTGCCGAGGGGGCAGCAAGATTTTTTCAGAAACAGGCGAGGGGGTCGCACAGAATTCACAGACAGTCGCAGTCTATGTTTCTGAGTGAAGTCACACTTATTGAGGGATTAAGTGCACCCTGGGCGTGCCTGTTTGGCCATTAAGTGTTCCCTCACCTCACTTTCAGGCTTGATAAGAGCGACCTGCCCCGGATTTGGGGTTTTTTGTGATCCAGAGTCAGATCTGGCCGAAAATAACTTGTACTGTGGCCAAATTGACTCGATTTTGCCTAGCAGAGGCTTCGACAGTATTGATAACTAAAAATAAACTAGATCTAAAGCGAATTTAACATGAAATTTGAAAAACTGGGGAAAAACTTGAAAAACTTAAAATTTTAAAAATTTGGACCAAGGATCCTGTGGGATCGACCTAGTATGGTCGCCAGTTCTGTAGCAGGGATTTCTCCTTGCTACAGGGGCAGGAATGGCTCCCTTCTATCTATAGGATAGAAGGGTAGGTTCCTGCTAGTGGTAAATGCTGAAAATAAAAACGAAATGTAAAGGGCAGTAAGGAAAACAGAGCAAAGATGGAAGCAATGGTGAACCCCTCTGCAAACACAAGTTAGGGTTCCACCTCCAAAGACCTGCAAACAAATATTAAGCTACAATGAACTAAAATACCTGCAAAACAATGTTAAACATAAACCTGCAAATGAAACAAGGGTTAGAAAGCAAAGAAAACTAAGAAGCAAAGAAACAAAACATGAAACATGGTTATACCTTCTCTAGTGGAAATGGGCCACCATGCCCTAGCTTGTGGAAGCACCTCTCTTGGATAGGGGAGCAATGGCTCAATGGAGATGGAGGAGAGGGAGTGTGGGTGGCTTGAGAGGCAAAGGTCTCAAGGCATCCACGGGTAGCATAATAGTATGCAAGGGAGAATTGTTTTGAGAGTGACCCCCCACTCTCATTTTATAGCTTTTTCAAGGGGTTTTAGGGTTTTAAGCCCTTGGTCACGGCTTTAGCCCCTTCTGCCCTAACTTTAGCTCCTTTTAGGGTTTTAGCCCCTTTTTGAGGGCTTTAGCTCCTAGGAGACTACTTTGGGCTCCTTTTTGGGTTTTTTAAGCCCTTTTCTTCATCCTTAAGCTATTTTGAGGGTGTGGGGGTCTAATGGAGGGATATGAGGGTCAAGATATGAGGGTTGTAAGATGGTGTCCTTGGGTGGTGTAGGCCATTGAGAGCTGAGTGGGGGATTTTTGGGTTAACAATAGGATCTTGGAGCCACCTCATCCACAAATCTCTCAACTATCCCTATCCATTGAGCCTTATAAATACAAGCTCATGTCTATAGTTGAGGGGGAGAACTATAGAGATATTGTTATTATGTTGGATTGACCACTTAGCCCAAGCCATTGGAGAGCATAGAGAGCAAAGTTGGAGCTTATGGGGATGAAGTGTTTGTCTCGTGGAGATGCTTGTCGACACTAAGGCTATGGTTGTAAGCTTCTGCATACATTTTTAATGCAAAGCTGATTTCCATCCCACATTATTGTTGTTTTGATTTCATATGTACATGTTGTTAGATTCCTTAGTCACTAACATGGATACGTATATGATTTTCCGGTAGCTTTGATGTGTTTGCATGTTTGATATGTTTGCAGGTACACAGGTTCGCTATCGAAGCAGTATTCCAGGTGTCTATGACATCCAGGGAAGGTCTTCATCCTTTGTCGTTCACTCATTTGTTCTGGATCTGAACCATTCAAACCAGAGGAACAGCTTATGTCCACAGAAGGTGAAATATTATTGGTTACAGACACTTGGAATCTTGTGGAGCCTTTGGGTGACTAGATTCCTCACATTCTTAGCATGACCTTCATCCAAATTCGAACCCAAGGGGAATGTAATGTTTTTTTAGGTTGATGTGTTGTCACATAACCTAGCATGAGCCAAGGAATTTGAACTAGTAGAGGAGATTAAGCCCCATGGAAGAGGAATATATTAGGAATACATGGTGTGCCACTTGGAAGGAGATTCCATGCACTCTATGACAACAAATGATGAAGGATTCGATGACACATATGAAAAATTCAAACCTGATTGCAGACCTATGAAAAATATGACATGACAGGGCTAAAAATACCCACCAAGATGGCTCATTTGGGAGTTATAGGCATCCATTCAAAATTGGGGAAAGAGTTGGGGCATGAAGAAGGAGACAAGTGTCATATGAGTTACTAAACCACTAGTTGAGTTGGAGGAAGCATATGGAGGGAAATTTTACCTTAGGAGGCCTCATGAAGTTAATAAAAGGATGTATTAAGGAAGGAGAACATATTTAGATCAATTTTTAATTGGCCTTTGGAATTTTGGAGATATTTTGCTTATGCATTGCAAGGTGAGTGTTCACTCTCCTTGCTATCGAACCAATTTCGAGGGAGTTGGATTCCATTCCAAGTTGGTTTATGGAGAGGAAAATAAGACCTATAATTGGAGAATAATGAAGTTGATTTAGTTGCAAGTTGAATTTCCATACAAGTTTTGGGAATAATCAAAAACCCATTCCAATACTTAGGATATATTTATTAATATTAATGATTAATTTCTTAGGTTCTAAACTAGGTAGTTGGCCTCCACTTGCAATTCTGATAAACACTTGATATGTTTACACCTGAGAGTGACTTACATATATTTAGGATAAGATTCTGCCAAACATATAGACTACCTAGATTAGTAACTGTGCATTTCCTTCCTTTCTCAGCTTTAGACTATTTTTTGCAGTTTTAAAGTGGAAAGGGTAAAAGCTAGTAACATGGAAACTGCGTATCTTTTACCCAACTCATCCTCCATCCTTTTCTCTCCTTTTTGGCATGATTTATTTGAATTTTCATCACTCGTAGATATCCTATCACACCTATCTAATTTGTGACCTCCTTGACAGGAAAGTTATTTATACACCTAAGGGGTTCTTCTGGTTTTAGTAAGCTTGTCTTATGAGCTAGTTTGAGTTGCTTCTTTAGCAATTTTATTTTCCTTTATAAGGATGTATTACCTATCAATAATTAATTATTCATTAATCAATTATCATTCTCTCCTTATGCTAATTCTCTGCAACTCTCTGTGAGTTTAATTGTGTGCCTAGATCCTTAGCTTGTTTATAGAATTCTTGGTTCCATCAAGGCTTTAGAATTATGACATGGTATTAGAGGTTTGGGAGCTCATTAATTAATCCTCCTTTTCATATTTTCAGGTTTATTTTATAGGTACAACTTCAATATGGATTCAAGAGTATCAATTCCTCTTCTTACTCCATCCACAAGCTATTTAGAGTGGAAATTGAAGATGATTTCATCTCTAAAGAGACAAGGTCTCTATGATATTTCTATTGGAGCTGGTAAAGAGCATTATGAATAGATACATGACTGGATGAATGAATTTGATATATATTTTGGATATATGTTCCTAGATATTTCTTCAACCATGAAGTACCTTGTTGATTATGCTAACTACCCAAAGGATCTCTAGACAAAATTTGATAGAGAATTGGGAAAGCACAATGAGGGTCATTCTAGCAATTTGGAGAGAGCATATAGCACCTTGGTGATTGCTATTTTTCAATATTTCTCAGCCTCTACAATATCTGATGAATTTTTTCATGATGAAGAAGTCTCTCATACAATTCACGTTGCTACCATTATCTTTTATTTGAATGCTACCTATTTCTATCAAGAAGCAAATATTGAAGAACCATCTTTTTTTGTATCTCTTTAAGTTGAAAATATTGATTCATTTTCTTATGATGATCATGATGAAAAATAAGTGACTAATGTATATTTCATTACCAATGTTGAAGAAGAAATCTCATTTCATCAATTGTTCTCCATTTCATCTTCAAATGTTGATTTTGAAGGTGAATTGCTAGTTTCTAAAGATCCTTTGCATGCTTTTCTTGAAGATGATGTGCAAGCTGCTGATATTTTGGGTGTTTTGAAGGCTGAATAAAAGTGTGTGTGAGTTGAAAATGCACTCACTGATTCAGATCCGATTCCTTCTACCAATTCCTACATATTGACTAGCACATTGTTTCACGATTCTACTCAAGATGGAGACACTGTCAAAGTATTGGCACACTATGAACTCTTGTTTCTCACTTTTGGATACGATAGCACCTATTTTATATCTGATTTCAGATCATATTTCATGTCCAAATATATTTTGTAACTTTGGTCATCACTCTTGGAGCTGCTACAACCTTTTTTGGTTTAAAGTTTCAAGATAAATTAAATTTGCTTGGAGTTGATTTCACTTTGCACAATTCAAAGGTGTTGGCTCAAGCATAACAAGTATCTTTTTGACCTGATCTCAGTCTTATTTTCAAGTTTATTGAGCAGCCACTTCTTCTCTTATATCATTGGATCGCAGTTGTTCTACATGGTCCCAATTTCCATCCTGCAGTTGTTTATGTTCTTGATCCAGTTTAGCGAATTTCTCTTCTTCCCAAGAAGAATATACGTCCAGATGTTTGATCAAGAATCATATTATCTTGATTTTAAAGTAGCACTAGCACCATAATTTTAGTGTTTTTTTTTACATTTCGTTTTCTTTCTTGAGGGAGGATTATCCCCAAGTGGTTTTGCCTCTTTCCTCAGTTATTTGGAAAAAATAATTGTAAAGGGTGATCATAGCCTTGTTGTTGGGCCGTATATACCTATATATATCTGATATATTTCTGATATTTCACATAATTCATGCTTAAGGGGGTGTGAGAATAATGAAAAATGCATTCCCATAATTAGGGTATATTTATTAATCTTCATGATTAATTTCCTAGGTTTTAGACTAGGTAGTTGGCATCCACTTGCAATTTTGGTCAACACTTGCCATGTTTACACCCAGGAGTTCCTTACATAGATTATGGATAAGATTCTTCCAACTATACATATTTCCCATATTAGTAATTGTGCATTTCCTGCTTTCACGGTTTTAGACTGTTTTTTGTAATTTTAAAGTGGAAAGGGTTAAAGTTAGTAACATGGAAACTACCTATATTTTACCCAACTCATCCTCCATTTTGGAATGATTTAGTTTACTTTTCATCACCTATATAATGAGTGTTGAAATATTGTAACTTCAAAGGATATTTTAAATGTATTTTACTGATGCACCCGAAGGGAGATGATCTATTCCTCTGTGGGGATGTTATTATTGTAATTGGTCATCATAGAGTCATGAGGTAAAGCCTCCATTGTAATTCAGGTCAATAGTACCCTAATGAATATAATATAATACTATTTTTATTCTTCCTAAGTGAAGTTGGCCCAGTCAGTTTAGTGGGGTCGACTTGACGTTAGGGTAAAATTCAAGTGGCTTAAAGAGAATAAATAGAGGAGTTGTGCTCCTCATTACAACACATGGACACACACTTGTGTAGCGCATAGGAGAGACAGAGAGAGAGAGAGAGAGACAAGTAAGGAGGGGAATACATTTTGGGGGGGGTTTATCTTATACATCTATATAGAGGAATTTTTGTTGGGTTTTCTTCCCCTTGGGTTTCCCAGGATAAATATTGTGTCTATCTTGTGATTTTGTTTCTTTTAGTGATTATGCATATGCTATCGTTGTGAATTTGGATTAAAAACTAATGATATCTATCTAATCATATGAAATCTTAACATGGTATCAGAGCTAGCCTGAATAGAACAACTTTCACAAGGTAAAACTCTCTCTCCTCTCCCTCCGAAAGAAATTAGGGTTTCTGCAAAGTTTGGAATTTTGAAGCTCTGCTTGCAAAGAAATTTGTACCTCCCTAGAGAGCATCTATTAAGCCCTATATCAAATTTTTTGAGTTGGTGAATCTTCGGGAAATCCAACCCTATTTTGACCCTGAACCAAAAAACTGCAGAAAACCAGAACCACAAATCTGCAGAAATTGCAACCTCACAAGAAATTTTTGGATGGTGATGATTGGGGATCTCTAGAAACCAAGTGGACCAACCAAATCGCCTCATTCAAGCGCATCTCTTGGTAAGGACGTCTTTTCATTTTGAGAAATTTCAATTTTTAGTGACCTCCTCAATAAGATGCATTAGAGAAAATTTCAATTTAAAATAGACCTTCCAGAAATAATACAAATTCCATGTCAGCATGTATCAGCCAATCAAAATTCTTTAAAATTCAAAAAGGGACCACCTCTTAAACATTTTTTTAATATAAATTTGGGGATAGGTATCATAAAAAAACTACTTTTTTGTTTGTATTTTCGACATATCTCCCTGTGTGTTTACTCAAATTTCGATCGAGAGAGCTCATTGGATGCGGAATTAAATTCCACATCCAATGAGTACCCACTTGTCATCTTTTGGTGGGACCCTCTACCCCAAAAATGAGAAAAACCTGAAAAAACGTGATGATGACATCATCATCACGTTTTTTCAGGTATTTCTTGTTTTTGGGGTAGCAGGTCCCATCAAAATTATGTCAAGTGGGTACTTGTTGGATGTGGAATTTAATTCTGCATCCAACGAGCTCTCCCGATCAAAATTTCAGTAAACACACAGGGAGATATGTCAAAAATACGAACAAAAAAGTGGTTTTCTCTTTTCTTCCTCAAAAATTAAAAAATATTATTTTATTATTTTAACTATTATTTTATTAATTTTGCTTAGGAGGCCCATTTTGAGTTGAAATTTTCTCTAATGGCCCAAAGCACTAAGCTTGAGGAAAAACTGGAAGGCATAGAAAACTTCTTAGCATGGAAATATAGGATTAGTCTCATCCTCAGAGAGAATGATATTGAGAATTACATTAAGGATGAATTTGTAGAACCGAAAGAAGATGAAGCTAAGGGTAAGCATCAAAAATACCTAATCAAGGAAATTAAGTTCATTGTTGATTCTATCAAATATCACTTGATCCCTCAAGTGTCATCTAAGAAGACACCAAAGTAAATGTATGATGCACTTTCCATAATGTATGCACAATGTATGAGGGAAAGAACATCAACTAGAAGATGGCTTTGAGAGATCAACTGAAGGGTACCAATATTAATAAAGGAGAATCAATTCAATATTACTTCACAATGGTCTCCCAGTTCAGGGAAAAACTAAGTGCCATTTGAGACATCCTTGATGAAGATAAACTAGTTATGACTGCTCTCAATGGTCTCACTAGACCTTGGGATTCATTCATATGGACTCTGTGTGCCAGAAAAGAAAGTATGAAGTTTAACATTGTATGGGAAGATTGCATCCAAGAAGAAGCTAGAGTAGCTAACAGAGAAGCTCTACTTAGAGAATATGATCAAGCTCTATCCATCCATACTAAAAGAATAAAACAATCAAACTTCAAGGAGGATAGCCACAAGGAGCATAGACCTCCATAGAAGTTACAAAAGAAAAGCGAAAACAATCAGAAGGAATACTACTCAAAATATCAATGCTATAACTGTCATAAGATAAGACACCTTTCCAGAGAGTGTCCATCAAAGAATAAGAACAACAAAATACAACATGCTCATATAGCTAAAGATGAGGATGAAGAAGAAGAAGAAATACCTCTAAAGAGACTAACAAATGGAGAAGATGTAAAAGAATATGCACTATTCTCTGCACTCTCTAGGTCTGTAACACCTAGAGAAGATACATGGCTTATTGATAGTGCTGCTTCAAAGCACATGACAGGGGAGAAGCAAACTCTGTCAAGACTTGAGGAAAATAACTCTCCTCGAAAAGTATCATTAGGAGATGACTATCAATATCCCATCAAAGGTATTGGTGAATCAAGCTACAAGCTTGACTCTGGAACTTCCATGAAGATGAAGGAAGTACTATATGTACCAGGTTTGAAAAAGAACCTACTTTCCATCTCAGTGCTAGATAAGAAACGATATAGAGTTGCTTTTATAAATGGACAAGTACTCATGTGGACCAAAGGAAATACAATTGAATATGTTGTGTTCATTGATGAAGAAGAAGGAAGACTGTACAAACTCAAGGGACATCCAGAGACAACCCTTATCCATGAGACCACTAGCTCAAGTGAACTACGGTATAGAAGGCTTGCTCACATCAACTACAAAGCACTACCCTATGTGAGAAAGGCGGTAGCAGATGTTGGCAGGGAGTTTTGGGGTAAGTTTGTTGCGCAGCATCACGGATGTTTTGCAAGGTCAAAGATGTTGCGCAAGGTGGAAAATGACATGCAATGAATATTTACAATATTTTATGCATTTTGGTCATATTTTGTATATTTTGACAGCATTTCATGGATTGTGGTCATTATTTTGTAGAATCTGTTAAGAAGTAGTTAGGAGTTTGTATTAAATTGGACCACCAATGTAAAGGTGCAAGCCTAAAAATATATTTAGAAGTGCAAGTGTTAGAGGCTCTTAGTCACTTCGTGGTTCTGAGTTGTCTTCTTAACTGCTTATCTCTGTGGACTGCTTAGAGCTTCTTCTCGGTTTTGAGAAGGGCGGCTTTTTGGCTCTGTGTATGTGACTGAAGAACTATCTTGAAAACCATTGTTTTGCTACGAAGAGTAATATGACATGATGGGGATTAAGCAGAATCATTGTGCATTTTACTGGCTTTTTGTTTTCTTGTTTTCTGTGATCTAAATATGAATGTGATGTGTATCTACAATGTGTATCCATGAATAATGTGAATTTTATCTGCTCTGAAGGATGATATACTGCTAGATATGTTTTTGCATCGATATTTTGCTGTGACTCAGTTATGTTAATGTGATCTATTGAATGATGACATGATTTTGTTAATGCATAATCTAGATAAGTATAACTGTTGAATAATTAAATAGTAGATGCACCATCCTCCTTCATACTATGGAAAATTGGTTCCGACAATTCTCCCTCGAATATCTTGGGTGAGACATCATCTGCTCTGCAGGTTTGCCAAAACCATTTGTTGACACAAAACCCATCGACAGGGGTCCACTCTCTATCAACACCCAAACCAGTGCAATCTCCCTAAGCACCAGCCCAGACAAGTTTTTCCTCGTCCGGCAACACCAGCAGAGCAGACGAAGTCTCACCCGATATTTTCGAGGGAGAACTGTCGGAACCAAGTTTCTACAGTATGAAGGAGGAAAACACATCTACTATTCAATTCAGTGCAACATTATTCAATAGATCTACTTATCCAAATTATGCATTAACAGAATCATCTCATCATTCAATAGATCGCATTAACATAACTGAATCAGCAAAATATTGATGCACAAACAAATCTAGCAGTATGTCATCCTTCATAGAAGATAAACATGGCATTATTCATGGATACACATCACATTCATATTTAGATCACAGAAAACAGGAAAATAGAAAGACAGTAAAAGACAAAATGATTCTACTCAATTGTCATGTCCCAAATTTTGCATTAGGTCACAATGGCGTAATCATATTTTCCATATTCATGAGAGTTTGTCAAATTGATGCTAAGGGTCAAATAATTGCCAAGGAGGAAAATTACTAGTTTCCTAGGTTGGGGACAATGAATGATGTTTGAACATTAGAATGGCATAAATATTTAATAAAGGAGCTAAATAAATAAATACAAGAGAAATTTGAAGTGGCAATGGAGCATGGAGACACATGGAGACAATGGGGCCCACAGAAGCTATAATTTGTGTTCCACATGGCATCCTCCTCTTGCAATTTCGAATCCATGGGAAGCCTAAATGTTCTTGGATGATTTATAAGGATAATACACTTGTCCATATACATCATAGTTCGAAATTGGAAGGGAATGTAACTTACATGGGAGAGGAAGAATCATTTTGGAGCTAGTGAGACACTTGAACTAGATTCCCTAGATCTATGACAATAATAATGAAGATGTTATGACAGTTATGACACAAATCAGATATGAAGGCTGACATGTCAGTTTGAAATAGAGAATCGAAGAGAGTTCTCATGTGAGTTGGGGAAGCTCAATGGGATCCTACTTGAATTAGGGGAAGATGGAAGCCTAGGAAAGGGAGGACACATGGAAAATCATAAGCACACACCCTAATTAAAATTGGCTTGAGTTTGTGGATGGATTGTGTTAACACCATTATTTATCAAGGGGGTGAAAGACCATGGTGGAGAAGAAAAATAATGGTTGTTTGGATACTTTGGTTAAAAGATATATAGTAAAAATGGGACTACAGGCAAAAAAGCGATTAAGTCACCGAAGATCATAAGCCACGATGGGAGAAGGAATAAAATCAATGGCTGATATTCTCTCTGCTCCTCAGAGATGCAAGGAA
The DNA here is from genome assembly GCA_001517045.1 of Pseudotsuga menziesii. Classification (NCBI taxonomy): domain Eukaryota; kingdom Viridiplantae; phylum Streptophyta; class Pinopsida; order Pinales; family Pinaceae; genus Pseudotsuga; species Pseudotsuga menziesii. The sequence goes on along the minus strand of LPNX010479269.1, from coordinate 345,995 downwards.
GATAACGGTTTGGTCCGGGCGCTTATCGAGCACACAGATCAGCGGCCATCAAGTTGTTTCACGCAGATCCACGGTCTATATCCGATTCGCTTCATGAAGTTGCATCCTGGTTTAAATGACACAATCCGGCGGAATCGGGCACATGCTACTCAATCCAATGGTGGAGAGGTGAAGTCGGATCACATCCACGGTTGAGATTGATTCCGGATCCAGAACCTACACGACCGATAAACCTAAAGTGCCCAGCGGAATGAGTTATCCGATGATCGGTCTGACGGTTGAAGATCAAAGTGAATCAAATCAACGGCTATTATGATTTCCGGAGAGTGAACTAGTGTGGTGGATAATTCCGAAGTGCCCAGTGGAATTTGGTACGTGGCATATGATCCAACGATGGAAAGTTAAAGGTGTATCACATCAATGGCTGGGGATGATTCTGGGGATCAAAGCTGCACGACGGTTAAAGTGACGGAGCCCAGCGGAATTCGGTACGTGTCACCCGATCCAACGGCTCATGATAAAAGGCGATTTCATCAACGGTGGGAGATCATTCCGGGATGGAGACTGGCACGTTGTTTATCACCAAGGAACATGGCGAAACGGGGTACGTGGCACGTGATCCAAAGGCCAGAAATTAAAGAGAAATCAGATCTAGGGTCTTAAATGAAGCTAGAAAATAGAAGTGCACGGCAGTTAAGAATAAGGGGTGGTTGCGGAAAATAAATGCTGTCTACGTGGCGAATTGTGTGGTCCTATAAAGGCAGGGTTGACCTCTCCAATGATTATTTTATTTGCTCGAGACCCGGCGAAAAGGACTTGGCGATTTGGGAGCTTCCATTTTTCAGTTCCAGGCACGCTCCGAGCACACGCCTCCACAATAAGCCAGGTAGGAATTAAACCCTGTAACTCCTTCGTCCAATTACCATTGTAAATTAAGCAATGGACCAAGGGAGAAAGATTCGAGTGTCTGGTCAGGTCGTGGATGACAGAGAGTAATTTTTAGTAGACAGACACAGGGGCGTGTGCAACCCCTTCCTATCCACAGGGAGCGTGTCCGGCAGTAAAGAGAAGTTGTGGTCTCATTACTCATAGGGGAATGACGTTCTGAATGTATGCAAGTCTTTTTTGTACCATTTCTCCCTTGAGCAAACCCTCCACTTCCCGGAATTTTCCAAGTGGTGTGCGGTGAACTATTCTCCCTCTCAGAGGATTATTGTGAGTCGGTCCGCGTCCAAAATACTGTGTAAAATTGATGCTTCAGTCGTCAGAGAAAACCTTAGTCTGCCTGAAAATTACCCTGTAAATCGTGAGTTTGTAAATGAATCTGTCCTTGCTGAGTTTTTCAAAAATTGTCTTAGTGAAAGTCGTTGTCAATTCTTGTCAAGTATCTTGAAAGGAAGGTCAGTCCCTTGAAGGTCTTTTCTTGCCTTACCCCTTGCACATTTTTAGGACTGAAGTGTAATTGGTAATGTCTCTGGTCTGTCAAGTGTTAGGTCTAGATGACGATTGTCATATAGGTGATGTCATCCTTCGTTTCTTATTAAGAATAAATTCTTTAATCCTTGAGTCCCAGTCAGTCCCTGTGCTTAATTTAAATGAATACCTTGCCGAAGCGATCCACCTTGAGTTGACTGAGTTTCCCAAGGTCCAGTTCTTTAGGTTTCAAACATACTTGCTTAACATGCTATTATGCTCTAATGTTACTGAATTAAAATTCTTAAGTACTCTATGCTCTTCTGATTTGCCCAAGCAAATCAACATGTTTGAATTTTCTAATTCGATCATGTCCGAAATGTACAAAATGTTATTTGATGAGGACATGCCCCGTGTCCTGGACGAGATGAGATGCCTAATGCAGTCGTCACCCGAAGATCGGGTGGGGGACTGGTTCCTGTACAAAGGTTACACAGTGTTAAGAATATATGGCTTTACCGGTCAGCCTTATAGGCTACCCTCCTTCTTGACCCCAAGGATTTTCGCCCTAGAGTTCATGAGGCAGAGATTGTTGTCTGAGTAAGAGAACTTTGGTGCTTTCAAAAAATATTCGAACATTAAATTTCCACTTAAATTCGGCCCTTTCATTTTTAAAGTTAAAGGTGCCCTGGCATTTATAGAAAAGTTGCTGGAGAATATGGATGTCATAAAATATGTAAATGTGAACTACGACCCCCACCATGTGATCTCATTGAGAAAACAGGCAAACAAGAATAAACCATTTGAGCATCAGGCTATTGAGGGGCTAGCTGAAATGGCCAATTTGTTGCAGTGTACTGACAGGTCAAATTCTAATGAAGAGACACATACTATACCTGTCACAGCGACCCAAATAATAGAAGGTGCTGGTATTGTGGTCAAGAGGAGTCTGTCTGAAACTGAGAGTATGGATGTAGACGAAGAAGGGCCCCATAAAAAGGCAAAGCTGCTTGAAAGTGGTGAAATTGTAGATGGAGGTTTTTGATGGTTCCAAAAGAGGTGCCCTAGTTCCCCTAAAAGCGGTGCAAGTAAGTCAATTCTCTTTTAAAAATGCAGAGGGTGATGTAGACAGTTCGGAATTATGCCACGTGTTTAAGTCGAAGGAAGACCTAAAAGCTAGCTACATGGAGAAGAGGAAACAGTCTATGGAGGAGACGAGAAATTTGCTCCCGAGGGTGAGAAATTTGTACAGTTCAAAAACCTCTCTAGTCTCTGCTAGAGATGCTGAGAGAAATACTTTTAAAATGGCTATAGTAAGCGACAAGAAGATGTCTGAAATGGAGATCCGGCTAGACAAAATCAGCACTTCGGATAAAATTCAACTTCACAAACAGACCAGCGATATCATCTACTCAAACTTACTACAAGCCATGGTGAGAATTAATAAATTACAAGTTTTGATAGACAAATTAGAAATCCAATTAAAACATGAGAGAGTGGAAAATAAAGCAAATTTTGTTTAGATTAGGAAGCTGCAAACAGACATTGCTAGTTCAGACAGTACCCAGGTAGTCAAGAGGTTGTTAGAGGAAAAAGACAATGCACTCCATGTCCTGAAGAAGAAACTAAAGATCCCAGGTGTTGAACATGTTTAGTCATCTGAGTTACTAGCTCTCCAAGAAGAGAAGGATAAAGTCCATCAAGAGATGATGGAATACAAAGGAAGAGTCGGAGAGCTACAGGAAGAAAAAGAAAAGTGGGAAGCCGAAAGGGAGGAACTGTTATCCCAAATCTCCTTGATGAAAAAATATCAAAATGAAGAGAAGGAGATTATGGAAGAATTGATGAGCCAGACTCCCACCGGCGAGGACTTGTCTATTGTAAATATCCAGAAGCCATTAGATGATTTCTCTACTGATGATTTGTTGGTACCAATGTCCCAGGTGAGTTTGAAAGAGGAAGCAATCAAAGATTTGAAAGCAGAGAATGAAAAGATGAAAGATGAATTGGCCAAAGTAAGTGAAAGCAAAAAACAAATACTGCAGGACAGGAATCAATTACAGAAGAAATTCAATGAGCTAAAAGAAAAATGCATTGGGAAAGGCCCTCTTCAGGGGGCAAAACATATCATTTGGGATACCTTGTGTATAGAGATTACCAAGTTCCGGCACTATCTAAATTTTGTTGATGATTTGAATATAATGATAAATTTTGCTCACCAGAGGCTGAAACTGGTAAACGAACATATGGAGAAAAGACCTCTTGTTACAGCGCAAAACACACTAAATTTTCTAAATTCACTGTCATATCAGAAGTTGCGGGAATTGGGCATAAAGGACAGAGTATCAATAGTGATGTGGGCAAAGAAAATCATCCATAAGCATCACTTAATCAAAACAGTCCAAGATAAATCAAAAGGATTGTTGCTGCAGGTTAATAATTTTAAACAGGAATTTAAAGAGCTGTTCGAGGACGGATTGCCTTCTTTCTAGGACGGAGAGGGGCGGATGTTCTCACAGGAACATTATCATAACCTGCTTGTTCAGTGCCACATGGACCACTCCAAATTCAATTATTTGGATAAAATCCTGACAGGGAAGACCATTGTGGATATGCTCAGAGAAGATTTCGAGATTCTGCAGAAGTTCGCCATCATCAGAAGCAGACTGCCCAGAAAGTACTATGAAGCATATATGGAGCTCGAGGTATCAATTCGGGAAATGACAGAGTGTGATACCCCAAATTCGGAACAGTGGAAAGCCGTGGAGCGGTTTGGAAAGACAAAGTATATTCTCCATCCCTAGAAACAGGTGTCATGCACTGAAGAGCTGATGGGGCAAAGACGTTGAGCTGATGGGGCAAAGACGTTGAGCTGATGGGGCAAAGACGTGGAGATGATGGGTGAAAGTTTGTTATCAAGTTGATTTGTACTCTATGGTTTGTTAGGATTGGAGTTGTAACAAACTTCCTAGGGGTTAGGAATTCAGTTACAAACTCTAAATTATTTCGATCATTCTGTTATTGATCTTCTTGTTGGAAGACTTATCATTTTATGTATAAATATGCATCTTTTTTAAGAGATGGGAGTTGGAACCCATCGGGTGGTGAATAATTTTGGAGAACATATCTATTTTTGAAATAACAAAGTGAATGCATGAGAGTTTTTGTCAGAGATTCATGTGTCATTGATATTACAGTCTGTGCTTCTTTCTTTATGTGATTGTATTTCCCTTGTGTAACACTCCATTTTGTTTCTTCCTCGTATCTGGAATATAGCGTTAGATGATTGGAATTCATGTGTTTATGCTCTGATCATCATTTCAGATATTATATGATTCTTTCTGCTAAAGTTGATATAGAACTCATCCTTGTTGATGCTCTGTATTAATGGGTTGTTTCTTCATCTCTTATGTTCCACCTGAATCAATTTGAATGACTGTGATGATGTGATTACCTTGCCTTTGATGAATATCATGTATATGTCTTTGTGGTATCTTTATATGGTATATGAATCCATGCCCAATGGTTATGTGATTGTTTCATCCAAATACATAAATATTTGAATGTTATTTTATATCTGGTCTTGTTAAATCTGGTCCCGTTAAATCTTTATTGAGAGATCCCTCTCTGGAAGAAAATACCAGTTTCTTCCTAAAGTGGTTTTGTTGTTACCTTGGAGTTTACCTTTTACAACCTGGATACATTCTGAGTGCTAATAGATTGGTAACCTTATAAGGGTAAGGATGTTTATAAAATATAGGAATAAACCAAGAGAAGAGATTTTTTTCATCTAAGAAATTGTCGTTTGTGAATTGTGAGAGCTAGTGGATGACTAGTTTTCTTGCCTTAGCCAATTTCGAGGGTGAAAGATTTCAATTCAAGTTGGTGTTTGGAGAGGCCACTCAGGTATTTCATGGAGATTTAATGGAGTTTTATTTTCAGGTGTAATCTATAGGACATCTCATGGTTTCTTCTATTGCAGCACTTTCTCTCAACCATTTCCAGTTTTTATTGCATATTCTTGCTCCTAGAGGGATTGCGCTTTGGGTGAGATATTGATATATTTGGGAAAGATTATAATGCGCCATTATTTTATGTTATGTTGTAAATTCTCTTTATTTCAAGTTCATAATACTCTCAGGTCGAAATACTGAAATATTTCATGTAAAAATGTCAATCAATGAAGAAATAGTGTCATTTCCCCAATATCTTGTTGTGAACCAATGTAATGTTGATGGATTCGAATGGATAAATAAAATACTGATGTTTTATGTATTAATGGAATTTGATTTATATATTTAAAATTTCATAGGAATCTCAGGTAAAAATACCCAAAATATTTCATGTATAAATGTTAAACAATGAAGAAACATTGTCATTTCCCCACTACCTTGTTGTGAACCAATATAATGTTGATAGATTCGAATGGAGAAGTAAACTACTGATTTTTTATGGATGAATGGACTGTTATTTATGGATTAAATGAGTTTAATGTTCATTAAATAAGCATTTGGAGTTATTTTGTTGAGTTTTATAGCATTTGGAAGAAGTTTCTCTATCATTTCCCCCAAGGTTGAAACTAGTCTTTTTGCATCTGATTTAAGGGAGTTATAGAAGAAATTAAAAGTTGAATGGTGATTCATATGAGTTCATATTTATGTCCTTAACATTTCCCCTACTTCCATTCTGAAATTCGAGTTGTCTTGTGTGCATTTGGGAAGCCATTTTCAGTATTCATTGTGGGGGAATTAGAACCCCAAATTACTTGTCAAAACTCCTACCTAGACCAGAATATTAAACAAGTTTGCAGAAGCATTTATAGGGTTGTAAATATTCCCTGAAAATCATATTCAAACCTTAATATCAGTCATACACCTTCTGTGAATATTTGAGATCATTTGGACCAATTTGGAGACCTACACATCAAAACTAGTCAAGGGTCGAAATTAGAGAAAAAGTGTAAAACTGGTTATTTAATAAAATTTCAAAAAGGGACATTACAGTGGTATCAGAGCATGATCTTGGAACCTGATGTGGTCTGATATTTATGAGGATGAGAATTCAGGGACCACAATTAGATATTGAAACCAAAAGTGCTTTTGTTGAAGAGGAAAAACAAATGTAGGAGAAGGCGGCAATTTTTTTAGGAAACTATGACTAGGGATGAAAAGGGAACCTTATATGATGGTGAGGAGCATATAAAAATCATGGAACCTATATTTGAATACATGAGTAATAATATTATGAAAGGATTCGAATTGATGGTTATCCAACTTAGGAATAAGCTAGTAGCTGGGGGTAGTACAAGTTTCCATCATGGAGAGACACATAAGACCATTCATTTTGAAGACTTTTATGATTTGATGAATGAATTTAGGAAAATTACTTCAAATTTGAATTCATTAAGGAACAATCAGAAATCCACAATTTTGGAAGAGCATGAAATGAGAAAAAATCAGCCTACTTGTGAAAAGAGCCTAGATACACCATTACAGAAAGAAATAGAGGATCATGAAGTGGAGAATCAATTACCTCAAGGTGATTGCAGAGAATAACATAAAGAGGAAAGTGAACACCGGCACACAATCCTTACTGATGGGGGTTGTGAAAATCAAAGAGAATCTATTGATGGATCATTGAACTATGAAGGAGTACCTACTGATGGGTGCTCACACCTCAATGTTGGTGACATAGAGATCACTTTTGAAAGTGTTGTTGCAAGATAAACTTCCATTAAACATGAAAATGAATACCTTGTAGCAGTTGAAGAAGAAACAAGATCAACTTCCCCATCACCACTTGAGCTTCATGAAGTTGGTCCAAGCAAGAAGGAAGAAAATGAGGAGGTTCATTTGCAAGAGCCTCATTGTCTTGAAGGGTCCTTAAATATTAATGAAAATAAGTTCCAAGATACTCCATGAAACTCAAGCATTAGTGTCAAATTCTTGTTAGAGAGCCACTTCATTGGAGGAAACATCCTTCCTAGAAGACATGGAGAAGATTCAAAGAGCAATGTGCCACATCAAAGGTAATTTCATGTTTTTTTCTTTTTTATAGAAAAAATGTGATTGAGCCTAGTGAATGGTTACATGAATCCTACTTGAAGAATAATGAAGATATACATAAGCTCACAGTTCAAAATGAGCAAATTCTTTAAATTTTGCAAGATACTTGTTTTTCCTCCTATGTTTCATATTGTCAAATGGTAAATTGTTTGGAGGATTCTCATGACATGGTGGATCATGAGAAATGTGGAAATTTGAATGTGCTTCATGTGTTTGAATATGAACTTTAATAGATCCAAACACTTGATGTGGTGGAAGAGGAACTTGAATTGTCTCTTGATGAAGGTTATGCAATTTTTAAAGAAGAGCATGATTCCTCTACATTGGAACCAATCTATGACAAAGGTTTCACACTTTGAAGGAGCTACATGATACTACCCATATGGATCCTTCCCATTATGAATCTTCTGCACTTTTTTATCATTTGGGTGAGTTAGTTCATTCTCCTACATCCTACAATCCCATGTTTTGCAGCATTAGTCTTAATGAAGTGTGGGTGAAATGGTTCTTTTTGATGGTGCCACATGAGGAGTATGGAACTCCTAGATTTAATTTTTATGATGACATGGTTGGAGCACATTATTATTCACATTTGCAGTTGCATCCTTTGTTACTTTATGATGATGCACATTTACATGGATGCACCTATGATATGGATTTGAGTCACTTGAAGACTCATGGTTTTTCTTGCTCAACACTTGGTTCATTTGATGTTGGAGGAACTTCATCCAACATTGGGGTGAATAGATTTATGATTGGAGAACATTTTTGTTTCCAGCCACATACTTTGTTATATCTTTATGATTCTATAATTCATGGATGTATGGGTGAGACTTCTTTGAGTCATTTGAAGTCTCCTTGTTTCTTTTACTCAATATTTGGTTCATATTTGAGAGGAGATTCTTCATTCATTTCTTGGATGAAAGAATACATGGCTGAATATTTTGATGCATATCACATCCTAGAATTTATGTGCCACATGGCATCCTCCTCTTGTAATTTTGAATCCATGGAAAGCCTAAATGATCTTGGATGAGATATAAGGTTAATACACTTGTTCATATACATCATAGTTCGAATTTGGAAGAAAATCTAACTTACATGGGAGAGGAAGAGTCTTTTGGAGCTAATGAGACACTTGGACTAGATTCCCTAGCTCTATGACAACAATGATGAAGATGTGATGACACCTATGACACAAATCAGATCTAAATGCTGACATATGACATATATAACATGTCAGGTTGAAATAGAGCATCCAATAGGGTGCTCATGTGAGTTGGGGAAGCTCAATGGCCTCCTACTCGAATTGGGGGAAGATGGAAGGCTAGGAAAGGGAGGACACATGGCAAATAATGAGCACACACCCTAATTTGAATTGGCTTGAGTTTGTGGATGATTGGTAACCTTAGAAGGATAAGTATGTTTATAAAATATAGGAATAAACCAAGAGAAGAGATTTTTTTCATTTGAAAAATTGTCATTTGTGAATTGTGAGAGCTAGTGGATGAATAGTTTTCTTCCCTTAGCCAATTTCGAGGATGAAAGATTCCCATCCAAGTTGGTGTTTGGAGAGGCCACTCAAGTCTTTCACAGAGATTTAATGGATTTTTATTTGCATGTGTAAGCTACAGGGCAGGTCGTGGTTTCTTCTATTGTAGGACTTTCTTTCAACCATTTCCAATTTGTATTGCGTATTCTTGATCCTGGAGGGATTGCACTTTGGGTGAGCTATTGATCTCTTTGGGAAAGATTCTAATGCCCCATTATTTTATGTTATGATTTAAATGCTCTGTATTTTAATTTCAGAAGACTCTCAAGTTAAAATACTGAAATATTTCATGTAAAAATGTCAATCAATGAAGAAATAGTGTCATTTCCCCACTATCTTGTTGTGAACCAATGTATGTTGATGGATTCGAATGGATAACTAAACTATTGATGGTTTATGTATGAATGAAATTTTATTTATGTATTTAAAATTTCATAAGACTCTCAGGTCGAAATACCCAAAATATTTCATGTATAAATGTTAAACAATGAAGAAACAGTGTCATTTCCCCACTACCTTGTTGTGAACCAATATAATGTTGATAGATTTGAATGGATAAGTAAACTACTGATGGTTTATGGATGAATGGACTGTTATTGATGGATTATATGATTTTAATGTTCATTTCATAATCATTTGGAGTTATTTTTTATTTTCATAGCATTTGGAGAAGTTTGCCTATCATTTCCCCCAAGGTTGAAACTAGTCTTTTTGCATCTGACTTAAAGGAGTTATAGCAGACATTAAAAGTTGAATGGTAATTTATATTATTTCATATTTATTTCCTTTACATTTCCCATTCATAAATTCAAGTTTGCTTAAGTGCATTTGGGAATCCATTTTCAGTATTCATTGTGGGGGAATTAGAACCCCAAATTACTAGTCAGAACTCCTACCTCGACCAGAATCTTAAACAATTTTGCAGAAGACTTTAGAGGGTCATAAAGATTCCTTGAACATCATATTAAAATCTTAATATCATTCATATAAATTCTGTGAATATTTGGGATCATTTGCACCAATTTGGAGACCTAGATATCAAAACTAGTCAAGGGTCAAAATTGGGGAAAAAGTGAAAATTTAGTCATTTAATAAAATTTCAAAAATGGACATTACATCAATCCATGTCATGTCATATTATTATTTGTAGCAAAACACAATTTTTCAAGCCAGTTCTCCAGTCACATACACAGAGCCAAAAATTCGTCGTTCTCAAAACCAAGAAGAAGCTCTAAGCAATCCACAGAGATAAGCAGTTAAGAAGACAACTCAGAACCACAAAGCGACTAAGAACCTATAACACTTGCACTTATAAATATATTTATAGGCTTTCGCCTTTACATTGGTGGTCCACTTTAATTCAACTTCCTAACTACTTCTTAACATATTCTACAAAATAATAACCACAATCCATGAAATGCGGTCCAAATCTACAAAATATGACCAAAATACATAAAATATTGTAAATATACCTTGTGCAGCATCTTTTACCTTTCCCAACATCCGAGATGCTACGCAGCTAACTTACCCCAAAACTTTACTCCTTCTAGCACCTCATCAATGAATGGTGTCAGAAATGGATCATGCATACATGCATCATTCAATTTTCTAAGGTCGACACAAATTCGAACCTCGCATGTCTTCTTGTCTTGCACAACCATGGCGATAATCCATTCTAATTCCTCGGTTAGTTCTATTATCCCAGCATCCATCATTCTGTCAATCTCATCTTTGACCCTCTCCTTGTATCGCAGATTCAAATGATATGGCTATTTCTTCACAGGATTTGCATCCGGTTTCAACGGGATCTTCATCTCTCCTAAGTATCTCAGTATTCCCTTCATCTCAGAAAAATTTGTAGGAAACAAATATCGGAATTCATGCAGCAGATCCGTTATATTTTCCATGGTTTCTTCATCCCAGTAGTCCCCAACATTTGCAAACTTTGGGTTCTCCTCTGTCCCAGTGTTGACCTTCCAAATTTGTAACAGTTGATTCATCGGATCCATTGGTATGCCAGGTGCGGCGACATCCCAACTCCCTTGTGTCTCTGGAATATTGATGTTCGGTGGATCCTCATTATCAATTGGTCTTCCTATCATATTGTAGCACTCCATCATCTGCTGCATCGGACATCTCACATGCATATCCATCGGATATGCAACTGGAACTACCTTCAGAACAATGTCATGGATGTGCTGCAGTGCATTATGAATAGTTGGATTGTTATCCACGAAACTGAAGGTGTGATTGAGGCAAATCGTCAACTTCTCCCAAGTAGTGATCTCTCTATGCAACTCCATTGATACATACCATGACCGCAGAATTTCATCCAACGTGTGGAAAAAAGCATGGACCCTCTCATCCTTTGGTCACGATGCCCACAAGGTCTAACACTCGATCATGTGATTACCAGGGTTACTCTGCCCATCATACCTTCTGGCGTGGTACTCTTCTGTGTTGCCAAAGCAAGCTGTCATAAATCTTTGACATTGCGACCATCCAGTGATCGAATTCTTATGTACCACCCACCAACATGCTGGAGTAGCCTCTAATGCTTCCTCCAAAGCCGGAAACCTTTGTAGTTCTGACACCTTATCCTCAAATTCAACTAGAAACTTAGAAAACTCAGGCAGTCCTTCATATACTAGTAACTCAATCATTATCGTTGCGACTTGACACAATGATTGTGTAATCAAGCCACACTTCTGAAGCGATACCTCATGCATTCGGTTCTTCTTATTTTACAAAGCATCATCAAAATCCGAGGATGTTGAGTTGGAGTTATGCCAACCCAGCTCACCATCAACAATCGGATGGATGTAATCCTATGAGATGTTATATGTGTGATCCCATCCTCTTACAGCTTCCTCTTTAACTGGTTCCACATATCATCGTCGTTCAGTTGGGTCCATCGGAGCGATGACCCTGATATCGTGATTTTCAAAAGTCATGACATGTTTCTTAAAATTTGTCACCGCCAAACTGTCATTGTCCCATCCAATCACTAGCAATGCGGGATATGAACCTATGCCATCAACAACTTCAATCACATTAAAATAATCATAAGTCTTCATCCCCTCTACTTCCTCCATAAGACGTGGAACTCGCCCAATTGGTGTTACTCTAGCCTGGTTATCCAGTCGCAGCTACACAGGGAACCAAACCAACTTTGGGCTCCCCGTATTTTCCTAGGTCTGCTTTGTTAGAATGTTGACATATGAGCCTAGATCCAAGATGAATGAATCTACCTCATATTCCCCAATCTGAATATTCATGTGCATCTTTTTTCCCGTCTTTTTCTTGTGTAAGGATTTCACCGTGGACTCCTTCCGTCTGTTGGTCGATCGATGCAACAAATCCTCAATCTCAATGAGGGCATTGGGATCTCTCGCTAATGATAAACAAATTTCAAAGAAATGTTGCAAGGTACCATGCTGTCACGATGGTCCTGCTACCAAAGTGGAATCAAAAGCAATCGGCATCTCATAGACAGGAAACTCGACAGGATTTCTTCCTATCACATCGTGTGCTTAAAATAATGTGTCTCTTTCAGCGTCCACATCAAACCACACCTTATTCTATCCAAACAGTTGAATTTGGGGGAACGGGCTATCATCCCCCGTCGTCGCACCTCCACGAGTAATGACAGCAACATCATCATCCTTCGTTCTTGGTTCTGTCGAGATCTTTGCAACAGTTGGTCCCTTATTCTAGTTCAACAGTGGATTCACAGGTTGATTCTCATTCTGATTTGCGTTCTGGTTCTGATTTTGAAGCTGATTCTGGTTCTACAATGGATTCTGATTTGAGTTTTGCAACTGGTTCTGCAACTGAGGAATGTTTCTTTCCTTCCACTTCGCGATGAGCTGCGGATAATTCTCAATAGTGTGGTCAACAGCGATACAAAAGGTACATTGTGCTTGCAATTGCGGGCAATCTCTCTGATAATGTCCCAACACTCTGCAACTATAACATTGTATCATTATGCAACGTCGACCGAAAACTCCACCTCGTCCTCCTCATAATCCTTTGTGGAATCCTCCTTGCTATTGATACTTCGATTGATTGAATTGTTGCTACTGCGGGGATTCTATTGTAGTTGCGCATACTACGGTTGAGCATATTTCGGTTGTTGTGGAGCCATCTGCATCTAATGGTACTGCGTAGGTGGTGGAACAAACTGATGTTGTGGCACAAACTACATCTGTGGTTGCAACTGCTATACAAACTGTGGCTCTGGTTGCGCTTGCGGAACAAACTGCATCTACGGTTGTGGTGGTGGTTGTACCACCTATGGTTGTTGCTGCAGTTGTTGCACCGTTCTATGGTCCTCTCCCTTCACGTAGTACATGTCCATTGTTCTATCCTAGAGTGGATCATATGCGTGACAATATTTATCTTCATTACCCAACAGATTGGAAAAATGTGCAGTACAAATTCATTGGCTTCATGACCATCTTCTGCATATATCCACAATCTTCATGTCGATGCCTATAACTTCGCAGATACGGCACAATGGCATGTTGCCATAACTTAATTGGTTTGGCACTCTTGATAGTAGGTAGTTTCGGAAATCCGGGCATTGCTCCTTGTGATGTCCCTCTGCACGACATCGAGTACATCAAACTTCCTCGCGATGCTCTTTTCCTTTCTTGATATCTTGCAACTGGAGCGTCAAGTTCGCTAGCTTTGTCTGGATCTGATTCATACCGACCGCACTCTTGCCAACATGTGAAGCTTCCAAATTCATCGCAATCTCCAAAGCCTCACTCTATGTCACAATCTTCTGCTACATCAACGGCATTCTGATGTGCGGTACCAACGCTGCAATGAACCATTCCATATGTTAAACATCACTCATCTCAAAACTAAATCTTGCCATCAATGTCTTGAATCGTTGATCTAAATCCCAAACTGTTTCATTTGGATATTGCTTTATCTACTTCGGCTCAGTAATGTAATGTGCCTCAGATTCAAGTTTTTTGAATTCTTCAATCAATCCTTTTCGGATTTCTGCCAGTCTTCACTGGAGTTCCCGTAAGAACTTGTACAAACTTCATGAACCAGTCCAGTGCACAACCGCGAAGGGTCTTTTCCAGTTGACCCTTATTAATATCATCATCCGGAATTTGTTTAACAATCCACACTGCTTCACACAAGAACCATTATTGCTCGGGATCCTCAGTCTCGTTCCCATGAAATCGGGGTAACTTCGCATCATCACCCGCCATCGTGAGCCTTATTCCTATAGTTGTTGATTTGCTACTATTAGAGTGTTGTTGACACGTTGGAAAAGTCCATGTCGAGCTAGTATTTATTCCCGATTGTGGCACCGTGCACGGAGGTGTGGGTACATTGTTTCTTAGGGTCGGTCTTTCCTTGGGTTCGGGCGTAGCCTAGTTGTCTCCTTCGTCGTTGTAGGGTTGCTTCATCCCGTGTGGTATTCTCTCGTGGTCTTGTGTTTCGGTCACAACATGAATCTCTCCTGTCCTCTACCTCTTCTCTTGTCGAAACCTTGGTCCTTCTCTCATAAGACCACTTCCTTCCTCGACTTCCCTCACAATCCCGTCATAACTTCCATCCATCTACCCCGTATCATTCCATCCAACCTTAGTCTCCATGATACCCACAGCCTCCGCACACCGGGTTTCTACTCATCGGAGTTCATCTTCAATATGCCATTTTCACATATTAGCATCTTAATAGAAAATTGCAAAGATAACAAGAACCTACCTCTTGGTCTATTGAGAAACACCCTTTCTGCATTGTTGTAATATTTAACTATGTCGACCACGAACTTAGTGATATAGCCCTCCAAGATACTGTCAATCCAAACTTCAACAGCCCTTGATGCTTTTTTGCCTACCTCTTGCAACTGCTGGGTCAGTTCTGTGGTCCAGCCAGTCGGTTCACCTGCTTGGAAATTTGTCTTCCGATATATCAATCGCGCCAACCACTCGTACAAGATGATCGGAAATTCAAAGAAAAAGTACTCATGTGGACCGTTATGCATATACTCTTATAGCCACTGATCCGTCATCAGTCCAGGGTTTTGATTCTCTTTCTCAGCAAACTCCTGTGCTTTCTGGTCAAACAAATCTTGGATTTTTGATCTCATCGAATGCCACACCATGTCCTCCTCCCTCTTCAAACTTCATGTCCTGGCAATGGAACCATTTGTTGGTAGGAAGTTTTAGGTAAGTTAGCTGTGCAGCATCACGGATGTTGCGCAAGGTCAAATATGTTGCGAAAGGTGCAAAACGGTGCACAAGGCGGATTTACAATATTTTATGTATTTTGGTCATATTTTGCATATTTTGACCCCATTTCATGGATTGTGGTCGTTATTTTGTAGAATCTGTTAAGAAGTAGCTAGGAAGTTGAATTAAAGTGGACCACCAATGTAAAGGCACAAGCCTATAAATAGATTTAGAATTGCAAGTGTTAGAGGTTCTTAGTCGTTTCATGGTTCTGAGTTGTCTTTTTAACTGCTTAGCTCTGTGGATTGCTTAGAGCTTCTTCTCGGTTTTGAGAATGACAGATTTTTGGTTCTGTGTATGTAACTGAAGAGCTGTCTTGAAAACCTATGTTTTGCTACGAAGAGTAATATGACATGACGGGGATTGAGCAAAATCATTATGTCTTTTACTGTCTTTCTGTTTTCCTGTTTTTTGTGATCAAAATATGAATGTGATGTGTATCCGTGAATAATGCGATGTTTATCTGCTATGAAGGATGATATAATGCTAGATTTGTTTGTGCATCAATATTTTGTTGCGATTAAGTTATGTTAATGTGATCTATTGAATGGTGACATGATTATGTTAATGCATAATCTAGATAAGTAGATATGTTGAATAATGTTGCACTGAATTAAATAGTAGATGCACTATCCTCCTTCATACTATGGAAACTTGGTTCCGACGGTTCTCCCTCGAACAACTTGGGTGAGACTTCATCTGCTCTGCAGGTGTTGTCGGACAAGGTAAAACATGTTTGGTCCAATGCTTAGGGAGATCGCGTCGGTTTGGGTGTCGACAGAGAGTGGACCCCTGTCGACGAGTTTTGTGTCAACAACAGGGTTACGATATATGAATATTAATCATGAAGGAACTTGCAAAAGGATGTACAAGAGGAAAGAATATCAAGAATCCCTTTCCGAAAAGTAAAACCAAAACTAAAGGTATGTTGGAATTAATTCATTCTGATGAATGTGGTCCTATGCCCTCCACATCTTTAAGTGGATATGAATATTATGTCACATTTATTGATGACTACTCAAGAAAGACATGGATATACTATTGGATTCAGAACAGATTATTTCACGGTGATATTGGATTCAAGACTCTTGAAGAAATGTATATAGGAAAGAATCCTGAAGTGAGCCATCACAAGATATTTGGATGTCTAGTATATGTACATATTCTGAAAGAGAAGAGAACCAAGTTGGATCCTTCTGAAAAGAATGGAATATTTGTTGGATACTATAAAATCTCCAAAGCCTTCAGGATATACATTTAAGGATTCCATCATATAGAGATTAGCAGGGATGTGACATTTTATTAAGAAACAGTCCTTAAGAAATCCAGAAGGTGTCAGCTTTAAGAATTACATGAAGAGGATGTACCTCCCAGAAAGGAGAAGTTGGACCCTCTCTTGAAATAGTAGCATCTGAAGATCATGATATGCTAGAACCTCGATACCCCCCTACTATGGATATATCTTGAAAGAGAAAACTTGATTGGGTAAGAAAAATCATACAAAAAGCATAAAAGTATGGAGCTCCATAAGGCCCCACAAGAACAAGCAAGAGATCAAAGTCATTTTCCAGTTATGTAGCTTTGATGTGTGATCTTGTAGATCGTAGATCAAGAACCCACCAGCTATGAGGAAGTTGCACAGAAGAAAGAATGGGTGGAAGCAATTACGAAAGATTACCAGTCAATAATGAAGAATTATGTTTGGGATATAGTACCCAAACCAAAAAAACAAGAATGTGTTACCTTCGAAATGGATCTACAAGATAAAACATGCAGTTGATGGAAGTATTGAAAAATACAATGCAAGATTTGTGGCTAGAGGATTATCTCAAAAAGAAGGAATTGATTATGAAGAGACAGTTGCTCCAGTAGCAAGGTACACTTCCATCAGAACCATCATGGCACTTGCTTCCATGATGAAGTAGGAGCTACACTAGATGGATGTAAAGACAACCTTCCTGAATGGTGTGATTGAGGAAGAGGTATACATTGAATAACCACAAAGATTGAAGTCAAAGACAGAGTGACTCATGTATGCAAGTTAAAAAAGGCTCTGTATGGACTGAAGCAAGCACCTAGAGCTTGGTATGGAAAAATAGATAGCTTCTTGACAAGCTTGAGATTTACTATGAGTAAATTTGATCCTAACCTTTGCCTTAAGGTTATGGATGATGAAGCTATCATACTATTGGTGTATGTGATTGATCTGTTTTTCACTGGAAATGAGAAACAAATCACAAAAAACAAGAAGAAGCTAGCTGGAGAATTCAAGATGAAATATCTTGGATTGATGCGTTATTTCCTCAGGATGGAAGTGTGGCAGATCCCATGAGGAATGTTTCTAAACCAGGGAAAGTATGCAATAGAAATCTTGAAAATATTTGATATTGGATTGTAAATCCATGGACACCAACCTGAAGTTTTTATCTAATGAATCATCAAAGTTAGTGGATGACTCAGTATAGACATATTATTGGGTCACTGATGTATCTGACAAATACAAGGCCATATATATTTGTTGTTGTGAACACCTAAGTCTGTATCTAGTTAAACCTAAACGGGTTCACCTCATAGTTGCAAAGCATGTGATGAGGTACCTAAAAGGTACAATAGAATTTGGACTATACTATGTTAAAGATCATGACTACAGACAATATGGATATACAGATTTAGATTGGGCAGGAAGTGCCGCAGACGAAAAGAGCACCCCATGTGGATGTTATTGTCTCGGATCCCCCATGATCTCATGGTTTAATAAGAAACAGTCCATTGTTGCTCTCAGCAGAACTAAAGCAGAGTACATAACAACTTGTCCCGCTAGTTGTGAAGCGATATGGCTTCGAAAACTGATGTCAGTTTTATTTGACATGGAATTGGATACCACAGTGATTCTTTGTGACAACCAAAGTTGTATAAAGATGAGAGAGAATCATGTGTTCCATGATAAATCAAAGCACATAGAAATCCAATATTTTTATATAAGGGATATGGTACATAAGGGATCTATAAAGCTCTAGTATGTGAGTACCAATGAGCAAGTTGCCGATGTGTTGACAAAGCCTCTATCTCGAGTAAAATTTAAATATTTATGTGACAAGATTCGTGTAGTCTGAAAATAATTTCCTCGTGAGGAGGAACAGTGATGATACTACAAACTTTCATTGCAATAAGGAACGATGAAGATATGGACTCTCTTTGGAAAGAAAGAACAAGTCGAAGATATGGACTCTCCTCGGAAAGGAAAAACAAGTCGAAGATCTGGACCCTCCTAAGAAAATGGGGGAGCGGGTTGATGATATGGATCCTCCCTAGAAAAAGGGAGTGATGATAAGACTGTCATTGATAATGGGATGGCAATGAAGCTCCAGTATGAAAGAGGCCAAGTGCTCCTGAAGATGTTGACAAGGTTCGACATTCACTTGTGGACGATAGTATCCTCTCTTGAAGATGGTCTTGCAGAAAAATAACACTCTTCTCCTGAGAGTGGTCCTTACTAACTGAGGATGGCTCTGCAGACGATACTCTCACATGGAGAGTGTACCTACATTCATTTGTAAATGTCGTAGAATAACACTCGCTTAGGAGTGGTCATAATTTGAAGTTGAGGATGCTCTACGATGAGTCCTTACGGACAACAGGTCCTGCATTTAGGTGTGAACGAGATCTACACTTGCAGGCGATACTCTTGCATGGAGGGTATGCCTACATGTACATGTATATGTCATAGTATAACACTCGCTTGGAGTGGTCCTAGCTCTAACACGCTGAGTATGGTCTACGATGAGTCCTTACGGACATTGCGGTCCTACATTCATTTGTAGACGATTTAGTTAGTCGATACTATGGACCCTCCTCATTAAGGGGGAGGAGGTTGATGAAGATTGCATCATCCTTGGACCTATGTCCTAAAGTCATAAGGATTGATCATCCCGCAAAAATATCATGTGTACTGCAAGTAGTGTTGCAACAAAGGATCGAAAAGATCGAAGTGCTGCTGCAAAAAATGGAGAAGATTGAAGTGTTGCTGCAAAGGATCAAAAAGATTGAATTGTTGCTACAAAGGATCGAGAAGATCGAAATGCAGCTGTAAAGGATCGAGATGATCGAGTATTGTTGCAAAGGGATCGGAAGATCAAAGTGTTGCTGCAAAAGGATCAAGTGATCGAGTGCTGCAGAAGGTGAAGACTCAGTGTTGTAGAAGATGGTGTTCCAGTACTGAAGACATTGAAGAGTAATTGTTCTAGTTACTAAAGATTGTTGAAAACTTCCTATGACGTATAGATGTATTACCTTGATATTGTTAAAGATGTTCTCTCTCATTACTCCCATAGTTGATGATGTTGTTGTCAGTAGAATACCCTTCTTGTTTAGGGGGAGTGTTGAAATATTTTGACTCCAAAGGATATTCTAAATGTATTTTACTGATGTACCCCAAGGGAGATGTTATATTCCTTCGTAGAGATGATATTATTGTATTTGGTTGTCATAGAGTCACGAGGTAAAGCCTTTATTGTAAATCAGGTCAATAATACCCTAATGAATATAATATAATATTGTTTTGAGTCTTCCTAGGTGGAGTCAACCCAGATAGTTTAGTGGGGCCAACTTGTTAAGGTAAAAGTAAAGTGACTTAAAGAGTATAAATAGAGGAGTTGTGCTCCTCATTATAACAGACAGACACACTTGTGTAGCACATAGGGGAGAAAGAGAGAGATACCAACAAGGAGGAGAATACATGTTTTAGAGGTTTTATCTTATATTTCTATATAGAGGAAATTTTGTTGGGTTTTCCTCTCCTTCAGGGTTTCTCGGGATAAATAGTGTCAATATTATGGTTGTGTTTCTTTCAGTGATTATTCCTATGCTAATGTTGTGAATTTGGATTAAACACTAATGATATCTAGCTAAGCTTATGAAATCTTAACAATGTGCGACCTCCTTGACAGAAAAAGTACTTTATACACCTAAGGGGTTTTTTTGGTTTTGGTAAGCTTTCACTATGAGCAAGTTTGAGTTGCTACTTTGGAAATTCTATTTTTCCTTTATAATGATGTATTACCAATGTAATAATATCAATCTATCATTATTCATGAATCAATTGTAATTCATTGATCATTCCTTAATGGGTGTTCATCATTATTCTTCTTTGCTTATGTTAATTCTCTGCAATTCTCTGTGAGGTTAATTGTGTGCCTATGTCCTTGGATTGTTTATAGAATTCTCGCTTCCATTAAGGATTCAGAGTTCTAGCACAGTTCAGGTTCTCATCTATCTCCCTCTTCTCTCATTCCTACTTCACCATTCCCCATACTCTCATGTGATGGTGCATTTGTTGGAGTGGTGCTTGCGCTTGGATGAGTTTATATATGTCCAAGGCTGGTTATATGATGCATAGATATGTACTATTATTTCAATATGCTCTGCACTTCTAAATATAAGAAATCTGTGTAAAAAGCTTCCATTCTCATGCTCTTGAATAACTAGTTTTCATGAATTTGGATTCAATATTTTTTTTAAATTATATCAAATTTGTATGAGGACTTTTCTCTTATTTTGATGTTGTATATGGACATTATATTTCATGTTACTCTCTGGGACATTTATTCTACTTCTCATGTGTCAAACTTAAGCTAGTAATGCAATTTCTCCATAAGCAATTTCCATTAAAGTTACCATATGGTGTCTTATAATCAATTTTAAAAGCTTAATAACCATGATTAATGAAATTAATTGATGTAAAATATGCATCTCCATACTATTTTCTGAAATTTGGTTTGGTCGTACTGCATTTGGAGAGCCAAAAGTGTCATCTACCCTAGGGGCATTAGAGAAAATTTCAACTCAAAATAAGCCTTTCAATCCTAATTCAAATTCCATGTCATCATGTGTTAGCCAATGAAATTGTTTTAAATTTGAAATACCGTATAACTATTAAACAATTTTTTAATATAAATTTGAGGATAAGTATCATATAAAACTACTTTTTTGTTAATATTTTCGACATGTATCCCTATGGTTTTACTCAAATTTCGATCATGAGAGCTCGTTGGATGCAGAATTGAGTATGCAGAATTAATTCTGCATCCAATGAGTGAATATTCACTCTACATACTTTTGACAAACCCCGCTACCCAAAAAACAAAAAATCCCTGAAAAACATGATAATAACATTAATAAAACACAAAATATTAATTAGAAACGAAGCAAAAGTTGTCAAAGAGCATATCTTAAACTAAAAACAGTGACATCCTTTAACTGATCGCTGACTTGGAGAGTGCATGTAAGACAAATATGATTGTATAAATCACATTAAAAAAGCAAACTAAAAAATTTACCCAATAAATCACATGCCTCGTACTAGAAAATACACTAATACCGTATGTAATATATTGTATGCTAGTCTCATGTTAATGTCTTGTTAAGCAGCATTAAATCAATCATCAATGTATTACATTCGCTGATTATTCAGTTACATTGAGGCTATTAAATTCTGTCAAAGTGGTAGCAAGGTGCATATAGACTATAAGTGAGATCTTATCTTCCCACCGGAACAAAATTAAGTGAAAAAATATAACAACGAACGGCAAAACTGATCTTCAAAATACTAACATCCATGTAGTCAAAGCTTTTGCTCAGAAAGGATCTTTAACATTTATGAATAAGTATAACGTGACTGAACCAAAAAAAAACATAACATGGATATTTCTAAAAAATATGCTATTGAGTAAACCATCGACATCAAACGATGAGTAGGACGCAAGACTTGTAACAACTGAATTAAATCAAAATCTGGTCTCTAGTATACAAGGAATGTTTTATTAACATTTAGTTTTAGCTCAATCAGTTTAACCATCCACACAAAGCATGTTAATGACAAGGAAGCGATAGGTTACAAGGTCGAATCCAGTCAAGTCCTTCATCTGCAGCCTGCTGTTACGGCTGGCAGTTGAAGCATCCTCCATTCAGATATTCTGGGGAAAAAGGGAAATCCCGTGAAGGTTTTATTTGGGGAAAAAAATATGAATGTTTTGTCCTTTTTAAAATGTGGTTCACCATTTGTTAGAGGGCTACTCCACGGAAAATTCCAATACCTGGTATTCAAACTGAATCAAGGTATGGTCAGCTCATCAATCACAACATTTATTACAAAGGGCTTTACAATAAAAACATGTCACTTACAAGAGTAGAACCTGGGTGGGGAGGGTAACATTCATTCCTCCCAACCACCCAAGCTACATCCATTTGACATGAATGTTTTGTCCTACAAAAGAAGCGACATCAAATGCAATCATTTTGATTTTCTAAAGTTGAGACAATTTCAGTTGGAAAAGATATCAAATGCAATGATTTTGATTTTCTACAGTTAAGACAATTTCAGTTAGAGTGGCCCACGACATGCTCCAAGCGACCTCTTGTTCAAGCCATCATATGACAAAAGCTCATTAGTTCAAAAGTAGATAACATAACTGCAACATAACTAGACGCTCTTCTCTTATCATTTAATTGATAAATGAAGGATAAACGAAGTATTGTATATTGACACAACTTTTGACACTAATCTGCTTGCACACAACTCCCATGTTTAAGCTGAATAAATGCAAATGATATAAATTTTATGTCACAAATGATGAAATAACACAGTATAAAATAAATTTAGGTTTCCAAACATATGTAGACTAATAAACGTATGCTTCCATGTTTAAAATGAAAATAATGAAATTATAAAGACAGAATCTAGGGAAACATGTGCAAGTTGGATAACCGTGTTATTTTTTAACAGAACCAAGTAGAGTTGTACCATTAAGTTTTACACTCTATGTTGAGCACACATTCTGAACAGAAAAACATGCAGATGGATGAGTTTGGAGTCTGCTAATTTCACAATTAACAACCTGGAAATCCAAAGTTTCAAAAGCATTGTTATCAATGGAAACTGAAAACCCTTTAAAGGTCACATGTGCTAAATGGCATTGCTTCAAAAATAAAATGCCATTACAATGATAGGCCGACTAGAGTAAATTTGTGGTCAATAAATCAGAAAATTAAAAAACTCATCAAACATTTTAATGCTCAGCTTTAAAATGAAAGAAAATTTCTCAACACTTATATGAAGAAAAAATTTCTAAAGCACTTCTCTCTACATTGGTTAGAGGCATCAGAAAGAACATATTGTAAGACCAAACATAATGACCAAAACATTCAAACCATTTTTCTGTAGTCCCTGAATCATTTGTCAATGAAAGGCATTCAATCAACTCAAGATAAGTCCAACAGTAGCTCCCACGAGCAATTGTAATCATTTAATCAAAAAAGCCAACTATCAAGACAACAAAAATACCACCAATGCAAAGATGTCAATAAAGCGATCCTCTGTCCGAAAATGTCAAAACTTCCACATTCAAGATGTTGAAATGGACTGAAGCTGAGAAAATGACAATCTGACAGTTGAACCATCAATAGTACTTGCATGTTTGCAAACAAGGGCTTCTGTAGCCTGCTCTTCGTTTTCAAAAAGGATCAGTGCCTGTTTCTTGCCATTAGCCTCAAAGACTTTGCTGTTAATTATATTACCATGTTCTTCCAAATGAGATACTACGTCATCTTCTGTGACATCAGCAGGAAGGCTGGAAACATGAATCATCTTTGTTGGAGAACAACAATACCGGTAGTTCTTTGTCAAATTACGGTTAAAACGGTTCAATTTAGAACCTGAGTAGTCAATAGAGTCTGAAGATGGGTGTATCTGTGGATGTTTAGAGAAGTTAACTTCCAATCGTTTTCCGAATAGCAAAGCTCCCTGTGTCACATATTAAACTGTTAGACCTTGGTTTCAATAAATTCCACTAATATTAACTAATTTAGAAGTTCAAAAATCAACCTTTAAAAAGTTGACAGCCAATTCTGCCTGTAAACCATCTTGCATCTGGATCAGTGCATGATCAGGTTTGTTCTTGAGTAACTTAATGCGTAAGATATTTCCGTAGATCGAGAACAAATTGAAAAGCTTATCTTCATCTATTTTCTGAAGCAAATCAAAAGATGTTAAATTCAGTTTAAAACATAACCCAGTGTTAAATTCAGTAAAATCTCTTGAGAAAGTAATATGTATAAGCTGTACAACGGATGCGGTATAAACAATCAAACATACCTCGGGATTCAAGTTGGCAACCAGAACAGTGCATCTATCATTATTACCCATTACTCCTCGTGGTAGGACACCGCCAAAGGCTTCCATAACTGCAGATGCATTGGTAACAGGCATCTGTGAAATAAACATTCATACCAAAAAGAACTGAATTAGATTAGTGAGAAATTGATGAATTGAATTAAACTCAACAACTTGGAATTGATTTTGGAGGAATGAACTTGCAGCTCAAGCTGACTACCAGACCTGTAATGAGTTTAGTCCCATTGCCTGAGCACCAACCATATGATGCAATGATACTACAAAATTTGAAAGGTGGAAAAGATCATTTAAATAATTAATTAATAGGTTCATATTCCCAACTAACTTTATGAAGCTAGAAATATTATAGTTTCAGGAACTGGTTACCTGGCCTAGACCCACCTGGTTGGATGCCATACATGCCTCCTGCCTCTCCAAAAGACTGTCATCACAAAATAGGAAAGTACAATCTTAGAAGAAAAAAATTGAGCAACAAAAAAAAATCAGAAAGAACCATATTAATCAAATGCCCTGTTCATGTTAGTTAATATAGGTGATTCGCAGATACAATCATACAACAGCATTCACCTGAGCTGGCAATCGATGTTTCTGCTCAGTTGGCAACGACGGGTTTGTGAAGTCCCTGTCCAAAGTAATTTATAGTATTACAGACAAAACCAGCATGCATTGTTCATGTGAAAGTTTGAAACTGAAAGGCAATCATTTGATGTCATACAAGCAAAATGTCCAAATTTTTACCTGGTTCGTTCATTATTGTAGTTCACTTGTAACTCTGTAAGGCTAGCAAAAAGAAACAAGGATGCAATAAGAAAATACCGAAAAAGAACTCCTAAGTACAATCATTCAAACAAATGGAAATATTAACATTATAGGAGGCATACTTAGAGAACTGAATGTCTAGCTGGCAACATCCATCATAGATATTGCGCCCCTGCAGAATACATTCCAAGATAAGCCCAATTTAAAATTTAAGCCTATCATGCCACCATATGTTACAAGAAATCAATAATAAGAATATGCATAAATTTGTGGTGGCTACATGCCTGAAGAGTGTTTCTAGCTTGCATGGCATTTTGTCTTGAAGAATACTGAACAAAAGCTTGTAAACCTGCAGAGACCGAGAATCATTCACAAAGATGACTCTTGAACTGAAAGACAGCCATAACTTCAAAGAGTGTCATATAATTTAGAATATCATCGAGTAAGAAGCAGGCTTGTGAAATCATTTATGAATATTTCCTACACTACAGAAATATGATGTATCAAATATTAAGAGAGTGAGATTTACTAGAAAGAAGAAAGTACTATCAGGCCCCTCAACCCTTGCAGCATTAGAAAGGAAAGAATGAAATAAGAATCAGAAATTCAGAAGACTAGAAGAAGCTGACCAGACTTCTGAAAGATGACGATCTTCTCGACAAAGCCATGAGGGGAAAAAACTTGATGCAGCACTTCCACTGTGATGGGATAGAGCAGGTGGTGAATGGTAACTAAGAGAATACGATTGGGCTGTGAATCCTGAAAACGGCCCTCACCAATCCAGCACAGCCAAGAGACAAGAAAGAAGACATACATAGAGAAAAGCAGTGAGAAAGGAACACATGAGAAAAGACTTGTAACTAAGACAGAGAGCAAGCATATAGTTTCAAAAGTGTTCAACCAGCCTGTTTGTCCTTATTTCACTGCAGTCACAATTTATAAAGGCAAACTATTAGTAAGCACCTGGTCACCATTTCGCCGTGCCTGCCCTGACTGCTCATTTGTAGTTAACTCCTGATGAGAAGAAAACTGGATGTAGACATTCCTACCTCTGCAAATATTCCACAAATTGAGTAGGCAACAAACAAAGAAGAAATGAAAAATCATCTGTAAAATATGTAACTGTCCAAGCATCCCGATTCCTACCTGATACTTGGCTGCACTGTTTCATAATGATCTAGTACATTTATGGCAGATGGGATATCATGCATTTGCATGAGAGCCTATCACACACAAGCATAAAATGTTAATTTTTCACACCTAGAAAGGAGAAAAGTATCTAGTGTAGAGAAATGGAAGATAAAATTATTCAGGCAGGCCATTGATTTCTCCAACCTGATTTTTTGCACGCAACATCACAAGTTTTGTTACTGTACCAAAACGTTGCACCAGTTGTAACAAGTCACTCTGGAGGTTTTACAAGAACAAAACTGAGTGATACTGAAAATAATTATATAGAAACACAATGTTGGAAAGAAAATGAAGCATAACCAATCTTCATAGGAAGCAATACCTCAGATACTTCAGCTCCAACATTGCGAATATGAAGAACTTTTGACGCTTCTGTCATTTTGAACAAGGCCGCAGAAAAATCTAACAAACAGGACATGAAAACAATACTAGCTGAGATTAGAAAAGCACAAAATCACATTTTCCATGGTATCACACATGTAGAATGCAGAAATTTGAAAATACAATGACAATCACTTCAGAAATAGCCACCTGAAAGAAAACATCAAGTTGATAGATAGCATGAGATATATAGATTCCAGTAATTAACAAGAGGCTGCATACTAGTAAAGACCCAAATTACTTACCTTCTAGGAAAGGAATTATCTTATCTGGCATCATATTTGTAGCAATTAACCATTTCTATCAAAATGCTTGCAATACAGATTCCAGTATTGTTTACTTTGTTATTCCCCCCACCTTGCCAAAACAAAAAGGTGCTTCTTTTAAACACGTTTTATTTTCTTTTAGTAAAGTCATTCAACTACTTATATTGGTTAATGAAAGAAAGTACATAGACTCAATGTTATCGTTATTTATTAATCACAGCTCTTTCTACTTGTTAGTTTTCAGGGTTACTCTGAAAGTGTTTACACCATGCTTGGGAGTGCTTCATGTGAGTTGGGGTGCATGGTGTATGGATGACCCTTGGTTGTACCATAATGGACCTACACATCGAAGTTGGCTTGCTCATTGATTGCTATGTCTTGTCTTGATGCCTGTGTGGCATTCTTCCTTGGAGTGTTGCAGACCTACAGAGCTTAGTAACTTCATGTAGCCAGCACATGGAGGGCAGTTGCTTGCATAGAAGAACACCTTGCCTTGGAGTTTGACATCGAGAAGGAGAGTGTTGAGACCTATATGTCATGGTCCATGAGACACTTGGTCAATTTCATGCAGGCTTGTACTCGACTTATGAGCACTTGGGTCAAGAAGTGATCATGTATATGGGGTTGAACCAGATGTACACATGACTAAGGAGAGAGTGTTGGAGGATTGGATGCCCTTGGAGGACTGTTGGATCATGCTTGCAGAGTGTTCAGCCTTGGAGCCTTGCTTGTTGGACATGCATGCCTTGGAGCTTGAAGTGTCACATACAGTTGAAGCACTCCGCATGTGAGCTTATCTTGTGTAGAGTTAGGTTGCTATAGGCCCACTTTTTATTGTAGCCCTCCCTCACCTCTCATATAAACAAAGGGAGGTGAGAGTCATTTGATTATACATCTACTTTTCACTCTTGTGGATCACACGATTTAGTTAGAGATGTGATACTAGGGTGAATTTGCCTTGTAATTTTCATGTATATTTGATCTCTTTGTCTTGGACACTAGGTTCTTGGAAGAATCTGAAGGGAATGACTAGGGTTAGGGTTTTCCCCTAAGGAGACAAAAAAGACTAGGGTTTGGATAAACCCTAAAGGAGCAAAGGAAGCACTTTATCTTGTAGCTCGTGAGGGAAAAGGGGTGGGGGATGGCAGGGACAAGAACCGCAATTTTTTTAAATCTTCCAAGAGAGGAGCGTATTGGGAGCATTTTCATATAATACATATGTTAATATATTTCAATCCATCTATATTAAAAAACATACAAAATGCCAAATTAGTTGCAGGAAACATAAAA
Source organism: Pseudotsuga menziesii (assembly GCA_001517045.1). Taxonomy (NCBI): domain Eukaryota; kingdom Viridiplantae; phylum Streptophyta; class Pinopsida; order Pinales; family Pinaceae; genus Pseudotsuga; species Pseudotsuga menziesii. Next base: position 317,628 of record LPNX010479269.1, on the reverse strand, counting down.
ACATAGATTTAACCATTCGGTACACATAACATCAATCATCTAGTAGCTATAACTTATAGCATTGTCATCAAATGATCAATCATCAACCACATCAGCCTTCAAGTTCCAAGATATAACATTAGCCATCAACTAACTTTAATACATAACATCAACCATGAAATTAAACAGAGCATCATATTCATAACCAAAGAGTTGTAAGATGTAATCAACAATTCAAACTTCAACGATGGGTTCAAAGCTAAAACTTAAACTATCAAATAATGTTTACAAAATAGGCCATAATAAATATTAAAGACAATACTATCTACTAAGCTTTCATCTTCCCATGAGAAGCTTCCAATTTATTTTCCTGTTATCTAGGAATACGAGTAGGAGCAATTGTAAGTGTTTGTGGAACACGACCAACAAATGCATGGCCCTCACACAATGATTGACGTTGTGAAGCTAAAGGCAAAGATTTGACATCGAGAAACATATTGGTGGTTGGGTGGCATGGCATCTCTGCTATATGAATCTAATCACCATCATGATCACCCAATAGTTCAACCTCCAAGCGCTCTAAAACTATCCGTTCATCCTCTAAATTAGCTTCCTCTGGATTGTTGTCCCAAGTCACCTATGTTCTATCATTCTTGGTTGCATCACAATAAGCAAACAACAACCTCAAGTTGTAGTGTGCACATAACCCAAGCTTTTTGCCTAGTTTATGTTGAAGTTGTTTCTCTTCACGCTATAGATGACATTGTAGGTGCTCATTCTTGCTTGCAACACAATAAGGGGGCAACAAACTCAAGTTGTAGTGTGCACATAACCAAAGCTTTCTGCCTAATTTATGTTAAAGTTGTTTCTTTTCACGCTATAGATGACGTTGTAGGTGCTCCAACACCTCTTTGCATAAGAAGTATTGGCAACCTTTGAAAAGAACCCTCAACGCCAATTTATGTAGGATGTGTTAGAGGAGCAATACATGTTTCGCCATTTGATAGGGATTCAAACTATCTTGATCTTTGCTTGCGTGCAGGTTAGCAAAGACTCCATGTTCACTAATGCACTTGCTCAATTTGTTTCATACTTGAGCACAATCCTCTTCATCAATGACCAACTTGTCAAATGCAAGCATATACCCATTCCTAATGGCTACTTCATTGTTGAAACTATTTATTCCCTCCACTAGCTTATTCTTTTATATTATACGCTTTTTCTGAAGGCGTTTCAAAACTCCAACATAGTTCATATCCAGAAGGTTTACCACAATTATGGCTAAATATGAAAATCTACATACAAAAAAACCTTATCAATGTCTATGCTTCCTCCCATCAAAGAAAAGACTTTTGGGAGGGTTTGGTGGACTCTTGCCTCCTTAAACTCCCCTCTTTAATCTTAGGGGGGTATCTAAACTTCACCTTACATCATTCAGAAATCTAGGGGCCACAAAGCACAAGCACAAGCTAACCCATTTGTAAATTTATTTCATCATAATCATGGACTCTCACTTCCTTGTTGATGCAACACCACTAAATCTAAAGCCCACATGGGAAAACAAGAGATCTTGAGAGCAAGCTATTAGTAAGCACCACAATAGTTTTCTTCTCAACAAAGACCTTATTATGAGGCTCTCCTCTTATAGATTTGTTGTTCGAAAAGAGATCCGCTCTAATCACCAACCTATAAAGTGAGTAATTTATGGGAGACAAAAAGCCTTCGACTCCTTTTAAATTCAATCCACATTGGAGAGCATATGAGGCCTTAGACCTACAAATCTTTTACTATGGAGAATTGGCAGCCCTACTCTACGGAAGTAGATGAGCCACCTAGAATGGTTATTTAAAGAAACCTAATTAGGGCAAAGGTGTTGACTATGGCATAGGAAAAACAAATTTTCAACAAGATGAGAAGTAATTGTCTTTAATGGAAGATCATTTATCTACTTTGCATTATATATATATATATAAAGAGAGAGAGAGAAGCGAGATTGGCAACCAAGTTTGCAGCAATTACATGTTTTGAGCTATTCAAATCTGGTTATTTCCTGGATGAATGGATTTCTTCAACTATAGAACATCCATCTACTTCCACTTGATGTAAGTTTAGGAGAAGGCAAATCCTCCCTTGATTCAATTTCTTTTACTCAAATCAATAAATAACGCAACTCCTTGGCAGATTCTTTATCTAAGGAAGCTCTCCACTCCCTTGTAAAGTTGGTTCTCATTAAAGAATTGTTGGACGGATAGGCTCTTTCTCTTTCAATAACCTTGACTTTAGATCTATTTTTTGTGATCAACTTTGGACTTTTAACAGCGCAAGTCGTTTTCCTAAGAAGAGTTGCAACTCATTGTAACTTATCTTTGTAAGCATTTATTTGCTAATCATTTGGATTGTTGGGCCTATGTAGGTAGACCCTTTTTGTATAAGCTCTTGAAGACGACTAGAGAGGTATAAGCTCCCTCTATTACTAGTATTGTGCCTAGAGCACCTACAAAAATGTATTTTTAGTTCTTTACTCAAAGAAAATACATTTTTTTCTTTGGAAAAAAAATATAGAAGCAAGATTCAATGAGTAATTCAATATCTCAATTCTCTAGAGAAAGAGAAAAAAAATGTAAGCATGGCAAGGGGCAAAGTGACAAATGAAAAGTAGGGCCATTTGGTTCTTTGAGGGAGACAATAACACAAGCTTTTTCCATTGGCAAGCACAAGCCCAAAAATTAGCTAATACTATCTAGAAAATAAGGGACCAATCAGCCTGGTGTGTGGATTTTGATCAAATTGCCACGACAGTAATTCAACTCTACAAGCAAATCTGCACAAACCATCCTCGAGAAAAATTAAGAGACATAATGGCTTCTACCTCTTTCTTTGATGGGTGGATTAGATGAACCTCAAAATTAGCCCCTTATGGATCCAATGTCTTAGGCAAAAACAAAGGTTCTAAAATCAATGCAACAAGGAAAATCCTAGAGTCTTGTCAACTAGACAATTGAGTTCTGTGGTTTTCAATATTTAATGGACAAGGACCTCTTAGAGATTTCAGGGAATCAAAATCCACTTGTGAGATTCATTGCCCTTTTAATGCCACTTTCATTGCTAATATTTCAAAAGATGAGGACCCTTTAGGTTTTGAACAATATCCCCCTATATCCCTATGTACGTGTGCCTATAAGATCATCACTTAAACTATTGTTGGTCATCTCAATCCCCGCCTCTCATAGCACATTAGTTAAGAGCAATTCAATTTCCTTGATAGTCAAAACATGTGTTGTAGATGTCACTCAAGAGACCCTACATACCATTAAAGTCAAGGCAAGGTTTTGTGCTTAAACTTGGCCTATCCACGAATTTTGATCAAGATAATTGGCCCTTCCATCATCTTATCTTTGACATAAGTGAATTTCTTGGGTCCCTTTATATAAAGGATTGAAGATTGTTTCTAATCTATCTCATATGAAGATTTGATAACTGATTAGCCTCTTTCTTCCTCCCAAACAAGGGCCTTCACCAAGGATGCCCCTTATCTCCCCTTCTTTTCCTTATGGTTGTCAAAGCATTGAGTAGACATATCCGTCATGAGATCCAAAGATGTATGCTGAAAGGGGTTAAAAATTTCTAACCAATTAAACATTTCAAATATCATGTCCGTTGATGACATCATATTTGGCAGAGCTTCAATCTAAGAAGCAAAAATCCTTGATTGTATTCTAAAGCTCTTCTCCTCCTCCATTGGAATGGAAATCAACACCAGTCAAATCTTCAATCTTATTTTTCCATGTGCCATAAGACCTCAAAGCAATGCTTCTCAAGTTCCTCCCATTTATTGTCAATTTGATAGAATGTTTCAGGTATTTGGGTTTCATGGTGAAAGCTAACAATTATCGTTTCAAAGACTAGTTGTGGCTATATGATAAGTTGAAAAGGCATATAGGCCTTTGGTACAACAAATGCATCTCCAAAACTGGTGTGTTGGTCCTTCATCAAGAGTGTCCTCGAAACTATCTTGGTGTACTAGTTATCTTTAGCTTGCATCCCCAAAATGATGCAATAAAAGATTAAGAAGTATTGTTTCCAGTGCCCATGGTCTGGGAAGGAATTAGAGCAATATCCCTCCTGTAAAATAATAGTATATTTCTCAACCAAAGTCGAAAGGAGGTTGGGGCTTAAAAAACCTTTAATTTTTCTCTCTAGCCCTAGTAGAGAGGGGATTTTGGCAACTCATCACAAAACTGGGACTATGCAACACGTCCTTCATCAAGTCATGAATGGATCAAATCCAAGCAAGAAGCTCAATGTTTTGGAAGGCTGTTGTGTAGAGTTATCATGTCATTGGTAAATATTTACCCTCGAGATGGACAAAATGTTTGTTAAGGAAGGGACACAGTGGTCCACATGCCACCAAAAGCACTACTACCCAAGGATCCAATAGTAAGGCTGAAAGTGAGGAATATGATATATTCATCTAATGTATATATCCAAGCACCAAACACTCACTAGTCTACAAGTTGAATTTTTTGAAAGACATGGGTTGGAAGGACATCATGCTAATTCTTGGAACATTTTCATATAAGAGTTGATCTCCAATGCCACATACCTATCCGAGGATGAAAAGAAGTTGGTGTGGTCTAAAAATATTGAGGGAGGATCATATAATGTAAAGTTGGGATATAGAGCCTTATCTACTCAAGGAAACAATGATAAACCTTGTTGGCAACAATGATAAACTTTGTATGGTTTATTCAAAGCTTTGGGTCCACTCCCAAAGTAAAATTGTATGGTTTACATGATTGACTTCTCACTTGCGATAATATTGTTAGAAGAGGGAAGGAGGGCCCAAGACATTGTTTCCTCTACAAGGAACAAGAATCAACATATCATTTTTTGGTGGCATGTCATTTCACCAAGGAAGTCTGGAGTGCAGTCTAAGCTCTCAAGCAGTATCCTAATTGGGAAGGATCCTCACTGGAGGAGGCTTGGAACACTTGGTTTGATGCTCATGATACCCCCTCAAACATCCTTTCGCTCCCAATACATATTATGTGGGGACTTAGGCCACTCGAAATGCTAAAATCTTTGAGACCAAGGTGCATTCCCCAACAAAGGTTCTCTACAAGGTAAAGTTCTCATTCATGGAAAGAAAGTCTAGCATGTCTCCCTCAACAAATAGGCCAATCCCGATAGTGGCCATCAATCAACATCTTCCACACTGTTTGTGTGATGGTGCCCTTAAGGGGCAACCTAGGCAAAGAGGAGTAAGGGAATCTTGCATTTCAATAATCGATCAGGACTTTTAGAAGGGGCACAAATACTTAGACCAACAATCATGCAGAGATCATAAGTTTGATTGTAGCCCTAACCGTTAATCACAAGGAATTCAAGACTTTCAAATTTTCTCGAATTCAAAATCAGTTTGTAACTAGATGAATTCCTTGACATATTGTGTCCATCTCACCCTCTCAAGGTTGGTAGCTTAGGCACAATCTTTGCAAGATTCTCTACATTTTGCCCCCATTTCACATATATACAAAGAACATAACACTATAGATGCTCTGGAAAAAAGAGGCTCGTGATCTGGAAGTAGGAAAGGTTGCTTTGATTTACATTGATGCGAGTGGTATCAACTCTAAAAAGAAGAGCATTATATCACATAAAGCTTGGTATTTGTATCTAAGGTTTTTCTATTTTGCATTTTTTTTTGTTGGTATCTAATAGATAATTGCATGTTTGTCACTTTCAACAGTCCCAATGGGATAATCTTAGATTGAGACAAAAATGACTCCCACATATGATGTATATGATTTTTCTTTCGTAGGAAAAGTTTCAATACAAGTCTTATAAATATATTCAAAGCTACGGATTTGATGAAGACAATGTGAGAGGGCTAGTGCCAGATGTAATTTTTCACTACTAGATGAGATAAAATTTGATCCAAAATTAGTGCTAAAACTAATTCATTACACTAATTTGAACTCTTATGCAAAAGCTTCTCAATTTTCCCACAATTTTGTTAAAATTGGTTTCATATTAAAAAAAAATCAACCTATTAGAGAACTCAAGTCAAAAATAGAACAGCAATAAACATAGACGATACTTGGCAAACTAATAACGGAGTTCACCCTCATGGGCTACATCTCCAAGTCCAGTTTAAAAGGGGAATTGATCCATTAAATTGATGCACAATAAAACATTATGTCTTCTTTAAATCAAGGAATGGCCTTCAATCTGCAATAATTATGTTTGGTGTTCTTCTAGGAAGACAATAGCTTCTTCCTGCAACAAATGAACACAAACTTGACTATATTCTCAGTACACAATTCAATCCATTTTATAATGCTTTCCAAGCTCGTGGGCTAGTGGTTAAGCGCTTACCTTGAGTCGTACACTCACACAGGAGGGTGTTGAGGTTTAGCTGAGATTTGCCTAGTGATTTTGTCGGGTACTGCATTCGCCAGGTTTGAGTGAATTTGCAGTGATTGTAAAAGTTCCATATTTTCTCATAATAAAAACTATATCTAACTGTTGCACCGGTTTTCCCATCTCGGGTTTTTCCGAAGATTTCCATACCCAAAATAATAGTCATTATTGTGATGTGATGTTGTGACTTATTTCTCAGTTTTATATTCCGCTGCATACTGTAAAAGATATTCATGTGTAGTTATCAATTGATATTTTGCATGCATTGTTTAGCCATAGTTGAATATTAAACGAAAATTTACATGGTGTCAGAGCTCTGGTGAGCCAAAGCTGAGAGATTTGCAGCAGCAATGATTGATCAAGGGCATATCTAAAGGAAGACACAAACCTAGACTTCCAGATCTAGGGTTTGACAGGTACACTTCACTATGGTCGTGCAGTTGAGAGTTGAGGATAGACTCCAGGGTGCTCAAAACTTTCCTACATGGAAAGAAAGGATCACAAGGATCCTGGACATCAGTGATGCAAAGGAGCACATTGACTCCACGAAGGCTGCATCCACGGATCCGGCATATCTAACAACTTGGAAGAAGATTGATTGTCATGGATGGAGTCAAGGACCATATAGTCCCTCACCTTTATGGTAAGAAGACGGCATTAGAAATGTGGAAGGCTTTGGAGAGTCTGCACCAAAGCAAGAACAAGAACCGGAGGATGGTGTTGCAAGAGAGGATGCGCAGCACCAAGATGACCAAGGGAGGAGTGGTGCCTTATCTCACGAGGCTCACACGGATCAGGGATGAGCTTGGAGCTATTGGCTCTAAGACATATGATGAGGAGCTAGTTCGGATAGCCCTCAATGGCTTCTCTAAGCCATGGGACACCTTTGTCAAAGGTGTTGTGGCTAGGGAGAAGCTCCCTGATTGGCAGAGACTATGGGATGACTTTGTGCAGGAGGAGAGCCGCATGGATCAAGAACCAGGCTCATTAAGCAATGCCCCACAGATTGTGGATGAGGAGCCTCTACCCCTTACAAGGAAGAGCAAGGGGAAGGCAAAGAGAAAGAAGGATGGTAAAAAGAACCTTGACGTGTCAAAGGTCAAGTGTTTTATCTGCCACAAGCAAGAACACTTTGCCTCCCAGTGCCCAGACAAGAAGAAGAAGAGTAACACTCAGTTGGCTGGATCTGCAGAGGTGGATGAGTTCAGCAAGAACTTCGATGAGGAGTTTTGTTTGATAGCTTGCATGGCAAGCACCACAGGGAGCAGCATATGGTACATTGAAAGTGTTGCATCTAGTCACATGACTGGACAGAAGAGATTCTTCAAAGACTTGCAGGAGGGTGGAACAGGGATCCACGTTGAGCTAGGTGATGATTCGGGGTATCAAGCGCAGGGAGTTGGCACTGTTTCATTTGAGAGGGAGTCTGGCAAACCCCTCAGTTTTGTTGATGTGTTATATGTTCCAGGAATGACCAAGAACCTTATATCACTCTCCACTTTGGAGGAGAAGGGATATCAAGTGAAGTTTCGTGACCATAGAGTGTATATCAGGCCCAAGGGGTCAGATAGGAGCTTGGATCGGGTGATTGGCAAAAGGAGCGAGAAAGTGTACAGATTACACTTTGAGCCTGCAAAGGCTCTAGTCAGCACCAATCAGGGTGAGTTGTGGCATAGGAGGATGGCACACTTACACCATGGAGCATTGAAGCATTTGAGACAAGCAGTCATTGGAGTTCCTCAAGTACAGAAGTAAAAGCATAGCCACTGCAAGGGTTGTGCTTTGGGGAAGAAAATCAAGAAGCCTTTCCCACAGAGTGAGTACAAGTCTAAGGAGCCCTTGGACTTGGTGCATTCGGATGTATGCAGACCTATGAGTGTCTATTCGTTCAGTGGTTACAGTTACTGTGTAACCTTCATTGATGACTAATCCAAGGAAACCTAGATCTATTTCCTGAAGGCCAAGTCAGAGGCCTTTGAGAGGTTTCGAGAGTTCAAGACTCTTGTGGAGAACCAAACAAGAAAGAAGATTCAGGTGTTGAGGACAGACAACGGGGGTGAGTACACTTCCAATGAGTTCATGGAGTATTGTTCGGCTGAGGGGATCAAGGAGCACACTGTTCCAGGAATGACCAAGAACCTTATATCACTCTCCACTTTGGAGGAGAAGGGATATCAGGTGAAGTTCCGTGACCATAGAGTGTATATCAGGCCCAAGGGGTCAGATAGGAGCTTGGAGCGAGTGATTGGCAGAAGGAGCAAGAAAGTGTACAGATTACACTTTGAGCCTGCAAAGGCTCTAGTCAGCAGCAATCAGGGTGAGTTGTGGCATAGGAGGATGGCACACTTACACCATGGAGCATTGAAGCATTTGAGACAGGCAGCCATTGGAGTTCCTCAAGTACAGAAGTAAAAGCATAACCACTACAAGGGTTGTGCTTTGGGGAAGAAAATCAAGAAGCCTTTCCCACAGAGTGAGCACAAGTCTAAGGAGCCCTTGGACTTGGTGCATTCGGATGTATGCAGACCTATGAGTGTTTATTCGTTCAGTGGTTACAGTTACTGTGTAACCTTCATTGATGACTAATCCAAGGAAACCTGGATCTATTTCCTGAAGGCCAAGTAAGAGGTCTTTGAGAGGTTCCGAGAGTTCAAGACTCTTGTGGAGAACCAAACAAGAAAGAAGATTCAGGTGTTGAGGACAGACAACGGGGGTGAGTACACTTCCAATGAGTTCATGGAGTATTGTTCGGCTGAGGGGATCAAGGAGCACACTGTGCCCCATACCCCACAGCAGAATGGAGTTGCAGAGCGAAAAAACAAGACTATGGTTGGAGCAGCCAGGACAATGCTATTTGATCAGGGATTACCACTATTTCTCTGGGCTAAGGCATACAGGTCTGCAGTATACATTCAGAACAGGTGTCCCCACATAGCCTTGGAGAGGAAGACACCGGAGGAGGTCTCCACATGCACTAGGCCAGATGTGAGTCACATTCGCATATTTGGCAATGTCTGCTATTGTCATGTTCATGCTGACAATAGGAAGAAGTTGGACCCTTCTAGAGAGGAGTTACTTGTTGGTTACAGTGAGATTTCGAAGGCATATAGAGTTTACATTCCTGCTCGCGGGAGGATGATTATGAGCAAGGATGCCCAGTTCAATGAGGACAGGACCTTGCGAAGATCTCTGGACTTACCAGCAAAGCAGCAGCCAGCACAGGAGTCTGGAGTCAAGTTGGAGGAGCCAGATGTACAGGTACAGGTACAGACACAGAGCACAGGTTCTAGTGGTCAAAGGGAGTCAGGTGGACAGGATCCTTCAATCATTGACTTGAAGGATGAGCTGCAGCAAGAGATGGATATCCAGCAGCCGTAGCAGGTTGACACTAGGCCAAGGCCTAAGTGGTTTAGATCCACAATGCAGGATTCCAGGCAAGTAGATCCTCCAAAGACATCTTTTAGACAGAGTGTACCACCAGAGAGGCTTAGTTATATGGCACTTGATGACAGAGTTGAATAACTCTAAACCTTCCAGCTTCGGGGAGGTTGCACAACATGATGTGTGGCAAGAAGCTATGGTTGAAGAGTATGACTCCATTATGAAAAACCAGGTATGGGAGGTTGTGTCGAAGCCACAAGGGAAAAAGGTGGTGAGATCCAGATGGATCTACAAGGTGAAGCATGCAACAGACGGAAGGGTGGAGAAGTACAAGGCGCGCTTCGTGGCAAAGAGGTTTTCACAGAAAGAGGGTATTGATTATGAGGAGACCTTCGCCCCTGTTGCCAAGTATTCTTCCATTCAGACCATTATCTCACTAGCAACTAAGATAGGTTGGCGTGTCCATCAGATGGACGTCAAAACTACCTTCCTCAACGGAGTGATAAAGGAGGAGGTGTATATTAAGCAGCCAGAAGGGTTTGATGTGGAGAACAAGGAGACGCATGTATGTAGAATGCATTGAGCTCTTTACGGGCTTAAGCAAGCACCTCGAGCATGATACTCGAGGATTGACAACTATCTACGAGAGATGGGATTTCAGCGGAGTGAGGCTGACCACAACCTGTAGTTCTTGACAGGCGAGGTGCCTCTCATACTGGTCTTACATGTGGATGATCTCTTTGACAGGAGATGAGAGGCTGACTGGAGACTGTAAGTCCAACCTTGCAACAGAGTTTAAGATGAAAAACCCTAGGCTGATGCATTACATTTTGGGCTTGGAGGTTTGGCAGAGAGATGAATGCTTCTTCATCGGACAGGGGAAGTATGTAGTAGAGATCCTGAAGAGATTCAGGATGGAGGACTGCAAACCTATGGCCATACCTCTAGTTTCCAACTGGAGGAAGAATGATGCATCAGGATCAAACGGATTTGATCCTACCTTGTATCGTCCACTTATCGTATCGTTTATGTATCTGGTCAACACTCAACTAGACATCAGCTTTGCAGTCAACTCTTTGAGTCGGTTCATGGTGGACCCTCGAAGTGTGCATTGGACGGCTGCGAAGCACATACTTCACTACATCAGAGGTACAATGGAGTATGGATTGGTTTATGAGCACAAGGGGAGTGTACAGTTAGCAGGTTTCACAGATGTTGACTGGGCAGGATTTGTAGAGGACCGGAAGAGTACTTCAGATTGTTGTTTCAACATTGGATCAGGAGTTGTCTCTTAGTTCAGCAGGAAGCAGAAGTCAGTTGCATTGAGCTTGGCAAAGGCTGAGTACATGGCAGCCAGCATGGCTGCTTATGAGGGTATGTGGCCGAGGAAGTTACTTGCAAGGTTGTTCAAGTGTGAGCTAAAGGCTATAGTAGTTCACTATGACAACCAAAGTGGCACCAAGCTATCTGAGAATCCAGTGTTCCATGACCAGAGCAAACACATAGACATCAGATACCACTTCTCGAGAGATTGTGTTCAAAGAGGAACCATTTGGTTGGAGTACACACAGACAGATGAGCAGGTGGCAGACACTTTCACCAAGGCACTCTGCAGACAGAGTTTTGTGAAGTTCAGGGATAAGTTAGGGTTGCTACCGAATCCCTTCCTTGTTGAGAGGGAGTGTTAAACTAGTAGCAACAAGGAAGGTCTCCCTACATGCATGTGTTCTTGCATGCAAAAGACTTAAATTAGGAAACCAATTGTATTTAATTTATTTTTCCTAAGTTTACTTTGGAAAATAAATTAAAGTGATCTAAATTAACTTTAGTGAACCACTAGTTAAAGTGAAAATGAAATTAGGGTTTTTGCTTTACCACTAGTCAAAGTGAAAGCGAAATTAGGGTTTTCGCTTTACCTAAAGTTATAAAAGAGAGATCAATTGGTGAAGAGAACACACACACTTGTATTCCGACAGAGACAGGATACAGACAAGGAGAGAAAGTCAGACGAAGGATTTAGCTAAGAAGACAGATGAGCGAGCAGTAGGATCATCGAGCTTCGTACAGTTGGGTCGTACACTCACACAGGAGGGTGTTGAGGTTTAGCAGGGATTTGCCTAGTGATTCTGTCGGTTACTGCATTCGCCAGGTTTGGGTGAATTTGCAATGATTGTAAAAGTTCCATATTTTGTCATAATAAAATCTATATCTGATTGTTGCATCGGTTTTCCCATCTTGGGTTTTTCCGGGGGTTTCCATACCCAAAATAATAGTGTCATTATTGTGATGTGATGTTGTGATTTATTTCTCAGTTTTATATTCCGCTGCATACTGTAAAAGATATTCATGTGTGGTTATTAGTTGATATTTTGCATGCACTGTTGACCGTAGTTGAATATTAAAGGAAAATTATCACGAATCCCGTTAGGTCCACCTTTTACATAGCTTATTGTGCTAGCACTATACCACTAATACCATAGCCCTTTCAACTATACCATGTTTACTTCACGTTTGGTTGGTGTATCTAATATTTAAGTGGGCACATGGTTACATATACATTGGCATGATATGTAATAGCGTTTAATTAGTATTGAAATCTCTTTTTTTAAGTGGATCAACCTTAGGTTTATCCCATATTTATTGGGATTTAAAAGTACATGTAAATATATGTAACCTCCACACCTTTACAAGAAGACAAGTCTTAGTGCTACATTGAACCATGTGATAACTTTGACTACTAGCCTTGCCATGTGTCAATATATGATTCATCCACTTCACAACGAATGTTTGGCCAACATGTCAAGTTGTGATTGGTCCATGTGTCAGCATTTTACCTTGTTTTCTTAACTTCCATGAGCCATAACTTTTGCATACGGCGTTCGATTGACCACGTTCAAATTGCGTTGGAAATCTCTTGACGAGCTCTTTGACTTAAGGACATTTTCATCAAAATTTGAGACCATCTAATTTGATTAGTTGTGGGGGATCCTCCTAAATCAAAATTACCATTATTTCTCTCTAGAAAAAAGAATTATATGTATGTATGTATGTATGTCCCCTATGTCCTGTTTTGGGGGTCAATGTGTCCCATCTCGTATACTCATATATATGTGTCTTGTGTGTCCTGATGCCGTGACTTATGTTAGGTCTGATTCATAGCTAAGAGTTGGTGGCTAGGATTTTTTTTGGTTTCCCTAGCTAGGGATTGGAGAGCTTGGCTTGTATTTGTACTTCATCTCTTATACATGCATACATACATACATACATATATATGATGGTTCCAGCTGTCCAAATATTGTGCACATGCAGATTTGATGTTCAGCTTATGCTCTTGACTGGGTAGATTCTAACACTTGTTCATGCTGAATTGACATAACATATAGCTGAATTGGTTAAGGGATTTAGCACATATCTTGAAGATAAAGGAGAATATTTACTGCTGTTATACTCTGCTGTAATAAGAGAATTTGGATATGTTATATGCTTGAGACGTGCACCCTAGGGGCTATAGCATTGTGATATTGAAGTACACATGTACAGTATTTATTCTCTTGAGCTGCCATGTGAAATAGGGTTGAAGAAGAGTGAAAGATTACTGCTGTAATTCAATATTTCAGATGATCCCCAAGGCTGAAAATTCAGATCTGGTAAACCTCAAGGTTGAGGTAAAGTTTCTGAAAGTGGCATTTCATTAGATTTCAACACTGCTGTGCACTGGTGCTGACATTTTTTCAATGTTCTGAAATTTCTACAGCGTTGTGCATTGGTGCTAACACTTGTAAAAAATTTATAGCCCAGAAGCAGTTTTCTTTTATGGAGCATGAAAAAGGTTAGTGACTTTATTAAGGCCTTGTTCTTTTATGCCCATCTAGGATCCTGCAATAGAATAGGCTTGTCAATCCTATTGCACCACAACTGTACTAAATGCTTTTTTAAAGTATGAAAAGCTAAACAGGGGCGGCTCTCATGGCCCCCTCTTCTGAAAACTAACTTTAGCGTGGAATTTAATGAAAGGGGAAAGAATTTAATTTTGGGATCAATAGAACTTCCCTTCTACACAATGTGATCTGTGGTCTGGATTATTTTCTGCTTTCACAACTGATATAGGTTTTTCATGATGTCCACCTAAATTAAAAAAAGACAGTGTGTATGTGTCATACACCATTCCTAAGGTCCTAAACCAAAACAGATGCTTTCAAAAAGGAACAAAGTTTGACCATAAAATACAGCATAGAACTCACTGAATGTGATTGAGTGCTAGACACTGCAGAACAGAAAAGCCATCCCCCTAAATTCATAGATCTACTTTTGCACCGAAAGATTAATTTAGTTTCACATAAAATTTAATTATCAATGACATGATGCATATCTTGAGCCTGATTTATCAAAGTAGTAGGCCCATAATTTGTCTGAAAATTTTTCATTAAGTAAAATCGCAAATCCATGGAATACCTTATTTATAGAATGGACTCTATGTGTGTATGCATATAATCTAGAGTAAATCCATGTCAAATAATAGACTGGTACTTGGGCCCTTTGAAGCATTAACAACAGAAAAATCTCTGTGATTTCTAAATCTCCAACCCGTTGCTGATTTTTTAAAGCAATTCTCACTTAATATTTTAACATAGAAAAAGCATCTTCTATGACATTCGATCTACTTCATGAGTCTTACAATATTGTATAGATGGACATTCTTAATTTTGATTGTTAGACATAAAAACTAAACAATTCTGCCAGTGATCTTAGTCTTTTTTATCGCTGTGTGCATCTCCAGTGCTCAGCAATACAGGCAAATCACTTTTGTCAACATCTCCAATGTTCAATCATCACCAAACCGTTTGTTTCCTAGCCCTCTTGGTTCAAACTTTTCAAACCAATCTTGTCTGGTTGAGGTTTCTCTGGCTGCTTCTATCACTACTGGACACCGGTGAAGTAATTAAAGCATCTTTCTCTTCATGCTTTTCTGGGTTCTTCTCAGTACTATTACTTGACTTTCTTACCCTGCTCAGACTTGTGCTCGACACAATCTCTGGAATAATGGCCCTGCTTGTTACAGAATCCTTTCTCAAGGGTTTAGTGTGCTTTTCCTCTAGAGTCTAAACTGTTCTGTGCAGGCTTCTTCCCTTTCTTCTTTGATGATTTTACTGTAAGTGCTTGGTATACACTCCATTTTCTCCAATCTATCTCACTTCACTCCTCTTTGCTAGGGTTTTGAGTGGTTTACCAGTTGTTTGTGAGCAAATTTGTGAGAGTTTAGAAGAGGAATTGAAGGCTATTATTTGTAAGGGCTTGAAATGGAGATTGAAAGTTGACATAGTTACATTCAACCACCATTGGAGAGCTAAAGAGGTAGGCTCTAAATCCCTCTCATTGTTTTGTTTAAATAAAAACACTATCTTAAATCTTGGATGGTCTCTTCTCTTACTCTTTCCCATCTCTCCTCCATTTTACTGTAAGCAACAAGTTGTTTTCATCTCGAGTCAAGAAGCATGATACATACATAAATATATAATATGAGATAATAATACATCAATACTTAACAATAAATAATAATAAATAAATAAAATATTAAATAAAAATATAACTAAGGGTCGCAACCTTTGGAGCATCCAATTTTAAACAGTCGGACCGTAACAAGCAAAACAAACAAGAGACAATCGCCAATTGGAATCCAGATCCTTTCCCCAATGGCATTGTTAATAGGGCCTGCCAGCTCTTTCCAGGCTTCCTCATATGGGAATCATGGAGGGAATGCAATCTTAGAATCTTTCAGAACAAGAATAACACTAAGGATCAAATTTGGGCACAAATTCGGGCCAACATCAAAGGAACGGTACTGACTAAAACAATGGACCAATCTGGACTAGCAAGCTCAACTGAAGGGAAGGATGATCATAAGGGCCTAGGGTTTGATCCAACCAATTGTTCAAGATCCTCCTAGCCCCACAAGGTCAAAAATTTCAGGTCCTTTGCATTGACTGCCCCCAGATCAAGGCTTCATTACACTAAATTTTGAAGGTGCCAGCATGGGAAGCCCTGGGCCTGAAGGATTTGGAGCTGCGTTCAAAGGCTGCACCGGCAAAATTTAATGTATCTTCACAAGGCCTCTGGGTAAAGACACTAGTAATGCAGCTGAGCTTCATGCCATGATTCAAGGAATTCTTATAGCAACCAAGAACAGATACTCCAAACTCATTGTTGAAGGAGATTCCAAACTCATAATTAATAATCTTCAACGTCTCCTACATGATTCTTCCTCCGGAAAGATCTCCCTTACCGGAGATTGTCGACAGGAATCGAATGGCTAGAACAAACCATACATATAGTAAAGGTTATCATTCCGCATCACGTCAGGCATGACGGCTGTTGAAAAGATAACCCTGAAGGTCCTCCCTCATAATTTTGGTGTGGGTGTGATGAGGGGGACTTAAAGGTTTTGTTCCTTATGTATCTATGTAAAAAGTGACTTTTATGTAAATAAAGACATGTTTGTGCTTTGAGTTTGGGTCTCACTTAAGTGATATATTTAATAATTAGTGTTTTAATTATTAAAAGAGCATTTAATTTAGACCCATGATTCTGTAATTCGATCTCAGCCCTTGGATGGATAGTTAAGAAGGTAGTTACAAAAAATGAAATATAAAATAATGAAAAAACTTAAAAGAGCAAAGGACACACCCACCACAAAGAAAAGAAAGAGGAGAAGTTAAGGAAAAGATGGGCTTCCCAAGGTAAATTGGCACAATGTCCAAGAGAAAACCAGCAGCACACATTCCAAGGCAGCCTGAAGCAAACCGTACAGAAGACTAACAGCACCGTACAGTCACATGTGTGGGCACATCTCCCAAGATTGCTGACTTGCATTAAATGCAGACTGTACAGCACTGATTTCAGGCACATGTGGGCTCAAAAATCGAGGTAACAGACTAATAGTACCATACAGGCCGTACAACACATGTGGGCAGGGCATACGACATGCCGTACCACTGTTTTTCACCACAAATTTTGAGGTAGTTTGTTGTTGTTCTGTTTTTGTGGAATTTTATCAGTGAGGGTTAGAAGAAAAATTCATTGTAAAGGAATTTTCTGAGGATACTCTTCTTAATAAAAAATTTCCTCTTTGGGTTTTCCGCAGGCTGGGGTTTTGCCCTATCTAGATTGACCAAAATAGTTGTGTTCAACGTGCTTGTTCATTATTCAGTGTTTGAAGGGCTTTTAGCAAGGTGGTTTTAAATTTCAAAGTATTGTGCGTGAATCTTGAATTAAAACCCTACATGTTGAAAGTGTTTGACATAATGTATGAATGAGAAATTTTATAATTGTCACTTTTCTTCAACACCAACAAGCTAGCAGACAAATTAGCCAATGTTGGAGTTGGCCAATCTTCGGACATCCTCAACTACAGTCGAACTTCATTATCCAACCAAAACCTAAAGACAATGTGTGAAAACCTTAGACAACATTTGTGACTCCCCATCACGAGTGTAAATACCGTGTGGTTAGCTCCTCCCGATGCCTCCACGCATGTTTGTACAGAGGACTGCCAACATGTCAAGACAGACTCCTCGTGCAGTGACTGGTGACCACATTGCAATCGCCCAGACTGACACATTCATATCACCTATCGCCCAATGTACTGCAATCAGGCCTTACATCAGATGGCTTCATTTTCGAACACAAGAGTTCAACTCTCCACCTCCTGCGATCAATTCAGGTTCAAAACCCACACATAGGAAACCAAAATTGAGAAGAAATAGAACAAACTGGCAGAAAACCTACCATTCGCAGTGCTTGACCTCTATATCTGGTTACAATGGAAGAGTTTCTCTCGCCTGTGTAGGATGGCTCACTTCAAGTACACAACCCACAAAACTGTCAATGGCCCTAAGAAGACTCATATGCCTCAAGTCCTTGAGGAGCAGAGACGAGCAAAGGCAGGATTCCATGGTATTGTCAAACCTACAACGAAGGACAACATTCACAGGATGGAGGATAGAATTGTTAAGAGATTAGAGGTTACGTTGGTCGAGAGGTTAGAAGAGGAGTTTAATCCGCTGGCGGAAAATCCTAAGAATACTCAGACGACGAAAACGCTTTACTCCAAAACCCTAACTCTGTTCTGGAAAACTAAGGCGCTTTTGGGTTTGTGCCATAAAGGCCAGTGCTCCAGGATTATTCACAGAGGGCAATGCTGGTTCGAGTCTCTTACAGACAGAGTGGGGCACCTGGAAATGGGGGTTCAACAGATTTTACAAAATCAACAGGAATATGATGCCTAGCTTAATGCTCTAACCCATGAGCTGACTGGCAAGGTATTCCAATGCAGAGTGTCTACAACAGGCTTATCTACCACAAGCAATGAATGAAGGGGAACACCAGCAAAGCTCCTACAACTGCAAAGGAAGCTGAATCCACGGTAGTCCCAATTATCAACATTCCAACTGATGATTAGATCCTCTCTCTATATCGGTCTTGGATAGTCTAATTTTTAGTATAGTTGGTCTCTTGATGTCATAGAAACAATGGATTCACAATTTTGTCTAAAGTCCCGACCTGTCAAACACATCATCTTTATAGTTTCAATCTTAAAACTTCTATAGGCATGGTAAAGTCCTTTATAGTTTCAGTATTCTAAGTTGTACACTCACAAACAAGTATTTCAGTTTTAGCTCTTTAAGATGTATGGGTTACAATTATATCGGTTTTAAATATTTTGGACTACAGGCCTTCCTGCCGGTAGACCAGTCTCCCCATAAACTGTAACTTCTCTTTTGATAATTTAGATATTCAGCCCTAGTCTTAAAAAAAAAGGTCACAGACTCACAATCCTTCGTGAACAGTCACCGTTTTATATATATATAGCCCGGTGGGTCAGCTCAAGTGGTTGAGAGCTGCTTATGCTAGCATAAGGTCTCGGGGTCAAATCCCGGGTGGCTATGCCGGTGCCTCACTCGATGTCCCCACCGGGTTAGGTCCCGTAATCAGGGCCGACGGTTTACCTTGGGTACCATCCTAAAATAAATGGGGAAGTACCTGAGGGTTTCCTGAGCGTTATTCCTTGTAAAATATATATATATATATATATATATATTGATTTTGTAATTTATCATATCTGTTCTAGATATTTAGTATATGAACAGGAACCGTTCATCACATTGGTATCAGAGTTGCATTCTAATATCCTTTTTGGCCATATTTCAAGGTTTCTTTGAAACAATGGCGTTGGCCAACCCATCCACATAAAATTTCAGAGATTCTCAAAACTAGTCATCGACCACAACAGGCCTTTGGCCATTTAAAATTCAGTATTCCGTTGAAGAAAATATTCCACTGCAAATTGACCAAATATGAAGTCGAGCATATTTCTGAATGCAAAAGCTAAAAAATCTGGAAATTCATTCTCAAAAATCAATTTCTAGTGGTGAAGAAAATAACTAGGCAAAATTACAAGAGCATTACAAAAAAATTACAAAGACAGTGAAGTCTGAAAAAAAGCGTTGAATAGGACGCTCAATATAAAAGTCTCGCTGCAATATAAACACAATAAAGCACAGAGGAAAGGCATGAACTAGTAATTCCATGCCACAGAAAAAGAATATCAATGTTTGTTGTTGAGGTCGAATCTACCATCGTAATTGAAGTATTAATGAACAGGCTGCCAAATTCAAAACTACCAACTACCACCGCAAGACAGTATCTATTATTGCTGGCTGCCGTGGGAAAGGATATATGTCATTTCAAAATCGCTGGAACCCAAAGGTCATGACCTTATAAGCCTTTAAATCCATGCTTAATAGTTTGTTGCACTGTTACAAATATCGCCCGATAAATCGCGAGTCGCCGAGAAATCGCGATTTTTTTGCAGCGGCAATTTTTTAAGATAAAATCAGGCACCAATATCGGGCCGATTTCTGTCCGAAATATCGCCGATTTTTGAGTAAAAAATCGGGAAAAATCGCCGTCGACTCGCGATTTCTTGACAGGGTGAAAAAAAGTTCGTTTTTTGACATTTTATGCCCGCGGTTAGGGCTCATTTGCTCATTTGGTCGCTACAGAGGTCGAGAGGAGAGCCGGCGATTAGGGTGCAGCTGAAGGTAAGTAAATGTGTAAATGTTTAGTTTTTTTTTCATTTAAAATTTTGAATGCCTCCACCGTGTGCCTCTCTCCGCGCCCGGCTTCCACATTCCTCACCCAACCCACTCCACAGCGTCTCCTCTCTCCGCGAGTCCGTGGCTTCCACACTCACAAACCCCTATACGGTGCACATTCCACACTCCCGGCTTCCACGAATCCACAGTCTGCGGCTTCCACACAGTTTTAGTGTAGGTTTAAAAAATAAAGACTCCCAATGTCTGAGTTCTGGATTTGAAAGAGGCAGATCTATGGTGAATCAGCAATTCTGGGTAAGAAAGCAGCGTGAAAAATCCAAATTATCAGGTCTGTCCACAATGATTTGGCATCAAAATTTAATTTTGGGCAATTTCCTTAACGCTTTTGATTACTTTGACCCCAAACAGCAGTCAAAATTGGCCCTAGAACAAATCTGGGCAGTTTGGGAATGAATTTGTGGCAAGAAACATTGTGAAACAGTCATCCGTGTGCACCTTTGCACCACCAAACAGGCTTATCTTAAATCTGGGCTGAATTGGAGGGTTAAAAGACAATTCTGGGCATATTGTAGCCTTAAAAAGGTAAGAACAGCAACAGAAAACATGCTTGGGTGAAATCTGGGGATAATGACAGCCCTAAACTGTGAAATCTGGGCATGGACTGGGGATCATGCCCCTTATTGGCTAGCGGATGATCATGATCATGATGATGATACAGAGGCTCCATATGAGGGTGATCCAGTTCCAGAGGAGTTTCACACTAAGTCTGGGAGTGTGCCACAGTTAGATCCAGAGCCACAGGCAGGGTTAGAGGGAGATAGACCCGATAGTAGCACTGCTACTAGTGGAGGAGTAGCTGTAGGACTACCTCCTCGAGCTCCTTCTTCTTCTTCAGGACACCAGTTTCAGCCACCTTCAGGTTCTAGAGGACATCATGATCCTTTTGCAGGGTCTTCTAGTTCTTCTAGAGGACGTCAGATACCAGTACGAGGCCGACAAGCCTCGAGGGCACCTAGTCCTAGAGGAAGGGCAAGGGCAAGGGCTGTTTCCACAGCGATTACCTTTTCCCGTAAAAGGGGTAGAGGGAATCCATAGTTTATTTACTTTATTTCACTGTAGATGATTCATGAGTCATGATGATGATCGTGAGATACATTTGTTATAAGTTATAACTTATATTTTTGATGATTCAGACATTCAGTATTCACTATTCAGGAGTAGGACTAGGACATGATCCATTTTGATGTGTGATGTATCTCTAGACATCTTATATATCTTATATATCAGTTTTCTTTCCATATTCATGTGGCAATGTGTTTATTTGATGTTATTGTTGCTTTAGATGTTTAAAAAATTGAAAAAAAATGAATATTTTTGTGTTTTTTAAGTTTGCCGATTTTTGCCGATTTTTGCCAATGTTCTGCCGAGATATCCCGAGACGATGTTTCCTGGACCCTGCCGATTTCCGCACCGCACCGATATTTGTAACTTTGGTTTGTTGAACCATGGTACAAAATTAAATAAAAAGGGTGTCAATGATAAGTGGAAAAAATAACCTTTCAAAATCAAAGGTTATAAAAGAGCTTTTAATTATAAAACAAAGCCTTAAAGAAATATTATTATCAAAAGGAAATAAAGACATTAATGTGTGCATAGTGTTTTGGAAAGATACAAGATGTGTGTGTGTGTGTTAAGAGTGAAAAGTTCTTTTAAGAATCAAGGAATTACCTTATTATATTGAAAAGTGGTATTCAAGTTGAATAAAAAGAAAAGAAGGAATTTAAGTTCTAAAGTCTCAAAGTGATTATTTTTCAAAGAAACGAAAAGGATAAAAAAAAGGAATTTAATAGGAAGATTTGTTTAGAAAGGAATTGAATCCTCATGCTTCAAATTATTAACATTCAAAGGGAGTACTCAAGAAAAAGAAGTTAATATCATTATCAATGTGAACCTTAAGGGGAATTACATTAATGTAGATTTGGCGATTCGATAATGATTCCAGAGACCAGTATAATCAAAACACAAGGCATTTTTAAATTTTGGCATGAATATAAAATGAAGAACTTACATGTAATAATTGATGATCATAAATACACATCCCAATTCAATGTTATAACTATGTACAAAACAGAGGTGTTCAACCTAGTTAGAATCACTAGGTACATTCATTTTGAACAAGGAGAAAAAGATTTTGATGTCCTCATATGCGGAACATTACAATGAAGCCATGCTTAGAGGTGCTCTCACCAGAAGACCTGAAGAATGTATCAAAAGTGATCCTTCAAGATAGCCAGAAGTCAACAATGTGACAAGTTCATCATTGAGAAAGATGAAGAGATTTCTCGCCTAAGAAATCATAATCAAAAACTACTTAAAAAAGCCATGAAGTCCAAGGTGAAGAAACAGTATTTTCAAAAGTTAGAACAAGAGAAGCAAGATCTTGTGAAGGAACTCAAGAAGTTACCAAAGAAAGATCAAGAAGCTTCTAGCTTAAGGAACCTTAACCAAAGGTTGCTCGAGCAAATCAAAAGATTAAAAGAGGCACAATCAAAAAACCAAGATCTTAAGGACAAAGTTGAAAAGCCAAAGAATAATAAGAAATTTCATGCTTAAGGATTCATAATCAGTGTTTACTTACCCAAATCAAAATTAAATAATGATAAGTCACTACAAAGGAAGCTAGAGCACCTTATCAATAAAGAACCAACAATCAATAAAAAGACAATGATTGATCATGTTGAAATAAAAAAGTCATCAAAGGTAAAAATCTAGACACTAAAGAAGAGAACCAATACAGGTCCAATTGAAATCATACCTACCAATAAATCACCAGAAGCATCAAAAGACGAAGGTTTCTAAAACATGATACCAGATACAAGCATACCCTATCATCATCCTAATAAGGGTCATCAATGAACTAAATGAAGACAAAATAAATATTAAGGTTAAGTAGAGATCCTACTCTATTGACAAGAAGTTCAAGTATGGAATCATATCATCATAAAAATCATTACGAAACAAAGTAACAGAAGATTGAATAAGGGTGGTCTAACCCTTGCACAATTCGACAACTCTGCTCATTAATCAGAAGATCATATCACCTTGTGTCTTCAAACAATGATGAACGAAAAGACACGATTAGTGATTAATGATTAATGAGAGGACATAACTTATCTAAAAGACACGACCTATTGAATGTACAAGATTACCATTGTGACCAATCAATGCTATAATTATACCATCACATGGTCATTGTATATATCATTCATCATTCATTTTAATATATATGTATTGCCCTCTATGGATTACCTTTAAGGTGGTTATTAAGGTAGTTACCTAGCCTATTTAAGGTAGTTATTTACTATATAAACAGGAGTTGTCAATCACACTTTGCCTCTGTTTACCCTTGATAGGATTGGCACTAGTCCTTGGAGTGGTTCCCTTTATCCTCCAACCATCCTTTTCTTTTTTTATTCTACAGTCATTTTACTAGGGCAACCTCTTCAATCGCGTTGCTCCTCACTGTCTTTGCCCTAGTAATCCAATCTTAGGTAAACCCCCCTTGAGTTGGAGAAGAACGAACCAAAAGATGGAAGGAGATTAGTGTGGTGACATTGGCTTTTCCTCGTGGTTACCCTCAGCTAGCTTGCTTCTTCAAGACTTTAATCACATGTGCTAGTTGGGAGCGTTACCATTCAAACTAGCAGGTTAAGGTTGCAACTCCAATGCTAGCGAATGGCAAACATATAAGAGATTTGGACTACTGTCACCTCCGTCCACTCTCTCAACTTCCTTGAGATCTAGTGTTCCCCCAAGGGGAGAGCCCTTTGGTGAACATATCAACACACTTGCAACAAACACCTTTCAACGACCCTATGACATAGATCAATGCCTTCAATGGAGTCAAGAAAGGGAAAAAGCACACTGGACATATCGAGGAGTTATTTCAATTAGGCAATTGTCCAATAAGTATTGTAATACAGGTATCCAATTGACGGGTAATTCAAGTTAATGCTGGTATATATCAATAAAATTATGAGTGCTTGGAAATAACAACTTAGTAGGTTACCACAGTTATGTAAAATCAGCAAATATCCAATGTTATCGCAGCAATATGTTTGGTTAATCGAAGTGATGAGTTAATCAAAACACTATAAAATCATTCAGCATTTAACCTGTCTAATACATAAAAAAATTGCACTTATCATTCAAATTTTAACAACCCATTTATTACGAACATGTGTCATAACAATACACCATTGCTTGCTTATTTGCCATTGTAACTTAATCTACCATTTGTCAACAATATTTGCAAACAATCCAAGAGAATCAATTCGTGCTGTAAACAAGGTTTTCTATGTTTGACAAGCCAAGTATTAACACAGCCTCAAATCTGCCAATAAAATCATTTTAAAGCTCTGTAGCAAACACAAGAGATGTCGGAAGTTGTCATTGATGTCAAAAGGGTGAAGAGATATGTGGTGTCAAGGTGATAATGATGATGTGGTTGTCGTAGATATATTGTTTGGGAATGTATAATGAAGTCTTCAATCCCCTAAAGAAGAACCTAAGGAATCCCTTGATCACAAGTGTATATAAATCCAAAGCAGTCCCCTTGTGGCGTAGAGATTGCGCATGGCCCTCACGAGAAGACACTTTGAGTTATACATAAGTGGTACAAATTCCCTAGAGAATCTCCTAATGATCATGATGATGTGGAGCATAAAGGAGTCCCTAAAGAGTCCTACAAAAGTGTGAAGAATTTCCTAAATAAATGTTGGGTCACATGACCATGATGATAAGAAGTGTAAGGAAGTTTGTAAAAGTGTTCCTAAGCAATGTCAATAAGAAATGTAAAGATATTCCTAAAATAGTGGTGTTGGGTCCACATGAACATGAGGATTGGTCCATATCACCATGAGAAGTAGCCTCCAAAGTAATAAGTATTGGTCCATACGGCAATGTTGAAATAAATGATGAAGAAACCCATAACCAATGGTGTTTGGTCCACTTTCCCGTGAATTTGGGGTTACATTACCCATGGTGGAGAAGGCCCTAAAGAGTCCCCAAAGTTAGTCCAAAGCAAGTTGTGGTGTGACGCTTGAAATACCCCCAAAATAATAATGCTTGGTCCACATGCCCCCAAAAGTTGTGGTACTTTGGCCCATTAGACCAATTGAAGTCGCAAGGATCCCCGCAGGAAATAATTGCATATCCACCAAGTATGATGATGTTGTCAAGCCCTAGGGCCCCCTTTGAAGAAGATATGGACTCTGGAGTGATATTGAAACGTTGGCATGAAGTTTCATGATGGACTCTTGAGGTGGGGTACTACCCCTTGAGACCCCCTTAAAAGATGGAGGTCCACAAATTATGTATGAGTTTAAGGAGACACTAAAAGAAGCTACTAGATCAAGTTGAAGTGTTTAAATAGAAGGCAACATATTTCATTTTATTATCAATCAAGTCTCTCTTTCTATTATTGGAGAAAAAATACAAAATTTTTTGGAGGATCAATTCCTGGGCATCTTTTAGGATTGAGGAGATTCGCGGAAAATGTCATACATTTCTCATACTGTATCAGAATTAAAAAATTATTTGCTCGTTGGAAAGATGGTTGTGAAGGCTATGTGATGAATCGATCTAGAGATTCTTTTGATTTTCTATATTTTATGTTCATATCGTAATCTTGGCAAAGGTATGATTCATGCTTGCGGGTTTCTCTTGTGATGGCACGTCTTTCATGGATAGAGCTCATCTTTGATCTTGGTATGTGAGCCTCTCCCATGGTATATCTCTTTGAAGTCATTATATATGTTATGGGGGATATGATGATGGTTATCTTGGCATAGATCTGGTATGGTTCTTATACATGGGTCTCTCTTGTGATGGTTATGCCTTGCATGGACTAGGGTCCATCTTGGAGTCTTGAAAAGGTATGAAGTTTGTACATCTTCTTGTGCTTATCTCTTGGCATACTTGATGGTGATATTGGCATGGATGTTGGTGCAAAATTTATGATGATCTTGGAATAGATCCTGGCGATTTGTTTGTATAGATCATGGTGATTATCTGGACATATTGTATGATGATCTTGGCAATAGATCATTGTGATTATCTTGGCATAGTCCATGGTTATGTTTTGGCATATGGCTCATCTCTTGGAATGTTCAATGTTTTAGAAATGTCTATAATGTAAAAGTTGAGAATCCAAATGAAATCGATGGATGAGTGTTTCTGGGTATATACTTGAGGCATTTACAAGCTGATATAGTGTGATAGATATTGAGACAGTGTGACGGTGATTGTGGCATTCTGACATTGACAATGGCATTGTGACAGAGGCAGTGATTGTGGCATTAAGATAGAAATACAGTGATGGGGCATTGTGATAGAGATAGTGATTGTGACAGGTTGAGAAAGGTAGTGATACAGTGATAAGAGGTTGAAAGAGACAGTGATACAGGAATAGGGACAGTGATATAGGTGCAGATACAAAGATACAGGTACAAGTTGTTAGAGACGTTGATACAATGATCATTACAGATTGTTTCTTCTATTCATAACAAGGCAACAGGACAAGGCAAGGATAAGAGATTGTAGTCTCCTTCAGGTTGGTGCCTAAGAATTATGAGTTGGTGCTCACTGAGGATTGAAGTCCTCTCTACAGGTTGGAGCCTGTGACCTTAGGGGGTTGTAGCCTCCTTTCAGTTGGAGATGATAAACTAGGGGGCTGGATCCACCTTCTAGTTAGTGCTAGAAAATTAGGGAGTTGGAGCTTCCTTCCAATTAGTGTTGGTAAACACATTGGATGTAATCTCTATATTACAAACAATATCTTTTGTGGTTTTCTCCCATTTGAGTTTTCACATTAAATTTCTTGTGCACTACGTATAATTTTTATGTGATGGTGAATGATATTATTAATGGTTAATGTTACATGTTAAAAGTGGTAAAAAGTGGCCAATACTAGTTTACCCCCCCTCTTAGTATTGTTGAATATTCCAACAAGAGATAACAGTCCAAAATGCATCAAAGGAACTTCATATAGATTTTGTTCAAAAGAAAGAGGAAAACACAACTACAACCCAAGGTCAAAAGCACCAATCACGCAAACTATTGGTTGTCCTAACAGTCAACAACTGCAACAGCAGGTCTATGGTTTAAATCAACGCTAAGGAAGCAATGGAAGCACCCAAAACAGCTTGATTTAGTTGTAAAAGCCACCTCCTAAGCAGGTCGAGTTTATTTAGGCAGACAAACATGAAAATCACAAAAGTCCTAGCAGACTTTGGCAGCTGCTGCAAAATTCAGATTAGGTTTTTTGACAAGTTAGATGATGACAGGTTCAAGGCAGCAGACAAGGAGGAAAAGAAAGACGCCTTGGAGAATCGAGGACCGAAATGCACAGCGAAATCTTAGGGCCCAAACTTTTAGGATATCGAATTTATAGGAAGGCCAGATTTTTAGAATTTTGAAATTTTTTAGGATTTTCAATTTTTAGATTTTTAGGGTTTTCTAAAATAAAATATGTAGACCTAATTTGAACCTAATTTAGCATGCAAATGCATTAATTACACATGCAATACTAAAAATTTGATATAAATGACAAATATTAGGGTTTTTAGAAAATTTACTTCAAACCCTAGGCCATGACGCATGGTGATCAACCTCCCTCTTGGAATATTTCCCTAAGGCTCACCAATTAGAGCTCCCAACAACAACCTCTAGGGTTCATTGGAGGAGCCTAATTAGGGAAAAATTCAAAGATCCAAGGCCAAACAAGAGAAAACTCGAGGACGTTTTCCACTATGCAAAAATTGACAACAGGCTAGTAAGAAGCACTAATTAAGAGAAAATGCAACATTACAACCACCATTCAATGTAAATAGAAACATAAACTCACCAAACTTTACCAATGGAGCAACCAAGAAAACCCTAGATCATCCTTGTGCATGTGCTCTTCCAACAATGCTAGCATCAATCTTGCATGTGCATGAAACCCCAGAATTCTTCCATCATTTCACCATAAAGTCAAAGAAGAAATACTCCAAGAGATGCACATGACTTTAGAGAGGCCAATTAGGGTAAAAAAGTAACATAGTATTTTATCCCAAGTCTTGTGTTTTACAAATGACAAATGAATGGATATTTATATCCATTTTAGCACAAGACTTAATTTTTATCAAGCATAAGGTTTTAATTCGTCAATTTAAAATTAAAACATTAAAAATACTAAAATATTCTAAAATAAGATAAAATTAGGGAATGCCACCCACATGTTGGCGACTAGACCCTAACACTGACAGAAAATGATAAAAAATGACAAAATAAGCAAGCCAAGGCCTCATTGTGACTGCAAGAGTGAGCCTAAGGAGGACATCTTGCCCCTACTAACCCCAAAATGATGAAAATAATCCCCTAGCATCCCCCTTGCCTTAGCTTAAGGCTTGATTAACATGATGACATCATAGGGTCGGTTTGGCCAAAGGGTCGAATCAACTGCAATGAAGGTCCAAGTGGGGTGCGAGAGGGGTTATAGACCAGGGAGAGCCTCCCTAGATTAAATAATAGTCACCTCTCAAAGCAAAAAAAAAGGTGGTGGTCATGTGAACCAATGACCTACCCCTAAAAACCCTAGACACCAACACAAAGGTAAGAAACCCCAACAGAGGGCAATCAGTAACATCACTAAGCCATAGTACTTCCAAGAGTAAAATCAAAGGGTTTGATCATGGCCAATCACATATGGAGAGCCCGCACTTGACCTTTTTAAGCCCTCCTCTACCAAATGCCCTGCTGGAACACTCTAGAACTGCAGAAGCATAACAGGTAGATAGCAGGTTGCACAAACAATTGCTTCTTCCTAGAATTTTGGCTCCATTTTCTTGCCTTGAATCCTACAACAAGCCATTTCCATAATAGGTTTAGTCTTTTGAATAGATAAGTCTTCCTATGAAAGAGTCTTGTTACCCCCCTCAAATGCCCTGCAGAAACACTATAGAACTGCAGAAGCGTAACAGGGAGATTGCAGGTTGCACAAACAATTGCTTCTTCCTAGAATTTTGGCTCCATTTTCTTGCCTTGAATCCTACAACAAGCCATTTCCATAATAGGTTTATTCTTTTGAATATATGAGTCTTCCTATGAAAGAGTCTTGTTACCCCCCTTAATTGCATGGGGTGTTCACCTTATTTTTTCAAAGGAATGTCGGGCTAAATCCTAGGTCTTTTGAGAATGAAGAGGGGAAATTGTCAACATCCTAAGCATTTTCTAACAGCCTTCTTCAACAATCCAGAAGGGATGAAACAACAATCTTATGAAATTTTGAGCACATTTCAAACCTCAATAGGCAATAGGCCACGTGAATTCTCTAATCTGGATTCTAGGCAAGTGTTAGGATCAAAATAGCACTAGAATAACAACACTTACGCCTACTTCTGGGTTGTTTGTTGGCATTGTAATATTTGTTTATCTAGTAAGAAGGGCACTGCTACTCCATTGGTTTGTCATACTTCAACTTTGTAGGCTGATAGAAATATTTGGCCTATGTAGGAGGGGTACTCATCAATTTTGCCGAGGCTAAGGGTAAGCTTAAATGCTACTCTTCCCTAGTGAAATTTGCAAGAAGCTTCAATTGTTTGAGGTAGGAATTTGGCATGCATTTTACAAGGGTTCTGGTCAAACATATACATACAAGGCCCAAGGGTGGATTATCTTGAGACTCCATTTTGCCTTAGGGATTCGCAATAGTCTTCATGATCCCCCTATCACCTAGGTCCTATACTACAAAGAAAGACCTCAAGTTTTACTAAGGCTAACACTTCATATCACTGTGTGCCCTCATTTCCATAGCCCAGTATATCCTACCTAGGGAAGCCCCCGTCAAGTTGGAGAAGATACAATTAGAAGTGCAAAGAGGTGGTTATCAAGACAACGATGAGTGTCATACCACTAACTTATAGTTGGGCTTGTTGTGTTCTTTGGGCTTTAACTATATGCTTGCTAGGTCATGTTGTAACAAGATCCATGCCAAGAGATCCCGTGATCTTTGAGAAATTTTTGGAAAGTACTATAGGTATAAACTTCTACACAAGTTCTAAGACACTTGATCTTTGTCTTAGCTCGATTCTCTACTAATAATTTGAAATCCTTGAATTTTCCAAAAAACTCTACCTTGGGTTGAACAATATATTTCAGTAAAATTAAGTACTTAGCTCCCCCAAAAAAATCAATGGTCATAGGCCTTACAAGAGGTTGAGACACATGTCTCCCTTTGAGAAAGGACTCTTGATGATGTTTTCCCAGTATACATCTTTCATAGACACCACTAGGTGGTTTTGTGGAAGCTCTTCAACCATTTGCAAATGACTCATATATTGAAAGGGCCCAAGGTTTCTATGCCCAAACCTTGATGCTACAACCTACTAGTATCGTCAACATTATCCATTATAGCAACAAATCCTTTTTGTTTTGAAAGAGAACTAGGGTTTCGTGTTGAACAAGAACTGGGATTACTTAACTTGTACATATGGTTGCATTCATCATAATCTCAAGAGGCAACCACTTCAAAACGATCATCAAATGTCTTTGATTACCCATTGACGACAAGAATCCCAACATATTCATTATGTTAGTGATGCAGTAAATACATGGAAGATTGGCCCTACTCCTAAAATATAATAGACTTCCCAAATTTGGTATTGTCAATGAGAAAAACACCACATCTTGAAACGGGCAGAGTTGAATTATCCCCATTAGCCAATTTTTCACCGTTGTTGTGATGCCAAAAATAAAAAAGGTGTTGGTGTTTCATCATATGGTTGGTAGATCCAAAGCCAAGAATCCATTCCTCTAAAGTGAAGGAAGACCAATATGCATAATGCATAGCCAAATGTACGTACAATAAGATGGATATCTTGGATGTTACAAGACCTTTATAAGATCCAAAAAATAAATTAGGGTTTACTCTTCTAGAACCCCTAGAAAAAACCATAAGGAATGATGATCCAAGAAAACCCTAGGTTTGCACCATAAGATATTATGTTGCTAGACAATAGTTTAGGGTTTACTCTTCTAGAACCCCTAGAAAAAACCATAAGGAATGATGATCCAAGAAAACCCTAGGTTTGCACCATAAGATATTATGTTGCTAGACAATAGTTTTAAGATCAACCAAGACAACTAAGATAGTAAGGTTCACCCCCCACTCTGACATCATGTTGACATTCATGAGGGTCAATAGAAGAATCTATGATCTCAATTCTCATTCAAATCTCATGCAAGATCTAAAATAGTCTCCTCACAATTGCACTAGAAATAGTTAGGTCTAGTGCATTAGATAGAATGTGAAAAGCCCAACCACAACTACTAAAAAATAAAAATTCCACAAGTGTTTCTAAGAAAAAAATGCCAATCAACAGAGAGAACATCCAAATTGAGTGATCTTAGGCTTGTAACATTTTGTATTTCATATCAAGAAGATCAAAGATGAGATTATAAAAACGAGAGCTTGATCTATGTTTATACATTGTTGAAGTGAGGCATCTCTTAAGAGGGGAAAGCATCCCATCAAAAGGGGTTATGGTCCCACCAAATAAGGCACACACCCCAAGAGTGTTATTGAGCCTACAAATTGAATTTTACTAGGTCAGCCTTAACCGTACGTGGTAAAACAATAAAAGGATAGTGAATATGGCCTTAGCCATAATTACAAGTAAAAACAATATACAATCCATGGTCGTGGCCATATGTACAGATTACACTAATAAGTCCAACATATATTAAGTGCCAACTTGGAAATTGCCAAATTAGAGAAGAAAACTTGATTTGGATTACATGGAAATGACATGAAAGCATAAATATAGATTGAAACGCAAATATATTGCAGAGAGCACAATAACACACTAAAACCTAACTTCTATTAATGAATGAAATTGAAAAAGGTTGTAATATGCAAAAGAACGCAAGCTAGCTAGAATGTTGGTCACTTATCTCTAAAGAGAGGTGTTGGCTACCCTCATTCGTAAGAAGACATTCCAAGAAGCCAAGACCTCCTTTTTAACACCAAGTATGAAGCCCTGGGAGGTAAAAGCCCCAATGATCTAAAACCCTAACCCTAGGATGATGTGGCAAAAGATTGTAAATATTACAAAGAGCACAATAACATAGTGAAACCTTAATTATATTGGTGAATGAAATAAAAAAGACTAAAGAATGCAAAGCAATACACCCTACCTAGAATGGTGGCCACTTATCTTTTAAGAGATGTGTTGGAAACCCTCATTCGCAAGAAGGCATTACAAGAGGCCAAGATTTCCTTTTTAACACCAAGTATGAAGCCTTAAGAGACAAAAACCCTAATGATCCAAAACCATACCCAGTAAAAAATAAACGCATGATGAATATGGCCTCATCCATAATTACGACTAATAATTCCACATAAATTAAGTGGCGGCTTGGAAATTGTCAAATTAGATCATAAATTGTGATTTGGATTATGTAGGGAATGACACAAAGGCAAAAATATTAATGGAAACACACAAATATATTGCAAAGAGCACAATCACATAGCGAAATCCGAATTCTATTAATGACTAAAATAAAATAAAAAAAGACTATAAAATGAAAAAAACACACACTAGCTAGAATGTTGGTCGCTTATCTTTGAAAAGGTGTTGGCTACCCTCATTCACAAGAATGACGTTACAAGAGGTCAAGCCTTCAATTTTACCACCAAGAATTAAGCCCTAAGAGGCAAAAACCCTAATGATTCAAAACCCTAACGCGAGGATGATGTAGCAAAATATTTTAGATACTACAAAGAACATAATAACACAGTGAAACCTAAATTCTATTAACAAAAAATTGTAAAATGTAAAGCAACACAAACTAGCTAGAATGGTGGTTGCTTATCTTTGAAGAAATGTGTTGGATACCCTCATTTGCAAGAAGGCATTACAAGAGACGAAGACCACCTTTTTAACACCAAGTATGATCCTAAACCATACCTGGTAAACTAATAAAGGATGATGAATATGGCCTTAGCCATAATTACAAGTAATAACGATACACAAGTTGTGGCCATAGGTATAAATTACACTAGTAATTCCAACATAAATGAAGTGGCAGTTTGGAAATTGCCGAATTAGAAAAAAAATTACGATCCGGATTATTTAGGGAATGGCATGAAGGCAAAAATATAAATGGAAACACACAAATATATTGCAAAGAGCACATAGCTTGAGTGGTTGAGAGTTGTATTCATAAGCAAAAGAACTCGAGGTCAAATCCCCACGTGGCTATGTAAGGGCCTCACTCGATGTCCCCACCAGGTTAGGCCCCGTAATCAAGGTCGATGGTTTAACTTGGGTACCATCCTTAAAATGAGGGGAAATACCTAAGGGTTTCCCAAGACATGTTCCATCTAAAAAAGCTCGGTGGGCTAGCTTAAGTGGTCGAGTGCTATAAGTTGTGAGCAGAAGGTTTTGGGGTCAAATCCCTGGGTGGCTATACATAGCTATATAAGGGCCTCACTTGATGTCCCCATCGGGTTAGCCCTGTAATTAGAGCAAATAGAGTGAGGCCCCTTCGGGTGGGCCCCCTATGACTTGTTCTCGTGGACATAGCAAACCCTGTTGGGGATAGGTGAACCTCAACTGAAAAAAAAATATTTATATATATTGCAGAGAACACAATAACATAGTGAAATCCAAAGTAAGGGTCGCCACTTAAAAATGCAAAGCAACACGAACTAGCTAAAATGGTGGTCGCTTATCTATGAAGAAAGGTGTTGGCTACCCTCATTTGCAAGAAAACATTACAAGAGGCCAAGGTTGCCTTCTAAACAACAAATATGAAGCCCTGAGAGTAAAAAACCCTAATGATCGATAACCCTAGCACTATGAGATGATGTGGCAAGAGGAATACAAGCCACAAGGAGGTTGATTGATACATCAACTTCACAAGGCCAAAACTTTTGCATTCAAACTTCGTTTAGGGCATTTACTACATTGTTACGAAGCTTAATCCATGCTCTATGTGACCTGTGTTAAGCCCTATATATTGTGACAATACATTTTTATTATTATATTAGTATTGTCTTTATTTGTTGGCTAGGACCTTAATTGTAATTGTATGGTGAGCTAAAACTTTAATCGTAATTGTACCTTTGTCTCCTAGATATATAGCTAGGGAGACCTAGTTTTAGGATCAACTCATGTAGTCTTGTGCATTTGATGCATTGTATAAATAGGTTGCCCCCTCAAAGAGGCCTCTTATTCATCTCTTTATTTCATTCTCAAGGCATTGGATTACTCTTTCTTTCTATTTTTCTCTATTTTGGGAATTTGGTGCATTACATTCTTGCATCTGTTTCAATGATGATCTCTATATGTATGGCATGGACTCAAATATGTGATGTTCAAAGTCAGTTTTAACTTTTTTTTCTCTGAGGACCAAAGAATCACAATTTCCTCTTAGGACCAAAGAATCACAGTCTTTTCAAACAACCAGGTCTAAACACTTTCACCACATTGCCTCGAGCAACCCATTTTTGTAAACTTGCACTAAAATCAATATAATTTTTTCCTTTTTAATTACCTAAAAAATTGTATTGTGGATGTTTAAGATTCCAATTAAAATTACAGAAGTGTTAATAAATTAAGGAACAACAAAATTTTGTGTGTGTATAGTGGAACAGTGAAATAAACCTCGCGAATAAGTAATGTGGGAAGTTGGAATCTATTGATTGTGTGCAAAAAGTTGGCACATTGAGTGCAAATAATTCTACACGGTGGAAGCGGTGTTACAATCCAAGTTACTCTGCTTATTTAAATTAAAAGAAAATAGAAAGGAACAATTAAAAATAAATGAATAGGAAAAAAGACTCATTGATTGATGTACAAGCAATTTTTTTAAATTTAAAAGAATTGATGAGGTCTTTGATGCAACAAGCTACACAAATCTTAGAAGGTGCCCCTCACTTAGACACTTGATTCTATATTGCCTCATACAATAAGCCCCTCACTTAGACACTTGAGTCTATATTGCCTCATACAATAAGCCCCTCACTTAGAAGGTGGTACAATAAGCCCCATACTTGCCTCATAAAATAAGCCCCTCATAGAATAAGCTATATCAATCTTAAAAGGTGCCCCTAATAAGCGAATAGCTCTTAAGAATTCATGACCCATTTTCTAATTGGACCTGTCAATAAAATATCTTGTATATGTGACCCACTGCAGGAAGGTGGCATGGATTCTAGGCCAATGAAGTGTGCACATACAAAACAAAGCACGATGCAAGTAATCAATTATTATTTAATATTATTACTTTAAAAATGTGGAACACAGGCACCAGAAAGAAGAGATGACCAATAATTGAGTGTTTATCTATAGCTATTGAGTTATTGATAGCTATTGAGTTATTCATAGGGTGACTGACCACAAGCAATATCATGCTATATATTGTTTGTAGATGTAACACTTGCACAACAAAGCAACGAGGATCAAAGATTCAAAGAATGAAACAACTCTCCTCATCAAGAAAAGGTACTATTCCTACAAGTACTGTATTTGCCTTTAATAATTTGAAAATAACAAGCCCTGCACTATTGCAGCTAATAATGGGCGCACATTGCAGTTAATCAATATATAATATTTATTACTTAAAGAATGCATAAAACAGACACAAGAAAGAAAAGACAACCAATAAAATTTAGTATTTACCTATAGCTACTGAGTTATTCATAGGGCCATTGACTATGAGCACTATCACAGTATATATTGTTTGCAAAAGTAACATCTGCACAACTAAGCAAACAGAATCAAAGATTCAAGGAACAAAATAACTATCTTCATCATGGATTGGCATTATTCCTGCAATAACTGTATTTTGCGTTAATTGTTTGAAAATAACAAGCATTGCACTTTTGGTAACAAATAAGACCCTAACTTAAGTAATGGATATGATGCACAGGTGCCTTATAAGTTATTTCAATACTTTTAAAAATGCGGGATCCCATGATCTGTATGATTGTTATCTCCATGATAATTACTCCAGGAAAAGAGGCATTAGCACAGTCCTGAAGTTATTTGCAAGGCACGTACAAATGAATTTGTTCATAGAAACTAAGAATGACTTCCCATGGAGTGCATCCAATGGCAAAACAACAGAATCATGAAAGAGCAGTTAAAAATACACAATGAAATTGCAATACCTTGAAGAACAATACTGACAGTATTGCCTTCACAAACTCAACATTTCCTAACAGATATGCAAGCATAATTCTCCTGTGCAATATATATTATGTTTGGTAAGCATCAGCACACTTGCAATTAAAATGCTGAAAGCCTGAATCTTATTGCAGAAAACTTCTGCTAGTTGCCTTGAACCCTGCAAAAATTTTAGAAGAAGGAGCTCATGGTCTAGCTGAAAATACAGTGATACAATCTAAATGCTAAATCCTATTGCGGAAAACTTCCGAAATGGATCTATGGATCTAGCAGATGGGAGTAGATAGTTTAGCTAAAAACACACTAACCCCCTTTCACAATCTACGATGGTCTCAAATTTTCCACTAATAGCTTATGAAGTGAAGAGATGTCATCTTTTATGTGTACTGAAAACATAAACAGATTACCACTTGATTTATTATCTCCCAGATGCTTCATGTTGTACGGAGCAAAAGTTGGCTATAGACCTACCACAGAAACTTTTCCTTCATCTCAGATGGAGATTCCAAGCTATCGACCTAAAGCTACCTTTCCCTATAACACTAATTATATTTACATAACTCCTACAGTAGTTAGAAGCCATCAATTTACATTGCTGACATTTAGAACTTCAAAGAGTATATATGCAGGTCCTTCCGGCCAATTTTGCCAGAGAGGTTATTGAAGTGGCAATATCTGTAATTTCAAATAGATCCTTATTACATGAATACGTCAACAGGAAAAATTCCTAAGCAAAAGCCTAGGTCCACATCATAACTTCGCACCTATGGCTCCACATATAACCTCCTATCGCTTATAGGATATAAATCCTTATTTTTCTATGCTATCTGATAGGGCACCCAATTTGTAGAGTTAACGCCCCTTCAAAATCAGTGTGCACATTTTTAAGAAAATTAGTGTGCAAGTTCAAACAGATACACAATAGAGAAACCTGTTACAGAAAATATCTGCATGCTAACCCAGCTGCAGTTAAAAACAAATATTTGGAAGTCCAACTCAACAGCCACTCGCCATCCAGCCGCATTATTGCCCATCCATTTGAAACTAAAGTACTAAATCTCAGTTCAAGCATCCTTATTATGCTCTAAAACAAAACCCCAATTATGAGCAGTTGGACAAACAGAGTTATGGTTTACTGGTGAGGCTGACGTTGTGTTATGCCATCTACCAGGGTTCCGTTCCCGCCGTAGTCTGCCCCACCTGTACGGCCTGAGTTTCAAAGGGATGAGGTTGGGTGCAATTACTTGGTGATTTTTACCTAAGCTGATGGAAGTCCGTTGCTTGCAGTGCATCCCCTGGACCATGTTTCTGGAAGCACTTCAAAAAAATAAGAGAGATAGTTGAATCACGCACACCAAGATGGACCAGTCCATTCCTGTCGTTTCCTCTAAATGCACAAGTCGCACGGTCCCAAAACCTCTCAGAGGTGAGGCTTTTATTGTTTTTTTTGCAGAGAAGGAAGTTGACTAGATAAATACTCCCATAGACAGAACTTCCAAACAAATGAATTATTCTAATGGTTGGCAGGCGGTATTTGCCAGCCAGGAGATACAAGGGTAATCCACACGGAGCCAACATTTGGAGAGACAGCAAGATCTATTTACTAACATCACTCCATCTGATAAAGTAAGCCTAAATCATCAGGAGGCTTGGTTTAAATGTTTTCAACTGCACTCAGTACATGCTTTGAATCACAACTTGAAACTATTCATTGAAGCATTTAATGACAAGCTCTAAAAGTCAACATCAAATTATAGACAAACCAACATGAGAAGATAAAGCTATAGGCAGAGGAAATAAGCTGAAAACCCAGAAAAATACATTTATAATTTCAAAGAATGCAGGGGTTAAGCGCATATAGATACAAATAGGGCTGCCAACCCATTTTTCTACTTAATAATCTAAGCATGCACGGCTTGAAAGTCTCGTTCAAACTGTAACTTACCAGCTAATGAAGGACCTCTTAAATACTGATTCAAGCTCCGCTTCTGTGCAAGAACAGCACCCTTTCCCTGAGAAACACCTCAAATAGCAAGGAAAATACGTTTCCTGGGAGAAGATAAAAATGCCCAACTAATAGTTGAACATGAAGAGTCACAGATCGGTCGTTTTTGGCTGGGATTATAGCATAGATAAAAACTTGCAGGTCTTGCGGAATAAGAGACGAAAACAGAGCGACTAGGTTTTGAGTTTCGGATTTAAGATTTAAGATGGAAGCAAATATATAAAAAGATGTGGACAGATAGAATGGAGAATGGAGTGTATTATTGGGTTGAGAGATATCGGTAGACCCACCTTTGGTTTACATTGTATTGTGTATTGAAAAAATAAAAAAACTAGAGGACCATAAATAATTTTGTTAAAGCATTATAGATTTAACTAAACTTTAATTTTTTGAAGCGAGATTTGCTGGATTTATTAATTGACAATCAATTTCAATACTTAAATTAAAAATTATGTTTCATTGAAAACTAAAAGCACAAGCAAGTAATAGGGTCATAATAAATGTGAATGTAGCATTATATGTTGAGTAGGTATACTCAACATATAATTGAGCGTCTTTTTTTTTAAACCCTAGTAGAGAGGGGATAGTGGGTTTGTCTCTCAAGGCGTTGATAGGTAAATTCAGTTACAAATCTATGAATGTGAAAGACATAGTGGACTGGGTTTCTAGGGTTTGGGCTCTAACAAAAATTGTCTATAACCTTGGAATCTCCATTTTGCCCAACGGTTGGTACTGGTTTGTGTTTAGAAAAGAGGAACATGCTACTTTCCTGCTGCATAATACATGGATCTGGGGAAATGGTCGACAGATTCTGGTAGTGATCCGGAATCGAATTTGGTCGAGTCATTGTAAGAAGGGTCGTCGTCTTCAAATTGTGCAAATATTGGCTTGGACTCCTCTTCCTCTTTTATTGGTAAGCTAAAATCTCTTTATCCCTCTTTTGTCTCCTCTTTGTCTACACAAGATGTGGAATTTATTTCTTCTTTAGATGGAAAAGGGGATTCAGTGGGGGAGGAAACTATTACGGGTGGCCTTTATTTTTATCATGAGGTAGATATCCATTGTTCACCACAACTGGTGGTGTTGGTTATGGAGCCTGATCTTCTTGATTCAGAGATAGTCGTGTTTTTACCCCAATTTTACTGTACACTCATCCCAACAGGGGGGTGCGGGAGGACAACGTCCTCCCGCGGGGGTCCAGGGGCGAAGCTCCTGAAAGAAATTTTTGGGATGTTTGTTGGCCAACAATTTGCAGGCCCATGGTATTGGGTGACCCGTGGTATTTGCACATGGTAATTCCCCTATAAAAGGAAAGCATTGTAATATGACTGTGTATTGTATTATGGAATTATAAAACAATCTCTGTGATTGTGTGAGAGAGTGAAGAGGAAGTGCAGTGGGTTTGCTGCAGGTTGTATCCCTTCATATTTGTTGGACGGTACAATAAAGGACTGGAAATTTCTATGTGGATGTATCCCATCTTGGGAGAACCATGTTATATATGTGTCTCTCTTGTAATGTGTTTTAATATTTGCATCTTGTTTATTGTTTATTGTTATTACTCTACAATCATATTTTTCTAACAATGGGTATCATAGCCAAAAGGTCTATGTGGCTGGTAAACACGCAGGAAAGAAGGGTCCCTAGTTTGAGTGGGAGCAATGGCAGAAGAAGAAAAGTTTACGGTCGATAAATTTAATGACCAAAACTACCAACTATAGAAGATGCAAATGGAGGACCATCTATACCAAAAGGATATATTCCTATCGTTCGGCGGAAAAACAAAACAGTCAGCGACTATGAAGAACAAAGAATGGGAGGTTCTTGACAGAAAGGCATTGGGAACAATACGGTTGTGCCTGGCTTCGTCGGTGGCTTTCAATATTTCAAAAGAAAAAACAACAGAGGGTGTGATGAGAGCATTGGCTAAGCTCTATGAAAAAACCTCGACTTCCAACAAGGTATTTTTAATGAAGCGTTTATTTAATATGAAGATGTCAGAAGGTGGATATGTTGTTGATCATTTAAATGAATTTAATATTATTACTAGTCAACTAAGTTCTGTAAAAGTGAACTTTGATTATGAGGTTAGGGCTCTTCTAATCCTGTGCTCATTGCCAGAAAGTTGGAATGGCTTGGTCATGGTTGTAAGTAACTCTATCCCTGGTTTAAACACCCTTAAATTTAATGATGTTGTTGGTGTTATTCTTAGCAAGGAAATGCGAAGAAAAAACACAGGTGAGACATCAAGTAAAGCGTTGACCATGGAGAGCAAGGGAAGACAAAGGGAGAGAGGAAAGATTCCAGGTAATCGCAGCAAGTCTAGAAAGGGAAGATCCAAGTCCAGAGTAGGAAAGATAGAGTGTTGGAACTGTGGTAAGAGATGACATCTAAAGAAAGACTGCAAAGCTCCAAAGAAGAAAGGAGACGGGTAGCAGGGGACAACTAAAGAAGCAAATGTAGCAGGTGATGTGTTACAAGATGCTTTGATTCTTGCATTAGACAATACTAGTGATTACTGGGTAGTAGATTTAGGGGCTTCATGGCGTGCTACGCTCCATAGGGAGTTCTTTCATTATTGTGTTCCAAGTGATTTTGGACATGTTTTATTCGGGGACGATGAACCATGTAAAATTGTTGGAATGGCTAAGGTACAAATTAAGTTAAATAATGGAAATGTATGGCTACTAAAAGATGTAAGGCATATTCCTAATATGAAAATAAATCTTATCTCAATAGGGCAGTTGGGAGATAGCGGTTACTTATCTACGTTTGGAAAAACGTGGTGGAAGATTACTAAAGGAGCACTGCTAATAGCAAAAGGAGATAGGATAGGTACCTTGCATTTATGTCCTTGTAGTACTAATTATTTTATCTTTGTAGCTTCCACAGAAATAGGTGCAGAGATGTGGCATCATAGGCTTGGCCACATGAGTCAGAAGGGGATACAGATTCTTCAGTCAAGGAAATTGCTTCCAATTTTGAAGCAAGTAAGCTTGGAATTATGTGAGAAATGTGTTTATGGAAAACATAAGAGAGTCGATTTCGCAAGGTTGGGAAACAGAAGAAGAGTGAAAAGTTAGAGCAAGTGCATACATATGTATGGGGACCAGCTCAGGAACAATCTCTTGGTGGCTCTCGTTATTATGTTACTTTTATTAACGATGCAACTAGAAAAACTCGGGTTTATTGCAATAGACAGAAGTTTTTTGTGTTTTCTACTTTTAAGAAGTGGAAAGCTTTAGTTGAGAATAAGACATGAAAAATGTTGAAATGTCTTAGATCTGATAAGATCTTATAATGGAGGTGAATACTACAACAAGGAGTTTGATAGTTATTGTTCATACAATGGGATTTGTAGAGAGAAGACAGCCCCAATAACACCACAAGAAAATGGTTTGTCAAAAAGGATGAATAGGACGATCATGGAGCATGCAAGGTGTATGAGATTGCATGCAGGGTTACCATTACAATTTTGGGATAGCCCCCCTAAATAATTCTCTCTTTCAATGTATTATTTATTCATGATTGATTGTGTTGGACCATAAAGTTATGAAGAAGCAATGCATGTGGAAACTAAAAAGAAGTGGGAACAAGGCATGAATGAGGAGAAAGACTCATTGGTAAGAAATCAAACTTGGGATCTAGTTGAGTTGCATGCCGGTAAAAGAGAATTGCAGAATAAATGGGTTTACAAGTTGAAGGAAGAAGATGAAGGTAAGAAACGGTACAAGCCTAGACTTGTTGTAAACGGGTTTACACAAAAGAAAGGTATAGACTTTGATAAAATATTTTCTCCTGTTGCTAAAATGACTTCAATTAGGACTATCTTAAGTCTAGTGGTGGTAGAAGATTTGCATCTTGAACAACTAGATGTAAAAATAACCTTTCTTTGTGGGGATTTGGAGGAAGAGATTTATATGCATCAACCATGGGAGTATGAGATCAAAGATAAGGAGAATTTGGTTTGCAGGTTGAAGAAGAGCTTGTATGGCCCGAAACAAGCTCCAAGGCATTGGTATTTGAAATTTGATAAGTTTATGACATAAAAGGGTTATAGTAGATGTCATTCTAACCACTGTCTTTATTTCAAGTGGCTAGATAATGGAAGATATATTATTGTATGTGGATGACATGCTTGTCGCAAAGTCAAACATGCAGGATATAAATATGCTCAAAGGGAAACTATCTAAATCATTTGCGATGAAGGATTTGGGTGTTGCAAAGCAAATCCTTGGTATGAGAATAACTAACATAGATCCATTTTAAACCCAGATCTATCAAGCACCAAGAGGGACCCAATTTCTCGAGGTGTACATTTTTTTACCATTTGGATTCCTCTCGTACTTGATAGATCTAGATTTAAAATGGATCTATGCTAGTTTAATTATAATTTTATTTTATTTAAGTAGATATGTAATTTATATTTTCATTTTTTAATTTTTAATACTTTTTATTTATGTCAGCTACCATAACATGACTAACGTGACAGGATCTCCCGCATACTGCGTTGGAGAGCACCTCACTTCTCTTGATGCAACAAGAGACAAGAAAATTCGCAAATAACATTGTCTTAGGGTGAGTACATAGAAAAGGTATTGGATAGGTTTAGAATGAAGAATGCAAAACCAGTTAGTACACCTTTGGCCAACCATTTCAAACTAAGTAAGGATATATGTCCCAAGACATAGGAGGAGATACAATACATGTCCAAGGTTCTTTATTCATCAGCAGTTGACAACTTGATGTATGCCATAGTGTGCACAAGACCAGATATCGCACATGCAGTGGGAGTTGTGAGCAGGTATATGAACAATCTCGATAAAGAGCATTGGAAGGTAGTACAGTGGATTCTTAAGTATTTTAGAGGTACCACTTCTCATGTATTATGTTTTAGTGGTTCAAACACTGTTCCACAGGGATATGTTGATACAAATATGGCAGGTGATAAAGACAACAGGAGGAGCACCATAGGATATGCTTTTACTGTAGGCGGAACGATAGTGAGTTGGATTTCAAAACTGCAAAAGGTTGTTGCACTTTCAACAACGGAAGCAGAGTATGTTGCTGCTACAGAGGCTAGGAAATAGATAATTTGGTTGCAGAGGTTCATGGAGGAATTAGGTAAGAAGCAAGAGAATAACAAGTTGTACAGTGACAGCCAGAGTGCCACCAATCTTGCAAAGAAATCAACCTTTCATTCGAAGAATAAACATATACAACTCAAGTACCATTTCATAAGATTTGTTATGGAAGATGAACTATTAAAGTTTGAAAAGATGCTTACTAGCTAGAATCCTCCAGAAATGTTGACAAAGGTAGTACTTAGAGAGAAACCGAGTTCCTGCTCAGTCTATGTTGGCCTTCAAGCATGAAGGTGAAGATGAGAAAATTTTTAGGTCCAAGGTTCAGAGCACAGTCTAGCAAGTGAAGCAGCGATGGAGTTGCTATGATCGGTATCCAAGTGGGAGATTGTTGGTTGTGGAGCTTCATCTTCTTGATTCAGAGATGTTATTGTTCAGCCGT
The DNA here is from genome assembly GCA_001517045.1 of Pseudotsuga menziesii. Lineage (NCBI taxonomy): Eukaryota > Viridiplantae > Streptophyta > Pinopsida > Pinales > Pinaceae > Pseudotsuga > Pseudotsuga menziesii. Next base: position 273,967 of record LPNX010479269.1, on the reverse strand, counting down.
GTTTGTACCCCAATTTTACTATACACTCGTCCTAGCAGGGGGTGAGGGGGACATTGTCCCCTACAAGGTCCAGGGGCGAAGCCTCCGAAAGTTTTTTTTGGGATGTTTGTTGGCCAACAGTTTGTGGACGCATAGTTTTGGGTGACTCATGGTAATTTCCCAGGTAATTCCTCTATAAAAAGAAAGCATTGTAATACGATTGTGTATTGTATTGTAGCAATGTAGAACAATCTTTGTGATTGTGTGAGAAAGACTGTGAGAGAGTGAAGAGGAAGTGCAGCGGGTTTGCTATAGGTTGTATCCCTTCATTTTTGCTGCATTTTTTGTTGGACGATATAATAATAAAGGCCTGGAAATTTTTGTGTGGACATAACCCATCTTGGGTGAACCACGTTATATCTGTGTCTCTCTTGTAATGTGTTTTAATATTTGCATCTTGCTTATTATTTATTGTTATTGCTCTATGATCCTGTTTTTCTAATAGGTGGGGGTACTTCGGTCTCTATTCCAAATGTAGGAAATAATCCAACTATAAATCCCATGGAGGTTCCTATTAACACCAACCCATATGCTCATATTGGACTGTGTGATATTTTCCCTCTTCCTAGAAACAATACCCTTCCTAATATTGTAATTATCCCCTTGAAATATTCTATACTTTCCCTAGCTACAATCCCTTCAGGTAGCACTGAAAATGATTATCTAATGAGTTTGGGGGACTTAAAGGAGAATTTAAGGCAAATTGAGAAGGTTTGCGAAGATCACCATGTTCCTACTTGTTGTGAGATCATAAAAAAAGTCCCTCTACAAACGTTCATGGTAACATTACCCGTAAATACCCAACAGGGGTCTAATAGTGTTATAGCAAAAGACAATCTCACTCCAGATCATCTTATCCCCAAGGGTGCTATGCGCGGTGGTTTAAAGTAGGATTTTTCTCCTATAAAAATTAGGAGTGGTCGAAAGGGGAAACAAATTGACTCAAATTCAAACAGAACTACAAATTCCCCAAAGCAAACCTCCACGGATTCCCCAAAATCAAACTCTTGGGATCTTACAGACTTCAAAGCCTTAGCTAGGGTGAAAAAATGATCATTGTCTCTATAAATATCATTAGAGAGGGAGGTCTCCCAAAACAGCTCGCCCTTAAAAGGCCGATGGAAAAGGATCAACCAGATATTGTTCTCCTTCAAGAGACCATGACTATGGGTTCAAGATCTTGAGAGTTCTTTTCAAATGTAAAAAAAAAAAGATTGGATAGTTTGTGCTACAAATGCAAAGGGTCTGTTTGGTAGGCTACTTGCTACCTGGAATCCAAACAAAGTTTGTCTTTTGACTTTTAGGGCTTCCTTGGGCATTCTTTTAAGTGGGAATCTCCTTGGATATGTCAAAGAGATGAATTTGATAAAATTTTATGCTCCTTATTGCAACAAAAATAATTTTTGGGACTCGGTGGCAAAGGATGAGTCCTTATTATGTAAAAACTTGTTATTAGCAGGTGATTTGAATTTAACTCTTTCCTCAGTCGAGATTTGGGGTCAAGGTGCAAAGAGGGATCCTCCGAGTGATGACTTTCAAGCTCCCTTCTCATAGGCAAATCTCAACGATATTAATCCAATTAAGATATCTCTAACTTGGAAAAATGGCAGACTTGGTCCTAATAGTGTAGCAAAGAGGTTGGATCACTTCTTGATGGCGGATAGTTTGATGGGCGCTCTGTTCAGGTAGAAATCCTAGGTTGGTTATGAATCTTTGTCTGACCATTTCACAATATTTATGGAACTGGATTTTGAAGTTCAAAAGATTAACTATCCTTTCAACTTTAATCATGTGTGGCTTTGGTTAGATGATTTCAAAGCTATGATTAAGGAGGAATGGAGAAATTTCCAAATTTACAGTAACTCTTCACTTTCTCATTCCTTTGTTCAAAAATTGAAAATGCTTAAGAGAGGTGTCAAAAAGTCGGAGAAAGATTAAAAAAATGCAAATGGTTGATCTTATCAGTTTAGAAGATCAAATTGAAGCTCTTACCCGTGGTTCTCAAGATGATTTATTCTCAATGCAGGTAAGGGACTCCTTTTTTTTTTTGGAACATACTAGACTCAAAATTCTCAGAGTTCAGGAGGAGACTTGGCGTCTCAAGAGTAGGGCTATGTGCGCTGCATTGGGAGACCAAAACACAAAATTTTCCTATAGTTTTGATGAGCATTAGAGGGTAATCAACTCAATCTGGAGATTAAAAGACTTAGAAGGCAAGATAGTTTATGATAATGAATCTATCATAATGGCAAGTTTTAATCATTTTAGGTATTTTTATGAGGATGTGGAGAGCTTATCTATCATTGAGAAAATTAAGGTAATTAAGGAATACCCTCGCTTCTTTATAGACGAGGAGGGGGGTAGTATTATGAACCCAGTTACAAAGGAGGAGATTTTGGCAATCCTCAAATCTTTTGCCAAATCCAAAATCCTAGGTCCTGATGGTTGGATAGTTGAGCTTTTTTTCTGGAGCTTTTTTATGTTATGGGTGATGAACTTCTAGGAGTTGTTGAAGAATCCCGACTTTTGGGTATGGTATCCTCCTCCATAAATTCAACTTTTATAGCTTTGATCCCTAAATTGTTGAATCCATAATATTTTGCAGATTTTCAGCTTATTTCACTATGCAACCTAATGTACAAGGTGATAGCCAAGGTTATCGCTCTAAGAATTAAGCCATATCTGTCAAACCATATTTCTATAGAGCAATTTGGTTTTTTAGAGCACAGGTAAATTTTGGATGCCATTGGGACAACTTAAGAAATCTTTCACTCTATTAAATCTAAAAATAAGAATGGAATGTTTATTCAATTGGACCTATCAAAAGCTTATGATAGGGTTCAGTCAGGTTTTCTACATATGGCCCTTTTGCAAATTGGTCTTCATTGGAATGCGAACAAATGGATCATGGACTGTGCAATGTCGTTAAACTATGTCATTTTAATTAATGGTTGTCTGACTAATTTTGTCCAAAGTTGCTGGGGTCTATGCCAGGGGTGCCCACTATCTCCACTACTTTTCCTCATCATAATGGAAGGCCCAAGTAGATTATTTCTTAAAGGAAAATTGACAAACATATTTAGGGGATTAAAATTTCTCCTCATGTTTTATCACACACTTATAATTTGTGGACGACGCTTTGATTTGTGGAACAGGTCTTTCAGAGGAATGGAAGGCTCATCATTCCTACCTTGAACTTTTTTGTAATTCCATGGGTATGTTGTTAAATGGAGAAAAATCTGCACTTCTCAAAAATAATATCCAACTGGAGCACTTGTATGAGATCTTATCTTTCTTCCCTTTTAAAACAAAGGGGATCTCAGATGACACAAAGTATCTTGGTCACTGCTTAAAACCAAATGGTTATTAGAAAAATGACTGGAATTGTATCTCGGCACGATATGACAGCAGGATCTCTCAGTGGTATTGGCGATGGTTTTCCATAGGTGGCTATATCACCCTTGCCAAATATTTCTTGGACAATCTATCTGTTTATTGGATTTCTTTATGCAAAATTCCAAAATCAATTCTCAATGTTTTGTTTGTAAATAAAAACATTGTATTACATCATAAGGATTTAATTACATAGCCAAGAGAACACTAAGACAAATCCACTGACAGAGAAATGCACCATGATTTGGCACCAGTCAGGATCATTCCAACCGTGTGGACAGGTAGAAACCCAAAAACCCCCAAAAAAGAACAACAGAAGGCCGCTACAAACTAGAACCCCCCGATTACAAAAAAAGATTGGCTGGGATGAGAGTCCACACGCCACCATACAGCTGAAGAAAATCAAAGAAAACATAACACCAAAGTGAACAAAGATCAGACCCTCTTAAGACCAGGGATACCCCAGATGGAGCTCGTTGTAGGGGTCGCACCCGCTACCATGATTTGCTTGCCAAGATCCTCGAAAGTGCCAGCCAGACCGGAACCGAGCACCTTTTCACCAGGAAGAAAGGGATACCCAAATGGGAAGCTACCATATCTAACTTCCTGTGCATCATGTGACATTCAACATTGTGATCTTTCCACGCTCTGACAGGCTCCTCGTCGCCCTCCTGCTTCGCTTCTCGGGCAATAGAAGAGTGCTCAACCAACTGCATATTGACCGAATACAACATTAACATGCGATCATATGCCGAAGAACGAGCCGTCGTGGTTCCTGGGTCAATTACCCAGTCTACAACCTCCTTGTGCAAGTCCTCAGCGGGCATCGCCTTAACCTCCTTCCACAGGTTCCCAACTAACTTGTCAATTTCCAACCGAATGGCTAGGGGCACATGGTCTTTATAGGATTTCGCGGCCTCCTGAGCATGCAGCTGGGCGCGTGAAGCATGACGCCTCTCCTCCTTATTCCCAATGAGCCCCTTTCCCTTTTCACCTAGATCGACGGATGCCTCTCCCAGTCCCCCCTCTCGCCACAAGAACTATTTGGGGGCCATGATCACTAGGCCACCCAAACTTCCACCTCCTGCTACACGAAGAAGAAACACCACTCTGCAGGCTTGCCTCTGAACACTCGTAGACCCCAACCCCAAATTACATAGGATAACAATATCACGACAGAAAGCAGTGCAGGGTGGCGGATCCTGCCCCGGATAAATGGAGAAGGGCGACATCATTTCCCAAGCCAAATTGTACCCTACATACATCACCCCAATCATGCTCTGGACGTCCTTCATACTGAGACTACTAATTGCCATCCTTGTAAAATTTAAGAACAAGTCTTTACTCCGATCTTTACTTGCCTTCCCCATCCCATCGCATATGAGACCATACTTGGTCACGACCTCCTAATCCTGCCTTAACCCGTCGGGGGCCTTAGGCCATGTGATCCTGCGTGTCATAACACTGTGATATATTGGGCTTGCTCTCACCCTCTATCCTCTGCATCATTTCTATCCTCAACACGTACCTCTTGAGGTCTACTCTCACAGTTACGATCTGCCACCTGTCGATAGATCTGGGACCAATCTTCATTGCAGAAGTCTTCCATAGGACCCCTCCGATTCCCTATCCCCCTGTCCATGCCAATATTTACAATCACATCCACCACCTTGTTGGCATCGTAGCGAACGTGGTTGAAGGACACCGCCAGGTGGATGCCAAGCAAGAGTCCAAGGGAATCAAGACGACTTTCTAGGTGCCAGTTGGCTGAAATTTTCTCCATGGTCTTCCCATTTTCCAATACCTTTGCCATCTGGATCAGGATGTTGGTATTCCCTTCGATTATTGCTGGAAATGAGCCTCCATCTCTCAGGCATTCAAAACCCTGAATCAGGCCTTCTAATTCCACAGAGTTGTTTGTGTCAGAACCCATGGCTCCCAGATAAATCACTAGCACCTTGGCATTGGCATCTCTACAAACACCACCATAGCCTGCTAGACCCGGGTTTCCCCTCGAAGCTCCATCAAAATTAAGCTTGAAAACCTAGGCTGGGGGATGAGACCACAACGATGGGCTGACTGGTTTACAAATCCTCTCTCTACACCTGAGACCATCCATCTGGGATTTATTTATTCCCTAGTTTGTCGCAACATGGCATTCCTCCCTTGGGATGATCTTATCCTCATCATCCCATTGACTGTTGCAAATCTAGGATAGAAGGTTCTCCTATAGAGTCATCCACACTTCATCAACATTATGCCTTCTATCCCTGAATATCCTTCCATTCCGCTCTTTCCATATGCACCACAAAGCCATACTTGGAAAAGCCTCCCATAGGGTGTGGATGATCCTATTTTTGAAAGCCTTGGGGCGCCATTCATTTAGAGTTTGAGCAGGGATCCCTCTCCATCTATCACTTCTTCTGAAATTCAAGGCCCCTCTGTCCTAAATGGATGTCGCAAAGGTGCAACTGTCCAGAAGGTGACCCGTGGTTTCCTCTTCCTGATAGCAAAGAGGACACTAAGAAGGACACAGGATTCCCTGTTTCTTGTGATTTTATCCAGTAAGAATTCGTCCCTTATATACAAGCCAAGAGAATGTAGCCACCTTAGGCCACAGGTTGGTGGACCAAATTTTCTTCTAAAGACCATTCTCCTCCTCGTTACTACGGATCCTGATGTTATAGGCTTCTGTGATGCTAAAAGACCCCTTCTCAAAATAGCCCCATCGTAGTATATCTGATTCTCTCCTAACCTGGCCAAAGCGTTGATGGAGTTCTTCCTAGAACGATCTAAGGTCCTCAACATTGTTGGGGTTAGGCCAAGCTTGATAATTCCACTGTCTCCATCCTTCCAAGTCCTAGTCTCCCCAATAGTGATTAACCTTAATTCTCCCTTCTCCCTGACCTATGTCTCGCAACCGAATCCATTGTTGATCATTTCCTAGCTTTGGCTGTTGATTCCAGTAATCCTCCCAGAAATTAGCACTTTCTTAGTTCCTTATCTCCCAGAAGCAATGGTCCCGCACTAAACATATCCCACTTACCACTTTTCGCCAAATCGACGAGCCAGGGAGTTCATCATTGAGACGTGCCAATTGGTCGTTAGGTTTGTCTTTGGCGTACTTGATATGCCATAGCCTGACTCAGGGTTCGTCTGAGTAATTGGACCATCTCCACCACACTTTTGCCCCTTGAACTTCAGCCATGACATCAAGGTCCCTAAGCCCCAGACCTCCGTGTTCCTTGGGTTTGCAGATGTCATCCCAGTTGACCAGAGAAAACTTGGCTTTTTCCTCCCTGCGCCCCCCCCCCAAGGAAATTCCTGTGAAGACTCCTCATTTCCTGAAGAACAGACTCGAGAACCGAAAGAATAAAAAAAGGTAGATCGACATTGCCTGAAGCATGGATTTGACCAAAACCAACCAACTTGGAAGGTTTAAAGGTCTAAAAACCCAACTGGAGAGCCTTTGCTTCATTCTGTCAAGGAGTTCTTGCCACAAGGCTTTTTTCAACATTCCCACCCCCATATATTTTGAGGGCATCATTCCTCGGGAGAAACTAAGGATCCGAATAATATTTCTTTGCACAATTAGGGCAGTGTTCAAGAAGAAGGCCTAAGACTTATTGGGGTTGACAGCTAGGCCCGAGGCCATAGCAAAAAGGTTTAAATTGTTCTTGAAGCTTTGAGCTTCTTGGACTGAAGGGTGCCCCATGAGCATGGTATCATCGCTGAATTATTGATGAGTCTGGGGGTCCATACCTGCATGGATCTTGAGCCCCCTTAATTCTCCATTCCTAGCTTGATACTGAATCAGGCGACTCAGCCCTTCATCCATAAGAATGAAGAGAAATGGGGATAGTGGATCCCCTTTCCTAATGCCCCTGGAGGCCAAGAAAACTTTAGAAGGAGAGCCATTCAACAGGACACTGAAGAAAGAAGATGTTACCGGCCCCATCACCCATTCCACCCACTGGGGGCTGAAGCCATTGGCCTCCAGCATCTTGTTTATGTATTGTCACCTAAGTTTGTCATAGGCCTTCACAATATCCAGTTTGATCATCATGCCAGGTGTTCTAGTACTCTTCAAGGAATGAAGCATCTCGTGGACCAGGATGGCCCCATCCAAGATCTGCCTTCCTTCCATAAACTCAAATTGTTCCGAGCTTATAAGGCTAGGAAGGAGAGGTTTCAAGCAATTAGCTATAACCGTGGAGATAATATTGTAAATCACATTGCATAGTGCTATGGGTCTAAATTTGTATGGCCTGTCAGCACCTACCTCTTTAGGGACCACAGTGATGAAAGTTGCATTGAAAGCTTTGAGGACTCCCCTCTTATTCCTGGATTCCTCGACAATCTCCAAAACCTCCTTCTTGACTAAATCCCATAAGTGGTGGAAGAAGTTCGAGGTAAAACCATTCGGCCCTTGGGCTTTCCCAGGAGCCATCTGGTGGATGACTTCCTCCACCTCTTGCATACATACTGGTTTGACAAGCATTTCATTATTTTCTCTGGTCACTGACCTAGGGATTAGGTCAGTGATCCTATTTATAGCTCTGCTTCTATCTCCTCCATCTTCGTTAAGGATATCTGAGAAATGTTGAGAAAGCTCCTCCTCTATTTCCCTACGAGTTTCCACCCTGCTACCATCCATCTTTTTGAGCTTGTGGATTCTTGAGCTATTTCTGTTTTGGAGGACCGAGTTGTGGAAAAATTTAGTATTCCTTTCCCCCTCCTAGAGCCATTTTACCCTAGCCTTTTGTTCTCGTAAAACCCCTTTTTATCGTTCCCTGGCATCTACCTGACGGAGAAGATCCTTCTCCTGAAGCTTCAGGTTATCATCCCACCCTACCTCCATCCCGTTTTTATTGATGATTTCAATTTCACTTAACAAACTTTTCTTGTCCTCAAAGATATTTCCAGACTCCTCCTTGTTCTACATATGAATTTTGGCCTTCCGGACTTTAAGTTTCTGCTGGAAACAGTACATTATTGTGCCCACAAGGGGGACCATCTCCAGCCACCACTCTGAGACCAACTCCTTAAAGTCCTTATGCTCCAACTAGAATTGCTCAAATCTAAAAGGTTTTCTCATGGTAGAGTTTGACCAATCCCAATTGAGGCATACAAGCCAGTGGTCAGAACCGACAGCAGGAATAACATCCATTCTAATTTCTCTCATACCATGTACAATGTGCTCAGAGTCCAGGAATCTATCAAGACGCAAGGAAACCAGATGTTCGTCCCCACATTTGTTGTTCCAAGTGAACCAACCATTCCTTGTTTCCATATCCACCAATGGGCTTTGGGTCAAGAAGTTGATGAAGGCTTCCTGAAACTTTTCCAGGGATCGACTGCCACTTTTCTTTTCCCCGAGATTGGAAATAAGATTGAAGTCACCTCCTATTACCCAGTTTCCTATCTCAATCAGGTCCTTAACCCATCCCAAGAAATATAAAAAGGCTTGTTTCTTGGGGAAAGCACTTGGGCCATAGATATTCATCAGCGAACCTTTAGAACCAGAGCTTTGGTGCTAGAAGTTTGCGATAAATGAAAATTGAGTGGCATGTCAGTCCGTGAGCTCCACAACATTTGGGTGCCATAGGATCGCATAACCACCAGCCATCCTGTCAACATCAAGAGCCACATATTTACTCCCTTTCCGGATCTTCTCCCTAATTTTTTCCATAGTTTCAGAATTGCACTTCATTTCTTGAAGAAAAAAAATATCCAATTTCTCTAGCTTTATTTTCCTAGCTAGAGATTTCCACTTCCTAGGGTGATTAGACCCCCTTATATTCTAGGATATAATCTTCATTGACAAACCTTTTTAACCTTAGAAAAGGCTGCCCGGATAGTGGGGTACTGACCTAATTTGATGAGCTTCACACCTACCTCCACTATATGTTGTTTGTTTGTTTTCCTTCCTCAACGAAGTTCATCTTCTGGGGTTTTCTCTTGCTGCCTTTTTGTGGGTCAAGTTCAATTCCCAGGTCTTGGTGAGCTCCTGATCCGATAATTACCTCTTGGAGAAGCTCTATTGCCTTCTGGAAACATATCCTTTTCCTTTCTTCCCACATTCAACTTCAATTGCATCTAGATCTAGCTCTCCCAGCTCCATTTCTTCCACCTCGTTCTCCTCCATACCCTCCATAGGGACGTGAAGCTCCTTTTCCTTCTCCATATATGTGATCTGTTCAGGTAGCTTCTCCTGGTCTTCCTTGCCCTCGGTGGTTCCTCCATCACCTCCCTTCTCTTCCAGCGCTTCAAAGGGATTAATGGATTTGGGGTCTTTACCCACCTAGCCTTTCATGGTTTTGGTTGGGCCTCCTCCTTGCCTCTTCTTCTATTCTTTATAACTTGGGTAAATCCTTCCCGATCGGTCTCGCTATCTTGCCGCTGATTAGGGTTGGTCGATTGCTTAACCATCTTAGGGCAGTCCCTCCCTAGGTGCCCATAATCATGACAATGATGGCAACAAAAAGGCAATTGTTCATAGTCTATAGGTTGTATCTACTCCCCATCCTCCCAATTCAGGCAGATCGCTTATGGGAGTTCCTTCGAGAGATCCAGATAGACGCAAATGCGGGTAAAAGCAGTATATTGTTGGGATATGGTTTGCTTGGCCACCTTCACAAATTCCCCTAGGGTATTGCGGATATCCTTTAGGGTGTCCAGATCCCATTTTTTGCTGGGAACCGAAAAAAGGAGGATCCAAACTGGGGCCATCGTGACATCTTCAGCTCCCAGGTTGAATCGTTCTTTCCCTAGGTGCCCATAATCATGGCAATGACTTCAACAAAAAGATAGTTGTTCATAATCTATAGGTTGTATCCATTCCTCATCCTCCCAATTCAGGGAGATCACTTATGGGAGTTCCTTCGAGAGATCCAGATAGACGCAGATGCGGACAAAAGCAGTATACTATTGGGATATGGTTTGCTTGGCCACCTTCACAAATTCCCCTAGGGTATTGCAATTGCAGATATCCTTTAGGGTGTCTAGATCCTAATTTTCGCTAGGAAGCGAAAAAAAGGAGGATCCAAATCGGGGCCATCGTGACATCTTCATTTCCCAGGTTGAATCGTTCTTTCCAAGGTCTAAGATATAAACCAGATGAGAAAAAGAAATATGACCCTCCCTCCAGGATTCTATCCCTGTCTTCCTGATTGAGAAACATAATGGTGTAGAAACCCTTGACCCCTAATTGCAAATCATAGAGGCCCATAGGGTTCCAAATAGTTTGAATCCATCGAATCAGGTCCCTCTCCTTGGGCCAGATCCCTCAAATTTCCCAATTAGGGTTGTCTCCTTCCATAGCTCGATCTTACCTCTTACTGCCTCTAATCGGACTTGGATGGTCAAGATAGACTGTGTCTTCTGTAGATAATCTCCCGATCTAGCCTTTCTGCTTGGCCCATCCCCATCCTTCCTGCCGCTATCCCTCCTCACTTCCCCACCCCCAGGCTCCAGGCCCCGAGGGCTCCAGCTTCCACTAGCATAAGCGCAAGAGCTTCAGGCCGCCTTGCCTCTACACCTGCGCACAGGCCTGCGTGACCCAGACTTGGAACACGAGCACCGTTACATCTCCCTAAACCCTCACCTCAAACGCCTGACACATTTTCCTCTACTCTCAATCAACCACTAACCTACAGTTAAAAAGAGAAATTCAGATCATCTATCAAAATCAATTCTCAATGTTATTCAGAGAAAAAAATTCAATTTTATCTAGGCTGGTGATGGCTAAAAAAAAAATCATCTAGTTCATTGAGACTCCCTTACAAAACCAAAAAGGATGGGTGGATGGTCCCTTAAAAATGTTTTCTCTTTTGAAAAGCTTTGTTGACTAAAAGTTTACGGAGAGTGATGTATATGGATAATCTCTGTAGTCAAGTCATTAGAGAGAAATACATTAAAGGCAACTTCATAAAGGCTTGAAAGGGTAATATGATGCAAAAAATAGCAGCGACTGGGTCGCAACTAATGCAAAAAACAGCCGCGACACTACCATAGGAGCCAAGTCACACCTTTTGCGGCCTAAGTCGCAACCTGGGTCGTGGGTTTTAGCTTGAAAGTAGCGACTAGGTCGTGTGTTTCAGCCCAAAAGCCGCGACGAGGGTCGAAACAGGAGAAAAAAAAAGAGTCGACAGTGGCCGAAAGGAGCAGACAGTGGTGTCATCCAGACTCAGAATGGCCGCCTGAGTGACAATTGAGCCTCAAAATAAAGCAAAGACCTGCAAAACAAGAGGATCGAGAAGGATCAACCCGGTTTTGTCGCCAAAACTGTAGCCGGGTTTTCACCTTGGCTACGTGTAAATGCACGTCCCTTCCGTCAAAGGGATAGAAGGGTAGAGTTCAAATGGATAAAAAACAAGATGCAAACAAACGATTAGCACTACAATGAACAATAAGCAAACTACTAAACCAAAATAAACAAGATGGGACAAATATACCTTCTCTTTTCTTTAAAATTGGGCCACTGTGCCCTAGCTTGGATGGTAATGCCTCTGCACATGCTTAATGGTACGGAGGATGCCTCAATGTACAAGGTGGGGAGATGGTGGGGCAATGGAATGATTGCCAAATGATGTGGGTATTGTGAGAGGAATGATTCTCACTGTACTCACAAATGATAGAAAAATGGGCAAAGGAATAAGTGGTTAATCTTGTGATGGAGACCTCCACACTATTTTATAGTTTTTCTTGTCCTTTTCTCTCTTTTAGGGTTCTGGAACCCTATTTACGGTTTTTAGCCCTGTTATGGGGTTTTAAAGCCCCTTTGTGGGTGGTTAGCTCTTTTGACGGTTTTCAAACCCTTTTGAGGGTTTTTTGGCCCTTTTAAATATTTTTTTGAGCTTTTTGAGAGAACATAAGGTTAAAACATAGTTATGGAGGTCAAAAATTAGGGAAAAAAGATAGGAAAAAGATGTCTCTATATGGTTTAGGCCATGTGGAGCTAGTTGAGCAATTTTTTGCGTTAACACTTCAAGTCATCCTCTGCCTTCTGCTACATAATTTCCATAGTTGGTTCCTTGGCTAAGATTCTTCAATCATACTAGAGGTTATAATTTTCTATATACTTCTTCAAACTAGAAAATAAGACTCGGTTCAAATTTATTAGTTGAATGGATGACCCTACAAACCCATTTGACATCAATGCCAACGTAGACTTCCAAGAGAAGGCCCCAACTTTACACACTATGTTGGTCAGTCTTTGAAAGCAAAATCATAATTGGAGGCAATTTACAAAAGCATGGATTCCATGGGCCTTTTACATGTGCTATATGTTGTCAGGGGGATGATTATGTGGACCACTTGTTTGTTGCATGCACGTTTTCTCAACATGTGTGGGCTTAAGTTTTAAGGGTTTTGAATTACAATTTATCTTGGTAGACATGTACATTCGAAACCAGTTTGAGATCTTAAGCACACGCTGCCCGAAGTTTTAAAAAATTTCCACTTTTTATTATATGGAATATATGGTGCCATCAGAACTAAATTATCTTAATGAATAACAGGCGTACATCGTACAATATTTCCACGAAAGCCATTAGTGAATTTCAAGACCACCTACATGTAGAATCACTTCCTTAGATAAGATATTTAAGTTTGGTAAACATAATGCCGGATTGGTCAGTTGGTCTATTTGACATGGTAGAGAAGAATGGCTTATGCGGATTTGAGATGGTACTTTTTCTTAACCAGAATCACTTCTACCATTGTTGGATGTCGATTGGTGCCAGAACAAACACAAGAGCCAAGTTATTGGCCCTCTAGGGCCTATTACACTTTGCCATTATAAGGAAGGGTATACTTCCATTGCATATCTTGGGTGACTCACAAGCTGTTATAGATTGAGAATCTAATCATTATGGTCTTCAAATAATAGCTCTAGAGTCCTAGAAGGAGCACATTAGAGAATTACAAACTTTCTTTCAGTCATTGTAGTTCAACATATACATAGATAATTAAACTCTAGAGTTGACCGAATGTTAAAGCACGTGGTGGCAACTTGGAAGGCTAGATGTTTTTTAAAGAATATAACGGGGATTTGAAGATGGATGTTGGCACTTTCTAGGCATATGAAGAGACAAAAACACTTTTTTTTTCTTATTAGTGATGATTATATAATTGAATTTTGGTAGATAGATGTAGATTATAGTCTTCTAAATAGATATTATTGATCTCTAATATCTTGTAGACTATTAGAAGTTGTTTGACATGTTTATGTCCATTATATATAATAACTAGAGACTTCTCACTTTTGGGATAGTAA
>LPNX010479269.1:246588-260216 GCA_001517045.1 Pseudotsuga menziesii | reverse complement strand
TATATATATATATATATATATATATTTCAACTGTGGTTCACCTACCCCCATCGGTTCAATTGTGGTTCACCTTTCAATTGTGTGTGTGTGTGTGAATTGGAGGGGGGCATCATGGAGCTCTACGGAAAGGAGCGGAGGGAGCAGATGCAGAGGGAGCAACAGAGAATCGGAGAAAGCAGGGGCAAGACAACACAAGAGGGCTTTTCCTCAGTGCTAAAATTTTTCTCTTGAAATATTAACTCTCGGGTGATGGAGCAGCGAAGGTCGAAGGTGAAGAAGTATGCAGATAGGAAGGAAGACAAGGTGAAATCAAGATGTGGATCGATGAAGTTGACTACACCCCTGAATACTGGGAGACCTCTGTGTTCTGTTCAGAAGAAGAATTTCGGGGTAGGCAAAAAATGGAGACGCAGGAAGAGGGAATGGGAGGAAAGTTCGCACATGCGAAGGATGAAAATCCCATAATAGAGGAGGGTACGAAAGCCCATTCCAAACCATGCAATCTAATGAACGTCTCCAGCAGCACCGGCTCTGAAAATCATTGCAACAGCAAAACAAATCCGTACAAAACAAAGGGTGCAAGATCGAGGAAAGTCAATGTTGAATTAACAGTAGGCAGGGAAACTGAACTCGGGGAAATCCCCCATTACCTGAAGCACGCCATTGTGGGTCGATTCAGTGGAAAAACACTAGGGCGTAAAGCAATCATGAACTAGATCGAGCAGAACTGGAAAAACGAGCTTGGATACAACCCAAATTTTCACATACTGCTAAGAGGTTGGTTCATGACGAAGTTACGGCATGAAGAGGATGGGAAAAAATTACTAGATAGAAGTTGGATATGGGGGCCATCAGGATTAATTCTGCAAAAATGGAGAATTGATTGTGATGCGACAAAATAACCCTCCAATATTCAGCAAGTGTGGGTGATATTGCCAAGACTGCCTATGATGTTTTGGGAGGAGGAGTGCCTGAAAGCAATTGGCAACAGAATAGGCAAATTCATGGCTTTATAACCTGATTGGGAAACCAAGGTTGACCGCAGGTGCACAAGAATTCTAGTTGAACTAGACCTGAAGGATGGGCTATATGAGGAAATCCTTATAAACATGCATGGAAGCTAATGGAAACAACGCCTGGATTATTGGAAAATCCCTTTCCGGTGCTATGGCTGCAGAGAGGTTGGCCACTTATTAAGAAATTGCTTGAATAGCATAATCAGAAGATGGTTTCGGAAGGTCTGGATCAGCAAGAGAGGGTGAAAGGAGGCAACATCAGTAGAGCCCCCCAAAGAGATGGAAGAGAAAGAACTGGTGCAGAATAGGGAAGATGAGGAGAAGCGCTCAAGCAAAAATTCGGTAAACAAAGGGCATAGCCCAGAGCCAGAGATGGAGAAAGAACAAAAAGGTGGCGAAGAAAGCAGTCAGAGTCAGGAAGATGAAGGCATGCAAAAAGGTGGTGAGAGTGAAACAGTAACAAAAAATGAACCTTGGGAACCATTTATAGCGACTGAAGTGGGGAGTGAAGGACACATCGACGAATATGTGGAAAACACGAAAACTGGTCAAAGCAGCTCATGCATCAGCAAGTCTCGGTCGTCAACAGCGGAACCTAAAGGTAACAACAATAACCTAATGGTTAATTTTAAGCATGATGATAGTAAAAATAATTCCCCTGGCAAAGAAAATAAAAAAATAGCTCAATGCAAGGAACTGATAAGAGAAAGGAAAACATAATACAATCTAAGACCTAGGGTTTCAAAAGAAAAGAATGATTGTATTTCAACAAGAAAGCTTGCCCCAAACACGGAACCGAAACCTCAAATGGGTAAAAAATCCCTCCTTTCAAAAGCTCAGAAGCGTGCGATCTTAGAGATCAAACAAGGAAAACAAGGCACAATTTCAAGGGCGCTTAGAGATATAGGCCCAGGGGGTGTTATTAAATGAAAATATTATCCATAAATATTAGAGGGTTAGGGGCAGAACCCAAGAAACTCGCCCTAAAACGGCTCATAACCACGATGAGCCCGACGGTATTGTTACTACAAGAGACCATGACAAAAGGTAAGAAGGTAGAAGAAATAGTCAGAGAATGCATAAAATATTGGGGAATGACAAGTAGTGATGCAGATGGGCACTCAGGAGGAACCCTAATAGCATGGAGCCCAGCCCTAAAGAAGATTTCAGTTAAAAAATTTGATACAACAATAGGAGTAGAACTGGAGGATAGTGAAATAGGAAAAAAGTTTATGATCCTAAATGTCTATGGACCTTTCTATGATAGGAAATCTTTATGGGAAAAGCTGAAAGACTCCGAAGCTCTAGATGTCCAAAACCTGATACTTGGAGGAGACCTAAACCTAACGATGTCTAGTAGGGAAGTATGGGGAAAGAACGCCAGAGCAGACTCTTTGGGACCCTATTTTAGATATATGTTTGAACAAAAGGGTCTGGTGGATGTAGCCCCTATGAAAATCATGGCCACAGGGAGAAATAAAAGGAGTGGGGATCAGGCAATATCAAAAAGACTGGATAGGTTTGTGGTTTTGGACCACTTAACAGGAAGCAAACTCATTCTAAAGACTTCAGTAGAAACATGAGGCAATTCATATCATTGCCCAATTGTCCTTACTATCCATAACCCCGAAGAAAACCTCCGACCCCATTCAAGTTCAAACCTTAGTGGTTAGAAGAGGAGGAGTATTGTAATCTCATCTTAGAAGCATGGGTACCTTTAGAACCAGAAACAAATCACTCTCAGATGCAACAATTTATGGAAAATTTGGAGAGAGTGAAAAAGATTTCAAAAAAATGGGATGAAAAGTTCAGGAGGAGACAACAAACAACTTTGAAGAAAGTAGAAGCACAAAAAATGGAGATGTATGAAAATAACAGAGAAGGATTCTTTAGTAGATTAGAACTTGAGGAACTGAAAAAACTAGAGGCAACGAAAGAGAGCTTATTGCTATAGGAAGAAAAAAAGTGGAGGTTGAAAAGTAGAGCTCTGTGGATTGCTGAAGGAGATCAAAATACGAAGTTCTTTCATAGATATGCCTCTCAAAGGAAAAACATCAACACAATCTAGGAGGTCAAGAATACAAGAGGCAACATTGCCAAGATCTTTGAAGAAAAATCAAAGGCTGTTGTAGAACACTTCCAAGAATTATTTAAAGAACCTACAGGATGCCCAATTGAAGAAATGTTAGAAGTTCTTGATTTGTTCCCAAGAGCTATAACAGAGGAGATGAATGACGAGCTTACTAAAGACATTTTGGAGGAAGAAATCAATCAGGTGTTACACTCCTTTCAGAAAGGAAAGAGTCCCGGCCTAGATGGTTTTACACTAGAATTTTTTCTAGGGTTTTATGATCTGATCAAGAAGGATATACTAGCAGTGGTCCATGAATCCAGAAAGTCAGGGAAAGTGCTAGGCAGTATGAATAGCACCTTCATTGCTCTAAATCCTAAGAAACATAAGTGTGAAGCATTTGAAGATTGTAGACCAATATCATGCTGTAATATGATATACAAAATAATAGCTAAAATCATAGCACAGAGAATCAAACCAATTTTAAGTAAGGTCATTACAGAGGAGCAGTTTGGTTTCTTGCAGAATAGGAAAATACTGGATGCAGTCTCTATAGCTCAAGAAGTGATACACTCTATAAAAAAAGAGAAGCAATCAGCCTTTGCTTTAAAATTAGACCTCTCAAAAGCTTATGATAGGGTAAGCTGGACCTTCATTAGACTAGTCCTCATAAAACTTGGGATGAATATGGAGGTGGTAGAGTGGATAATGGGATGCATCCAGTCTACTTCTTTTGCAGTATTGATCAATGGCTCTCCCTCGGAGTTCTTTAGGCCCTCAAGAGGCATCAAACAAGGATGCCCTCTATCACCGTTCATTTTTCTTTTGGTGGAAAATGCTTTAAGCAGATTAATTGTGAAAGCCAGGATAAAAGGAAGGACCACAGGAGTAAAAGTATCAGGGTCGGAAGAGGTAACTCATACCTTATTTGTGGATGATGTTTTGCTCTTTGGGATAGGGGAAGAAGAGAACCTGACATAATATGCAACTTTGACAGAAAAATACTTGAGGGCCACATGTATGATAATCAACATAGAAAAATCAATATTGGCTCACAATGAATTCCCAAGGGAGCTGGTACAAAAATCAAGGGAAATATTAGCCTACCCAACAAAACCATCGGGAGAAGGATTTAAGTATTTAGGTTTTTTCCTCAAGCCAAATTTCTATGCTTTTAAGGACTGGAGGTGGCTATTCCAAAAGGTAGAGGCTAGAGTTTCTTCTTGAGAAAACAGATTTCTATCCAAGGGAGGAAGATTAGTCTTGGTAAAAGCGGTGCTTCAGAGTATTCATATATATTGGGCTTCAATAGCCTACATTCCTAAATGAATTCTTATAAAGATCCGGAAGGAATGCTTCACATTTCTGTGGACAGCTAGTAAACAAAACAAGGGCATACCTTTGGTAAAATGGAACATCATAGCTTAGCCCAAGGAGATAGGAGGATGGGGCATAAAAAACCTCCCCCTTTTCACAAAATCACTTGCAGCTAAATCTCTATGGAGACTCATTAAAAACACAGACTCCCTGTGGGGAAGAGTGGTCTGTTGCAAATACTTAACAAACATGGAAATAACAGATTGGATCAGAAGCCCTAACAAGACCTACAAACATGGCTCAGTTGGATGGAAAGCCATGGTGTTAGCTTTCCCTCTGATAGGCACATGGATAGCATGGGAAATAGGGAATGGGAAAAGCATAAGGATAGGTCTGGATCCTTGGGCTGGAGCAGGAGAGGAATATAGACTTCCACAAATAGTATTAAAAAAGCTTGGAGATCAGAGATGCTATAAACTTGTAGATGCAAAAAATTAAATCCCAGACTACACAGGTAGAACAAAATGGAGGGAAGCAAGCGAGTTTCAACTAGAAGGAGAATAAGTTGAGAACTTGAATGAGTATCTCAGATTGTTGGAAACAAATTGTTGATGTATTTGTAACTTCAAAATGTATTCACTTGTATATATTATGTCTTATACCCCGATGTTTATTATGGGAAGTGTCTGTAATGTATTTGAGTCATGTCATGCCCTGATGTTCCTATCGGGAGATTCAATAATGTAAACAAGTCATGTCAAGTCATTGTAGGTAACCCTCCTATTGTGCAAGAGTTAAAGTCCCCGCAGTTCCGGGGCCCTAGGGTTATTAGACTCTCCTAGAGAAGTCAGCCCTAGTGAGTTATTGTCAGGTCGAGAATTAATATAAATAGAGAGTGACCCTCTCTATTTATCACACACTCACTCACACTCAGTTGTAGCGCATAGCTGAGAGAGAAGAAGTTGCTGGGGCTAGAAAGAAAGAGGCTACTGCTGTCAGGAGATCATCTTACTGTTTTGGGGTTTTGCTTTTGGTGCTGATTCTATCTTTGAGGAAGTTGCAGGGTTTTCTCCATTTATGGTTTCCCCGAGCAAAAACATTGTGTGCATTGTCTCTTTGTGTTTGATTGTTGTACTTGTTATTCTCTCAGTTAAAGATCCTAATATACTGCTAGATTAAATGATAAAAATCTAACATGGTATCAGAGCTAACCTGAGAAGAAGCCACTGTGCAGCTGCGGGAACTAGGGCTTCCTAATTTTTGGATCTCTCTCCACATATTTCC
This sequence comes from Pseudotsuga menziesii, assembly GCA_001517045.1. Classification (NCBI taxonomy): domain Eukaryota; kingdom Viridiplantae; phylum Streptophyta; class Pinopsida; order Pinales; family Pinaceae; genus Pseudotsuga; species Pseudotsuga menziesii. The sequence continues at coordinate 254,528 of LPNX010479269.1, read as the reverse complement.
AGCAAAAGAAGGTTGGGATGACTCTCCTCCCTAGGGCGCATCTTTCTGTCGAAGCAGAATCTGATTCTGAGCTTTTTCAGTTTTGGACCCGACACTGCTGCTGGAAATTAGGGCTTTTCACAGAAGTGGAATTTTTGAGTGAGCCCAGGCTTGGATTGATCTCCTCCTCAAAATCGAAGTTAAGAGATCAATATCAAAGCATTTGGTTGGATAGAACACCGGGAAAGTCAAACCCTAATCTGCTCCTCAACCAGCACTGCAGAAATTCAGCTCCAGATCTAGATTCAACATCTTGACCTGGTAAGATCTAAATCTTTTAAATTTCCATTTGAGGTTCTCAGTTAAGATGTCTCATCATACCAAGCTTGATGACAAGCTTAAGGGAGCTGATAACTTCCAAGCCTAGAAGTATAGGATCTCCTTGGTCCTGGAAGAAAATGAGTTGGACTCTTATATCAATGAGGAGGTTCCAGTTCCAGAGGGAGATGAGGCTAAGGCCTTACATAAGAAGAAGTTGGTTATGGCTAGGAGGATTATTGCTGATTCAATCAAGGATCACCTCATACCACAGGTGTCCTCCCTAAAGACACCTAAAGGTATGTTTGATGCCCTAACCAAACTGTTTGAAGGGAAGAACATAAACCGGAAGATGACTCTGAGAAACCAACTGAAGAATGTAAAGATCCAGAATGCAGAGACCATCCAGTCTTACTTTATAAGGGTCTCTCAGATCAAGGAACAGATGGAAACCATAGATGAAGAAGTGGAGAATGCGGAGATTGTGATGACCACCCTGAATGGTCTACCTAGGGCATGGGACTCTTTCATTCAAGGGATCTGTGCCAGAAAGAAGCTAGTCCAGTTCAGCAGACTATGGGAATAATTCTCTCAAGAAGAAGCTCGGATAGCAGCTCGAGAAGAAAAGATGGGAAGTGAAGATCAAGCTCTCACAGCCCACACCAAGAAAACCAGAAGGGACCATCATCACTCCAAAGGTAAGATTTCACACTCTAGAAGAGATCTGTCTACTATTAGATGTTACACATGTGATGAGAAAGGTCACATATCCAAATACTTCCCTAACAAAGGGAACTCAAAGAAGAAAAAGGGAAACAAGAGAAGACATCATGCTCAAGGTGCAGAGGATGATGAACCTTCCACAAAGAGAATCAAACAAGAAAGTGATGATTCTTCAAGTGATGAAGAATATGTGCTGATATCCTCTCTCACGGGAACTATCTCACATGGAAGAAATGACTGGTTTATAGACAGTGGTGCTTCCAAACATATGATGGGATTCAAAGAATCATTTGTGAAACTATCTGAACATGAGTCACCTCACAAGGTGAAACTTGGTGATGACTACCAGTATCCAATAAAAGGTAGTGGTGAATCCTCCTATAAGCTAGACTTTGGAAAGTCTATGAAGATGAAAAATGTATTGTTTGTACCAGGACTAAAGAAGAACCTCCTCTCCATATTTGCATTGGATGCAAAAGGAATGGGGGTTGCTTTTGTAGATGGCTAAGTTCTTATGTGGCCAAAGGGAAAGACTTTTGATGATGCAATAATGGTTGGGGAACAAGAAGGAGGTCTATACAAATTGAAGGGCCAACTAGTATAAGCTTTGGTTCATGACTTAGTAGAACCAAATGAACTTTGGCATAGAAGGCTTGCACATGTGCATTACAGGGCACTACCACTTGCAAGCAAAGCTGTTGAAGGTCTTCCAGAAATGCAGACAAAACATGATGGTGTTTGCAAAGGATGTGCAAAAGGAAAGAACACAAAGAAGACATTTCCAAGTAGCGAGAGCAAGGCAAAAGGAATCTTGGAAATCATCCACTCCGATGTATGCGGTCCGATGTCATCTAGTTCATTAAGCGGGTATGTATACTATGTCTCTTTCATTGATGATTTTTCTAGGAAGACATGGATATACTTTATGAAGAACAAAGATGAAGTATTCAGCAAGTTCAAGGAATTCAAAGCCTTGATCGAGAACCACACAGAAAAGAAGATCAAGATTTTTCGACCAGATAATGGCAGAGAATTCACATCGAATGAATTCAAAGACTTATGTAAATATTTAGGGATTAAGAGGGAGTTAACCACTCCATATAATCCACAACAGAATGGAGTTGCAGAAAGGAAGAATAGAACGATCATGGAAGCTGCAAGGGCTATGCTTCATGATCAAGATCTTCCCATGCATCTATGGGCAGAAGCTTCCAGAACATCGGTGTATGTACAAAATCGTACTCCACACAGAGTACTTGAGAATAAGTCACCTGAAGAAGTCTTTTCCGATAAGAAACCAGAAGTCAACCATATCTGTATATTCGGCTGTCCAATGTACATACACATTCCAAAAGAAAAGAAGACAAAGTTAGATCCTTCAGGAAAGAAGGGTATATTTGTGGGATACTCTGAAAGCTCGAAGGCTTACAGAATATACTTCCCAGGATTCAAGAAGATCAACACTGGTAGGGATGTAACATTTGACGAAGACTCAACTTACAACAAATCCAGAAAGAGACATGCTGGAGAACCTGAAGAAACAGAAGCACCCAGAATTCATGACACAACCATGAACGAAGAATATCAAGAAGAAGATCAAGAAATAGAAGAACCTCAAGAACCTGTAGATCCACCTCAGGAGAAGAATGCTCACAAGAGGAAACCTGCTTGGGTACGAGAAGCTATCCAAGGTGCAGAAAGATATGGGGCTCCAGAAGAATCACACAGAGAAAGGAAAAGAACTAGGTCTTGTTCCAGTTATGTAACTTATTATGTGATTTCATTGATAAAGAACCTTCCAACTATGAAGAAGCAACAGAAAAGAAAGAATGGAAGGATGCTATGATCGAAGAGTACCAATCGATCATGAAGAATGATGTTTGGGATGTTGTCCCAATATTTGAGGGGAAGTCTGTGGTGACTTCCAAATGGATCTACAAGATCAAGCATGCTGCAGATGACAACAGAGAAAAATATAAAGCAAGATTTGTGGCTCGTGGCTTCTCCTATAAAGAAGGAATAGATTATGAAGAAACTTTTGCACCTATAGCCAGATACACTTCCATTAGATCAGTACTTGCTCTGGCTGTAGTGATGAAATGGAAGATACACCAGATGGATGTCAAGACTTATTTCTTGAATGGTGTAGTGGAAGAGGAAGTGTATGTGGAGCAGCCACTCGGATTTGAGACACATGACAGGGAGACTCATGTGTGTAAGTTGAAGAAAGCCCTGTACTGTTTGAAACAGGCACCCAGGACATGGTACGACATAATTGATGGCTTTCTATCCAGTTGGGCTTTACCAAAAGTAAAGCAGATTCCAACCTCTACTACAAGGTTGAAGAAGGCAATCTAGTGATACTACCACTATATGTAGATGATCTGTTTGTAACAGGTATGGATGGATTGATTACTGATACAAAGAGAAATCTTGCTCCCGAGTTCGAAATGAAAAGAGAAATCTTGCTCCCGAGTTCGAAATGAAGGACTTGGGTATGATGCATTATTGTCTAGGCATGGAGGTGTGGCAGAATGTGGATGGAATCTTCCTCGAACAAGGGAAGTATGTAGTATAGATCCTGAAGAGATTTGGGATGATGGAATGCAAGGCTTGAACCACACCTATGGCATCGAACCTGAAGCTATTGAGTGATGCTTCATCTGAGTTGGTCGATGCCACGATGTATCATCAGATGATTGGGTCCTTGATGTACCTGACAAATATGAGACCAGATATTTGCTTTGCTGTGAACACCTTGAGCTAGTTCCTGACAGATCCGAGACATGTTCACTTAATTGCTGCAAAGCATATTCCCGAGGTACCTGAAGGGTATAGTTCATTATGGGCTCAAGTATAAGGTTGATAAGAAGATTAACTTGGAGGGTTATGTTGATTCAGATTGGGCAGGCAGTGCCATCAATAGGAAGAGCACTTCAGGGTGCTACTTCAGTATGGGATCAGGTGTGATCTCTTGGTTTAGCAGGAAGCAATCCTGTGTGGCACTGAGTACAACTGAACCAGAGTATGTCGCAGCTTGTTCAGCTAGTTGTGCAGAGTATGTTGCAGCTTGTTTAACTAGTTGTGCAGAGTATGTCTCAGCTTGTTCAGCTAGTTGTGCAGAGTATGTCACAGCTTGTTCAACTAGTTGCGAGGCAGTATGTCTGAGGAAGTTACTGTCTCATTTATTTGATCTCCAGTTAGATGCTACTTGTATATATTGCAACAACCAGAGTTGTGTGAAGTTGTCGGAGAACCCGGTGTTCCATGACAAGTCGAAGCATATCAAGATCAAGTATCACTATATCAGGGATATGGTACAAAGAGGAGCAATGAAGCTCCAGTATGTTGCGACGGATGAATAGATAGCTGATGTGTTGACAAAGCCATTAGCCAGAGTGAAGTTTGAGTACTTCAGGGAGAATCTTGGTGTTCTCCAAATCGAGATCACTCCCAAGAGGAAGTTATGAGTCCGTGATGAGCCTTTCTGACATGGTGAGAGGATTGGTTCCTTCCATGGTCAAATGTAAGTGTTGTGCCCTTCTGACATGGTGAGAGGATTGGTTCCTTCCATGGTCGGATGTAAGAGCTGTGACATGGTGAGAGGATCGGTTCCTTCCATTGTCAGATGTATGTGATGATCCCACATCCAGCATGAAAAAGTGTTGGCTCTGTGAAGACACATCTAGCATGAAAAAGGACTAGCTCTGTGTAGATCCCACATCTAGCATGAAAAAGGGTTGGCTCTGTGAAGACACATCTAGCATGAAAAAGGACTAGCTCTGTGTATATCCCACTTCCAGCATGAAAAAGGGTTGGCTTTGTGAAGACACATCTAGCATGAAAAAGGACTAGCTCTGTGTATATCCCACTTCCAGCATGAAAAAGGGTTGGCTCTGTGAAGACACATCTAGCATGAAAAAGGACTAGCTCTATGTAGATCCCACATCCAACATGAAAAAGAGCTGGCTCTGTGAAGACACATCTAGCATGAAAAAGGACTAGCTCTGTGTAGATCCCACATCCAGCATGAAAAAGGGATGGCTATGTGAAGACACATCTAGCATGAAAAAGGACTAGCTCTGTGTAGATCCCACATCCAGCATGAAAAAGGGCTGGCTCTGTGAAGACACATCTAGCATGAAAAAGAACTAGCTCTGTGTAGATCCCACATCCAGCATGAAAAAGGGCTGGATCTGTGAAGACACATCTAGCATGAAAAAGGACTAGCTCTGTGTAGATCCCACATCCAGTATGAAAAAGGGCTGGCTCTGTGAATACACATCTAGTATGTATGAAAAAGGACTAGCTCTGTGAAGACTCATCCAGTATGAAAAAGGACTGGCTCTGTGTATATCCCACATCTAGTATGAAAAAGGACTAGCTCTGTGAAGACTCATCCAGTATGAAAAAGGACTGGCTCTGTGTAGATCCCACATCTAGTATGAAAAATGACTAGCTCTATGAAGACTCGTCCAGTATGAAAAGGGCCTGGCTATGTGTAGATGCCACATCTAGTATGAAAAAGGACTAGTTCTGTGATGATACATCCAGTATGAAAAAGGACTGGCTCTGTAGATGTACATCCAACATGAAAAAGGGATGGCTCTATAGAAATTCCTGTGACGAGAAGAATCAAGAGATAGCACCTATGATGATGACCCAATGATGATGATCCAGATCAAGATGAAGATGACGAGAACTCATTGATGATCCAGATGATACAGATAAGAAGACCCATGCTGATAAATTGTGTCGAGAGAATACCTTCCTAGTTAAGAGGGAATGTTGATGTATTTGTAACTTCAGAATGTATTCACTTGTATATCTTCTGTCTTGTACCCCGATGTTTATTCCAAAAAGTGTCTGTAATGTATTTGAGTCATGTCATGCCCCGATTTTCCTATCGGGAGATTCAATAATGTAAACAAGTCATGTCAAGTCATTGTGGGTAACCCTCCTATTGTGCAAGGGTTAAAGTCCCTGCAGTTCCGGGGCCCTAGGGTTATTAGACTCTCCTAGAGAAGTCGGCCCTAGTGAGTTATTGTTAAGTCTGGAATTAGTATAAATAGAGAGTGAGCCTCTCTATTTATCACACACTCACTCACACTCAGTTGTAGTGCATATATGAGAGAGAAGAAGTTGCTGGGGCTAGAAAGAAAGAGGCTACTGCTGTCGAGAGATAATCTTACTGTTTTGGGGTTTTAATTTTGGTGCTGATTCTATCTCTGAGGAAGTTGCGTGGTTTTCTCCATTTATGGTTTCCCCGAAGAAAAACATTGTGTTCATTGTCTCGTGTGTTTGATTACTGTACTTGTTATTCTCTCAGTTAAAGATCCTAATATAATGCTGGCTTAAATGATAAAAATATAACACAAATTGCGTAAGCCTGGAGGATGATATAAAGGATAAGTTAATATGGACAAGAAACGATGAAGATGGAGAATTCACAGCAAAAAAAGGGTATGAAGTTGCCATACTGGAGCAATTCAATGGAGAGAGAGCCTGGTGGTGGAAAGGACTATGGGAATGCAATGGTCCAATAAAAACCATTCTTACTTTTTGGCTAGCAATGAATAACAAATTATTGACATGGGGAAATCTAAGAAAAAGGGGCTTACAAGGCCCAGGGATGTGCATCTTATGCAAAAAAGATGATGAACTCACTTCCCATTTGTTCGGTACTTGTTTATGTGCAGGACAAGTTTGGATGGACGCTGCCAGAACTCTTAGCAAGGGAAGCATGATCAGAAGGGAAGACTCATGGGAGCAGAACACAAAGCAGTGGTGGAACAACAATGCGGTATGCGAATTCAGAGCTTTCCCTGTGCTTTTCATTTTTACAATATGGGAGGCCAGAAACAAAGCAATTTTTAAAAACATTTGGACTCCCATTAACACCTCTTCAGCACTGCTAATGCAAAAAGTTCAGGAACATAGAACAACCCCCGAAATTGGAAAACAAAGGACAACCATAGCCCCAGTCATAGATAAAAGCATTCCATGGGCAGTCTTCGATGGTGCAAGCCAAGGAGATCCAACCATTGGTGGGGAAGGAGGAGTCATATGCCTATCGGATTCCAAAAAAATTACTTTCAAAGTGGGCATGGGAAGAGCAATGAACACTAAAGCCGAGCTAATGGCTCTTTGGGATACAGTAAAAATAGCAAAAGACAAGCAAATCTCCAAGCTGAATATACATGGGGATTCTAAAACAGTGATAGAGTGGGCTCAAGAAAGAAACACCATCCGAGCCCCTCATTTACAAAATCTGCTGAGAACAATCTGGTCAATGCAACCTAGCTTTGTAGCTCTTAAGTTCAACCATGTATATAGAGAATACAATTCAGAAGCATATATACTCTCAAAACAAGCACTAGCAATACAACCAAGGGTAATAGAGGGAGAGATCTTCAATGAAGGGGACTCCATTATGTTCCACATTCCGTTGTGAAGAAACAAAGAAGTATGGATCTGGTCTTTTTGAAAGCATACAGAAGACAAGGATGAAAAAGCAAAGGAGCAATAATGTAATGACAGCATAGTGAAGAAATGTAAAGACAACATATAACATTTTGTAATGAAAACCTTGTAAAGCATTTGTGAGCAAGTGGCAAGCCTGATAAGGCAGAAATGTAACCTCCCTTTGTAGGAGTCCATGATTATTCGAAAGAATAAATATTTTTTTTCTCGAGTAAAATATATATATATATATATATATGTGTGTGTGTGTGTGTGTGTGTGTGTGTGTGTGTATGTACATATATATATATATATATATGTATATATGTACATATGTATGTATGTACATATGTATGTATGTACATACATATATACGTACACACACACACATGTATGTATACATATATATATATTCCGCCCCTGCAATTTTCAGCTTCTGAGACTTCGCCAATCTCGGA
>LPNX010479269.1:230165-242546 GCA_001517045.1 Pseudotsuga menziesii | reverse complement strand
CTTCAATTGCTCCCCTCTTCTCTTCTCTTCTTATGATTCAAGCTTCTTCTTCTTCCCAAAGTTTGTTGAAAGTAATCACTTCCTTCTGGAACACATTCCTTGAAGGAATTCCACAATCCTGGGAGGCCATTCAAGGTGGCCATCATCACTTCTGCATTCTTCACTTTTTCTTTTACAGCTTCAAGTTGTTCTTGATTTGAGAGATTCTTATGACTGCATGGTCTCTGCATTCTAGATCTTCACATTCTTCAACTGGATTCTTTAGGTCATATTCTGATTTTTGTTCTTCCCTTCAAATAGCTTGAAATTTTGTTCTTCCGTTCTGCAACCCCATTCTGTTGTGGATTATAAGGAGTTGACAACTCCCTCTTAATCCCTGCTTCTTTGCATAGCTCTTTGAATTCATTTGAAGTGAATTCTCCACCATTATTTGATCAAATGGTCTTGATCTTCTTTTCAGTATGGTTCTTGATCAAGGCTTTGAATTCCTTGAACTTGCTGAACACTTCATCTTTGTTTTTCATAAAGTAAATCCATGTCTTTCTAGAAAAATCATCAATAAAAGAAACATAGTATGCATACCCGCTTAATGAGTTTGCATACATCGGAGTGGATGATTTCTAGAATGCCTTTGGCTTTGCTTTTGCTGCCAGGAAATGTCTTCTTTGTATTCTTCCCTTTCGCACATCCTTTGCAAACTCCATCATGCTTTGTTTGGAATGCAATAGGTAGTGCTCTGTAGTGCACATGTGCAAGCCTTCTATGCCAAAGCTCATTTGGCTCTATCGTATCATGGATCAAGGCTTGTTCTGGATGACCCTTCAATTTGTACAAGCCTCTTTTTTGTTCTCCAATCACTACCGCATCATCAATTTTCTTTCCTTTTGGCCACATGATGACTTGACCATCGATGAATGCAACCCACATTCCTTTTGCATCCAAGGCTGAAATGGATAGAAGATTCTTCTTAAGTCCTGGAACAAACAATACTTCTTTCATTGTTAGAGACTTACCAGAGTCTAGCTTGTATGAAGAATCCCCACTACCTTTTATTGGATATTGGTTGTCATCTCCTAGTTTCACCTTGTGAGGTGATTCATGTGTGACAGTCTTACAAAGGATTCCTTGAATCCCGTCATATGTTTGGAAGCCCCACTGTCTATAAGCCAATCATCATTTCCATGAGTAATGTTACCTGTGAGAACTGATATCAGAACATATTCATCCTCGCTTGAAGAATCTTCACTTTCATATATGGATCTCTTTCTGGATGGTTCATCATCCTCTGCAGCATGAGCATGATGTCTTCTTTGGCCTCGTCTCCCTCTGAAACTGGAACCTCTATACTCATGTAGGTGTCCAATCCAGTTTCTTCAGAGAGATCAAATACTTCTATGCTTGGAAGTTGTCAACTTCACCAAGCTTATCATCAAGCTATTGTGATAGATCATATTGAAATGAGAACCTCAAATGGAAATACAAAAGATTAGATCTTACCGATTTGAGGTGTCCGTCCTTGTCCCGGAGTTCGCTGATCTAGGGTTTGTCGTAGAAACCCTAATTTTCAAAACTTGGAAAATTTCAGATCTGATTGGACAAATAGATAGATATCTTCAAATGGAGCTGTCCAATGTACTCCTTTTTTGAAAACAGTGGAGGGAAGCTCCCGAAACAGGAAGCCCTAATTTACTGATTTCTTCTGCAGAAATGCCTGTTACTGTTTCTGTGATATCTCCGAAATTACTGATCCTCTGTGTCTGAAATTTCGTACTGAGGTAACCTCACATGTCCCTAATCCAACACCGTATGTTTCATCAGAATTTCTTTCACCATTTGGGATTTATGATCCTTTTCCCAAGGTGACCTGTTACAGGACTGTTCAGAACAACGAAGTTGTACGGCATGCCACGTGTCACTGGTTCATCTTCTGAGTCTGATATTCAGACCACTGAGAGTACAGTCTGTGCCCTTTTTGGAACATCTTCAAGAATTCCATTTGGACCTCTGTAGCTCAAGATATTGCAGATCTCCCCAGATGACCTGTTTAGGGATGAATTCTGGAAGAGGCTGGAACCCTAACTTGGAGAGATCATATCTTCTGGAGTACAGTGAATCTGAGTCTGATTTTTGGACACAGGCTTCATCAGGATGTTATATTTGGCCCCTACAATTTTCAGCTTCTGAGACTTCGTCAATATCGGAATATAGAGACTGTACCAAAACTTAGTAGTTTTAGTATTTAGGGTTTCTCCTAGCTCAGGGTCAAACTAGGGTTTGACTTTCTTGGAGTTTCACCCAACCAAATTTCTTGATCCAGGTCTCTAAACTTCAGTTTTGATGAGGAGAATAACCATATGCTGGTCTCACTCAAAAGTTCCTCTTCTGTAGAAAGACCTAATTTCCACATCGAAACTGAAAATGCTTGAGATTGAATTCCGCATCGACAGAAAGATGCACCCTTCAATGGGGAGTCATCTTAGCATACTTTTGCTGAAAATATGTGGAGGAAGATCCAAAAAATAGGAATCCCTAGTTCCTGTAGCTGCACAATGTCTTATTCTCAGGTTAGCTCTGATACCATGTTAGTTTTTCATCACATTTAAGCTAGCATTATGATCTTAGGATCTTTTCACCGAGAGAATAACAAGCACAGCAATAAAACACAAGCACATCACAAGAGACAAGAGACACAAAGAGTTTTCCTTGGGGAAGCCATAAAGGAGAAAACCCCGTAACTTCCTCTAAGATAGAATTAACACCAAAACAGTAAGAGATCTCCCAAAACAGCAGTAGTCTTCTGTCTTCTGTCTAGTCCCAAAATTTCCTTCTCCAGTAGTGCGCCACACTTGGGAGAGCAAGTGATATATTTCGCAAGCGATAAATAGAGAGACTCTCACTCTCTATTTATATTCATCCGTTCACTTGAATTGCCTTTTCACACGTAGGCTCAACCTAATAATTACTACTCGAGCCTACACCTTAATTAGTGTATAATAACTCAAGTGCCTCGAAACTGTGGGGACTTACCTAATGACTTGATATGACTTGATTACATTATTAATCCTCCCGATCGAAACATTGGGGCATGACCACATGACTCAAATACATAATAGAGACATCCTGGAATAAAAATTGGGTTACAATACATAAGATACATAGAAGAATACATTCCGAAGTTACATATACATCAACATGCTCTACCGAAACTTGACTTAAAATGTTAGGAGGACATGGGGGTGGAATTTGATCCACTTATGTGTCCACAGGTCACGATATTACTTAATACAATCTATCTGGGTGTAACCACACGTTCGACCACTACCTCAAGGTGCCCCCATGGCTCCAGGTAAGGCCCTCATTGGAATTGAACCTTTCCCATTGGTGAAAAATCCTCTCTCTTCACCAATGGATCCAAACCCTTTGGGCCATGATACCTATATATTATATTATATGGTTGATAGTGAAGTTAATGTAAGGAGATAGAGAGAGCTGCGACACTTAGTTAGGTTTGTTTTCCTGGTTAAGGATTTCCAAGGTAAACCTTGTGTATAGTGTGTGAATGTGCCATTGTTATTCCCAATTAAGGGTTTTCAAACCCCATTTTCAATGGGACTAAGTCTACTTACAAAGAGTACAACACGTGTCCAATGTTCTCCCACTTATTGTTTTCTTTGCAAATAAAGGGCCAAGCACAAGGTATTCATATTATTAATTGCTAAGGGCAACTATGGCCATTAATTCTCTACACCAAGAAAACTTATCGATATTGATAGACTTTGTCGATGGGTTTGTGACATTCTTCAAGGTACCAATCTTCTCTAGCAACACTTTATTGTGTTCAACCATGTCTCCAACAAAGAGGAAATGCACATCAATATGCTTTGTCTTGTAATAATAAGTGGGGTTATTTGTATCGGGATGAGATTAAATCTACTTGCAAAGAGTACAACACATGTCCATTAGAGATTATGTTGCTTCATATTTGATGGCGTCCATATTTACTACCTCACACTTCCATCTTGAAAGTGGAAAATGGTCGAAGTAAGCCAACAAGGGGTTGTTGTTTAGATTTATCTTGCTAAAATTCTAAAGTCAACTACAATTTTCTTCATCTTCTACCAAAATATTGTTTCATCATTGATACAATTTATTTTTAGTAGCCTTAATGGTTAGGATATGGTGCATTATGCATATCAATTAGGATGATATTCCTATCCTCGTTAGAGTTAGGAATGCACACTTATTTTCCGTAGATGAGAATATCAATGTTTTCTAGCTACAAACCCTCTTTCACGTAGAGGTAGTGCTTGCCTAGTACAAGGGTTCAAAATTTATTTTCCTCAAATCAAATTTGCATGCTTTATTATACTAAGCACATAGACAAACTTGTTTTATTTTCCTTTAACGTTTTGATCTCAAAGTCAAATTTGTCAAGGAATTCTAACCATCTTCACTACCTAGCATTTAAGTTCAACTAAGAAAATAAGTATCTAAGGTTGTGTTGACATGGGAAAATATTTGTTGTCAACCTCAGAAGTTCACCTAATGAAAGAACCTAATTAGACCTTCCTCCATTTAAATGGTGAGCATTTTTTTTATACTAGTTTGTTGCAATCTAGGTATGAAAAATATGAATGCAACTAACTGTAATAGTGTAGCATGAAATGCATCTAACTACTCCTGACCAAGAGCAGTAACTGTTGGAAACATTAATCCATTAGGGTTGATTATATTGTATTTGTTATTCCTATTCACATGAGTTAGATACTAGGTAAAGCCATAGGAAGTCCAAGAGATGCCTTGGAATACAAAACTAAGGGTCATAATGAGTGTATTTATATGTACATATCTTTTAATGAAAATCATCTCATGCTTATATTATTTCTTATGTATTTATCTTGAACATTGTGTGTTCCAACAATGGTGTCGTAGCACTCGTGTTTCTTTCTTGCATTAATATGCATTTTTGTATATCGTTCTACCATTCGTGACTATTAGATCCCTAATGTTTGTTGGGCATTTTTGGTGAGACCATTTCCTCTAAAATGTAGTGACTCATTAGGTCTGTGCCTTACCTTGATTCTCTTCAAGTCGACCACTTATATTCTATACATGTGCCATTTATATGGTGTTGTAACAGTTTGTTGCACCATCACACTTCTCCTTCTTTTGCAATCCTTATAGAGGCTATATATTCTGTCTACATTCCCAAGCATGCTTAGGCAGGGTTCAAACAACTGACCCATGGTGTATGAATCTACTAATACATGTACATACCATCTCTTATATGCTTTAATGCTTTTGTTTCCATTGCCATGGTAAATAGAGCTTCTAGTTGGAATATTTTTGGGGCACATTGATTAAGTGCATATGTCGATCAAGCAATGGGAATTATTAATATATGAATGATTATTATTTAGGTTTCATAGTGACTGATTAGTTTGGGGTGTGACGTACACGAGAGCCCTCAACACTATATAAATAGTGGAAATATACATACTCTTCTTCTTTGCAGGACGTATTTCTAATTAGTCCCAATACAATATTCCTCCTTCCCTTTTATCCCTAAACTTTGGAGTCCAATTTGTGTGAGTGCAATTTCCCTCACCAAACCCTTTATATTAATTAGCAAGCCAACCGACACCTCACATTCATTTCTCACATCATTTATGAGAAATGAACCCTATATATTCATGGTCTCTAGTAACTTGATTATTTTGAGCTTCTACTCGGTCTCTTGATGATGATATGGTAGGGATTGAAACGTCAAGTGTTTCAAGAATCAACGTAGTTACTGTCTGCCTCACGTCAAACCTATTAATTCATATTCTTTGTTGTACACCCCTTGTTGTCCTCTCTGTTGCTCAAACCTGCAAATTCAGATTCCTTTGTAGACACTAATTCATATCCATGTAGAGATTCTTTATGGTTACCTCTCTCTATTGTTTGCATTCTCACATGATTGAGGATACCCCTTCACCAGCATTTGGGTTGAGATCATTGGGAAGTACTTTTCCATCTATGTGAATGCATTGTAGATCAAATTGGGTTTCAATTTCAATGTGCAGGTGCTTAGACATCAGAGAACATGTGCAGTGCCAGATTCTGCATGACCCATTTGGTGAGCACTATTGATATTGGTGTACTACCTTCTCAGCCTTCTTTCAAAGGAAACCTAATTGGCTCATTCATCTATGTGGTATTGTCCTCAATGTTCTGTATACCACATGATTTCAGGTGCAACTGGTATCATTCAATGGTATAAGAGCTATACCTCATGCTCTTACTCTCTGTCATCGAACTTCCGTGAGCAAAATCCATACTTCACCAACTCCTGTTATGAGGGAGCATGTCCTCAATGGCCTAGGAGGAGAGAAATCCCTCTTTATACACTGCATTGAAATCCTTTTTTTATTGTAGTTCAATTCCATCAAGATCGTTGGTATTCCTACTATCTGCACGTACCCCAACAATCAGGTTCAAAAGTAATTCTTGGAAGGTTTCTAACACTAGCAGTTTTGGGAGCATTCATTAGGTCTACACAACAGTGGTTGAGGATTGCTTTGTCCATTCGTGTTAGATCCCTCTTTTTAAAATGGGTACATGTAAGACATATATCCATTTTGAAGCTTTTTTTCATTGATTGCAACATGAAGATTATCGTATTTTTCATCATTTGCATTTGGAATTGGAGCTATTATTTTCAATAGAAAAAAAACATGTAACTTGTTATTCAAATATTATAATCAAAGTTACATATATACCGAAATATTCTTCACCTTTCCAACAAACTATAACTGTGAATAACTAGTTCTCCAAAACTATAAACAATCTATTTTCAAAAAACCACTCTATATCCTCTACCAACATCTAATCCTAGACATCCACATACCATTTCCAAACTTTACAAAAACTTTTTGAAACTAACTTTCTACCCTAAAAAAATAGTAGACTTGTTAAGCACACCCTTCAAACTTTCAAAAAGTGTAATATTGGCCAGCATCAACCAATGAGCCGTTCACAAATTTAGAAAAATGAATGTAGCCATCCATTTCCCCAATGGATTCCTTTGATAAAGTATTCGCGTCTTCATTAAAAATGTGGTGTATGTGACTTAAGGAAATAAATTGAAAAAATTGAATAAGTGTCCTTGTTCTCCTCATCGACTTGTAAAAACACAAATACTACATTGAGTTCGTAGCATTTGCCCAATCAATAATTGCTTTTGAATCACCCATCACATTGAACTCAAAAACTCCTGTTTTATTCGCAAACCAAAGCAATCCCCAGAGAGAAAGTAATTCAACCATATTGTTTGTCCCATAACCAATTCCCATCTTCAGTTTTATCCAATTCATTTGAATAAGCATACCCACTCCACATCTTCCCTCCTTTTGAGCACCAAAAAAACACCCATATATAATATTTTTAGAAAAAGATGGTCTTTTATAAATATTTTTTACGTTATAAGATTCTTCCCTCCTCCATTCATATAAATCTGCAAGAATCTTTGAAACAATGAAATGCATAGGGACGACCTCCTAGAATAGACATCTATTTCTTGTCTTCCATACTTCACTAAATACAAAGAAAGGTGAATCTTTAGACCTCTCCTTTCAATGCAACCATCTCAACGAACTATCCTCAATATTGAATACTTTCCAATTGAAAGATGCACATATCAACTTTCCTACCTCACTCCATAACGAATTGAAGAAGGAGCACTGGAAAAAGAGACGAAACACAGATTCAGTGTCTTTCTTGCAAAAATGAAAAATATAAGCCCACCGAAACCCCCAAGTTTCATATTTTCCTATACCAAAGTTATCTTATTCAACACCAACCAACATAAACACTTAATTTTCAAGGGTACATGCCTCCTCCACAAAACTTTGAACCACCATTTTAAATCTTTTGTTCCCATTTATTCCACTAAAACTGAGTATGCTAACTTTGTCATAACTTCCCCATATTTTACATTTGGTTCCCAAACTAATTTATCTCCTCTGTCATTAAGATAAATGCCCATCTATGATAAAGATAAAGTAAACTTTCTCCATTCATCGAGTTATTACCTTTGAAACTGTGCCATCACTCCATTACATTCACCTCCAACTAAATTGTTGTATTGTATTATTGCCTATGTATGTTAACATGGTCATGGATTACTTTTATCTTATCGCTTATGTAATATGTGTTGACTTCCTCCGTGGTGCATATACAAAAACCCTAATTCACATCCATCTATGCTTGTTTGTGTATTGCTTCATCATGTGAATGAAATTATGTATGAGAGAAGTTGGCATTGGTTATTCTGGCTGATTGAGATTGAAATGTACAAAGTTTTTAAGACCCGTGAGAATAAATATCTNGAGTTGGATTGATGAGAAACTACATCATGTTTTGTAAGAAAAGCTTCTGAGCGAAACTCTAAATTGTAGGAGTGGTGAGGACCAAATCAACTATGTTGAGGACCACAACTACCGCGAGGTGAAAACATTAATGACTCCCAAGGAGGATCAAATCAATTACATAATCAACATTAATACACTCAACGTTACGATTTCTGTGCTATTTTAGATTACTGCTTGTGGTATTGTGCATGTTCGTGTTATCTTTGTGCGCCTCTCATATTTCATTTTCATCTACATGTTGTATGGACAAGAGTGGTGTTCTAGTATTGTTCTTGTCTTATTAATTGTTATTGCAAAGATTATGAGAAAAGAAGTTGCATTGCAATGAGCAATTGGTAGCGGAAATTTATTAATTTCTTATTTGTGTACAGAGGCTTGTATGTTTTAGTAGCCTTGACACTACATCGAAGTATCATCACCAGGTCAACTATTCATCAATTCAATTTCAAATTCTGTGTCAAAGTGTAACTTGAAAATAGTCATTCGCTTGTACTCATCAAAATCAAATCAAATTGTATTGTAATCGGGTGCACTTTTGGTAGAAGTCGACACCTTTCATTTACTGAGTTGTTGAGTTTGTGTTAAAGGGTGGAGTTGCAAGAAACCCTTTGTGTCTCTTGGCAGTGTTTAAATGGCTCGATTTCATGACTTAGTAAAGTTATTGAACACTCTATTACTCTCTTCTGATGACAACATAGTCATAGTCGATAAGACAACTCTTAATGTTGTTCTAACTTGTTTATAAGATTCACATGTAACAATTGAATTTATTCAACTTGAATCATGGCTCCAATGTGATGAGATACAACAAGATAATCAACATTCTAAACATGTTCTTTTTTAGAAAAATCAATAGCCTACATGTAATCAAATCAGTGATGGAACTTCAAAAGAAAATGAAGATTAAGTTTTTCTCACACGAGTTCCACCTGTACTTTCAAAGCTCATCATCAGACCTTGGGAATAAATCATCCACAACAAGCGTAGAACCAGTCTTCGATATGGTAAGGACATGACCTTTCACATTCTATATTATTCCAAACCTATCCATTTCAAGAATGTTGGATTCCTTTAGGAAAGATCATATTCACATGCTTTAGTTTTGCATCAGAAATTGAAATGCCAACATTGTCATAGAGTTGTTCACATGGAAGATCAGTGTTTTGATCTCCATTCTTGTAAGCATTGTCGAAAGCATACTCATGCTTCAGACTAAAGAAACCTGCAAGAGAGAATATTCATTATGGGTGGATTGCTTCTTGGCAATGGTCATCAACATCCAAGAAGATATATAAGTCATACCAAAGAGTTCATTTGCGAGTAATGACACACCTTGTAGTTGAGAAATTTTCTACTTATCATCTTGTTGTGTATAGGGGGAATGATTGACGATCATGAACAAGCAAGTGAGAACAAGAGATCCTAAACCAGATCCAGAGCATAGCCAAAACCTTGCGTCAGTTGCTAGAGCCTTAAGCGAGAGCCACCTAGCCAAAATCAAAGTTGTAGCTAGAGCTAGAGTAATAGCCATGTTCCACCAGAGCACCCATTAGTTTGTGGTCATCCTTAAACCACATCTTCATAGCTTTAACTAGTTTTTGGTCATCCTTAAACCACCTCTTCATAGCTTAAGCGGGTTAGTGGTCATACAAAACCACCCATTTAGTGGATGACATCAACTTATGTTGCTTCTACGAGACATCTGTTTTGGTGGTTTAAACCACCATTTTCTAGGGAGGACCCACGAGCCTTAGAGCCAAGTTCTAGAGGTAACCATTGAATCAAAACCTCAGTTAGATCCAAGTTCTAGAGGGAACCATTGAACCAAAACCTAAGTTAGATCCAAGTTCTAGAGGAAACTGCTAAGCCAATACTAGAGTGAGTGCCAAGTTCCAAAGTTTGTGGTCATCCTTAAACCACCTCTTCATAGATTTGGTTGGTTAATGGTCATCCAAAACCATGGCATTTTTTAGAAGGCATTAGATTCTGCTAGCTTTCGATCAAGAGAGCACCTTCAATTCCTGGCAACTATCCTTATCTAGATTTCATATCTCTACTTTGACTCCTATACACCCCTTTGGATTGAGGGGGGGATGTTGGAAACATTAACCCGTTAGGATTAATTAGTTTGTATTTGGTATTCATATTCACATGAGTTGGATACCAAGAGTCACTATGAATAGGTAAAGTCATAGGAAGTCCAAGAAACCCCTTAGAATATGAAACCAAGGGTCATAGTGAATGTATTTATATGTACATATCCTTTAATGAAAAACAACTCACGCTTATCTTATTTCTTGTGTAGTTTATCTTGAACACTATGTGTTCCAACAATAAATAAGGTTAGTAATACAATTGATAAAAGGGGAAAAGCCTGGTATTGCCATAAAAAATGAACCTACATCAAACCCTCTCATCTTCCTTGCAAAGTCAAAATAAATTGTCTATTGGGAAAACTTCTTTGGCACAAAACCTACAACCTAAACTGAAATGATTTGGTCACACAAAATAAACAAGATCAGTCCAAGACTAAATCCAAGTTAATAATCAAATACCACAAGCACTCCAAAATAGTCTGCAAAATATTAAAAGACTTAACGTAGTAAGCAAAAGTGAGTGATCAATAAACATACCATCAAGAGAACGATCTATATGATACAATGTTCAAACCCACTAGCACCGAGAGAGATGAGAGAGGAGGGAATAGTCCACAAGCCAACCCAAATCTACAAGAGTGTTCAAACCCACTAGCACTGAGAGAGATGAGAGAGGAGGGAATAGTCCACAAGCCAACCCAAATCTACAAGAGTATCAAAACTTGGCTAACATGGCATTTAATCAACATACAACGATAGCTTGTGGTGACAAGCTGAGTACCATATGAATGCAATAACTATTTATAATATATATATATGGCCCTTGGCCTTCTAATTCTCCAACTCTTAGCTACCCGATATTAGACTCTTAACCTCCTCATACAAATTTGTATTTTCCCTCACATATATGAAAATAATATTCAATAAATATTTTAATAATACACAACCCATATATAAAAATAATATTCAATAAATATTTTAATAACACACAACCCTTAGCTACCCCATCTCAGAGTCTTCAACTTCTCATACAAATTTGTCTTTTTTTCCTCACATTTACTATATAACACATATGCGAGGATTAATTAAAATGTTAATTATTACAAAGCAATTTAGCCACCCAAAGTGAGAATCATATTAAAAATAAATTTGAATTCCCTTGAATACATGCTAAGCATAAATGATTTGACTTTAACTTTCTCTTGAACTCCCTTGAATACACCCAATCTCTTTGCANCTAATTAAGCAGGTAGAATCAGGATCAATCTGGTTCTTCTGTGCACAGGTATCCTGGGGCCTGGCATGTGAACCTCTCCATAATTATGTCTGGAGGAATCTTGCTCTTTGGAAGAAGAATGATATGCTCAACTAAATCAGAAATATAGATAGCTGCCGNNNTGAATGCTTTTCATTAATCACAGAGTAATTAGATAGATAATTACAATGAAGTACAATGGCTTTAATAGCCACAAGCAATTCGAATCCACATGAGGAAGTTCGAATTGAATCGACTCTACNATGTGAGGAACACTCAAGAAACTGATATGTTGCATCCATGAACAGCAAACCATGAGTGGTAAGAACAACCCCAAGTGTTAGGAGCAGGTGTCCAGGCGGATGCATAAAATCTTCCTCTTTACTAGTTCTGTGAGGAGATGAGCACGTAATCAATGGTAAAGAAGCACTGGGATTGTTGAGAGCGAATGCTTGAGCTCCATAGTCTGCTATAGCTTCGNCTAAACCATAACCGGAGTTCATCGGAGCTCTAAAACATAACTCAAGTGTTACATTCAGTGTTGACTAAGGTTAACTGATAGTGGTAGGTGAGAAATGTGCCCCACATGTGTTTAGTCAAGTAAACCTAGAGCTAA
>LPNX010479269.1:216658-230058 GCA_001517045.1 Pseudotsuga menziesii | reverse complement strand
AAGGCTTTTGGATTTTAAAATATGAACCAAATAATATCAGATCAGAAAGTAAATCAGATCTAAATAGGTTCAAAACAGATCCAAAACTGTGAAATGGAATTAAATCCCCAACAACAGTTTTGTAGGAGACTTGTGGTACTTGTTTCTTCACACTGTTGATGAGAACAATTACAAGTGGTACTGAAAGATTATGAATTTGATATATTAAACCAAGAAATATCAGATCAGATCTAAATAAGATCATATCAGATCCAATAAGGTTAATATCAGATTCAAATAAATGGTTAACCGAGACGGTGGATGCACAGCTTTCTTCTTCTTCAAAATTCTGAATTTTGGTGCATGCAATCCTGCCGGAATTTGCTGGAAAAACTAGATCATGGGGAGCGAATGGATCACTCTGGTAATCTGATATTTCTTCCAAAATATCCAAGGTATCACATATTTTCACACCAGTAGCAACATTAGAGGGAGAAAAATCAAATTTCTCTTCACTTTCGGAAGCAATTACTAGTAAATTTTGCACAGAATTTAAAGGAAAATCACTGGTGAATGTTTGCATGGAAGTGCAGCAGAATTTTTCTTTAATATTAGAGATTCGAATGTCTTCTTCTATTTGAACAATATGAGAAGATGAGATATCAGAGATCTCATGAACTTTTGGAGCATCAGGAGAAGGAGTCACTGCATGGAGACTGTCTTCAATTCGAATTGACTGTGTAGAAGCTTCTGCTTCTTCTTTATCTTGAACAACTTCATCAGAGAGAGTGGAGGCTGAGATTTTTGGATCAAGGATGCTTATGGTGTTGGATGTTCTCTCCAAAGTGCTATTATGATCCTCATAAATCATTCCAACGGTTCTGTCCAATCTTGTCCAGAGTTCCTTCGGGTCTTCAATAGATCTAATGAGGTAGCACAAGCTAGGAGAAAGACCTATTGCTATTGTTCCAAAAGCTCCATCACTTTTATTCAGCCAGTTAATCTTACTAAAACACTCTTTACCGAGCCCAATAGACACATGACAGAGACCTTGTCTCATCAAAGATGAAACCATTTCGAAGTTGTACCTGCAAAACAAAAAAATGATCTAGTAGGAGATCTGAGGAGGAGAAGTGCCTTGTCCGCCGAGGCTCTGATACCATATTAAATTGGGCAAATAGATCTGTGGACAAACACACAACTCACATGATAGATCACACAATTTACTCAGTTATTGAAGAATGAAACAGTGTAAAAATGGCTTGCAGCTGTGAATGCTTTTCATTAATCAAAGAGTAATTGGATAGATAATTACAATGAAGTACAATGGCTTTAATAGCCACAAGCAATTCAAATCCACATGAGGAAGTTCGAATTGATTAGACTCTACTTGATTGTAGGTAACCAAGACCTTGTCTAAATCACTATCGGAGGACTCAATAGTTAACTGACCTTGTCTAAACCATAACTGGAGTTCATCGGAGCTCTAAAACATAACTCAAGTGTTACCTTCAGTGTTGACTAAGGTTAACTGACAGTGGTAGGTGAGAAATGTGCCCCACATGTGTTCAGTCAAGTAAACCTAGCGCTAACTGAATGTAGAGGACTAGAACTGAATGTAACTGACTCCTAACTTAGCTTGACTAGTCATTAACTAAAGTGAACTGACCTTGGTTGGTTTCGACACTCCCAGTGGCTTCCTAAATTGTATGGATTGGTCCAGGAGGCTCCTAAACTGATGCAATCAAGTGCAATCAGTGGCAGTGAGCCTCAATTAGTGTTCCCCGCACTTTAGTAACTGAAACATGTGCCCCAATTAGGTCAAGTGGACTCAATGGTGTTAATGACTATAAATAGACTGGATGGACTCCCGATTTAGACATGACTCCCGATTTAGACATATGACCAAATTTGGACAAGGGAGGATTAATAATCCTAACAGCAACAAATTGAATTTCACCATGCTATTGTGCACATTCAAGTTCTCTTGTAGTGAATTCAACTAATTTTCCTTTTCTTTGTCTCTTCCCATTGTGATGTGTTGAGAAGGCCTCTTAGGCCCACATATATGTCATCATACATATAAAATATTATAATGTAAATGTAAAGTGCATAAATGGATACTTCATAAATTAAAGAGATCTTAACAAGTGATTAGTTAGAATAGTTGTAATTGATCCAACTATATATATATATTTTTAATAAATACCCATTAATACGTAAATAATAGTGGAAGATGTTTACTATATCTTCTTGAATGCATGATATCTTTGTAATCTTTATAGTGGCATCGTTGCCTCCTCCATTCGATTTGGGTGAAAGTGGCATATAGTGGAGGTGGTTCAAACTTGTTGGAAGAAGAAACAAAGAATCCCTGCAAGAATCAAGAAAAGTTCATAAATGAAAGATGTTGCTCATCCGTTGAAGATTCTAAATGGACAATTTTATCTATACGCATGAAAGAAAAAGAGAACATAGAATATTGTTCAAACGAGAGCCCATTGAAAGTCTGTCTATGCATAATAAAAAGAAAATTGTTGAATCAAGAACATGCAAGAATATGCTACTCTGGCAATCTATTTCTAAACATCATAATTCACCTGATTTCGTGGATCAAGGAAGAGATCACCTGATCAAAGACTATTTAAATAAATTTAAGAAAATGGTCGACTTAACGCCTGTGGAGCAGGGATGATTTTAAGAACCCCCCTAGATTTATATGTATTAAAAATGGGCGAATCTCTCTGATATATAGGAAAATTTGAAGACAATTTTATCAATAATATAATATGTATATATAAAAAATTTGGCAATCTTTTTTTTAATTATATAATGTTGTAAAATATTGGCTAATCTTTCATTTTATTATATAATGTTGTAAAATCTTGGCGATTCTTTCACTAAGTTATAAGATATTGTAAAATATTGGCGAATATTTCACTTCATTATAAAAAAAATGTAAAAAATAGAGAATCTTTCATTGATTTATACAATATTGTGAAAATAGAGGAACAACAACATTAGTCAAATAACATGAATCACATCATCAACAACAGAACATGTAGACTCATGAGTCACAACTGGAAGGTGTTAGTGAAACACAACTGCATTGACTAGATTCAGGGCAAGTGGGGACTCCACTTGTTATCTCGTCCCTTAATGGTCTAGCAGACATGTGGGGACCTGAATCTCGACAAACCGATAAAATAATAGAACCAGACATTATGCGCGATCTTGGCCTGCCAATTGAGGTCATGGAGGCTAATACAATTATGCATTATAATTATGCCAATTGATTGTTGCATTAGATGAATGTTGGTCTCATGCCAATAGGTATCCTATGATCAATGCATAGGAACCTAGTGTATAGACCATTTTTCTTTTCACTTAGTTATGTAGAGCTCATTTATTTTTTTGAATAAAGATAAGTATTTACAAAGAAAATATACAATCAACATAAAATAATTGAAAAAGTGAAGACAATTAATTCATGCAACTAAAAGGTAATAAAAACATATTTTCTCAAACCTTGAATAAATGGAAATCGACTAAAACCAATGATCATTAATTGTAGAACATGAAGTATGATAAAGTATTGAAAAATAGTTGCAACCCTTACCCTACTACCTAGTGATATTTTATAATTGAAAAATGTAACGAATCCTTGTCCTAGTGTTGTTATCTCATTGATAAAAATATTCAATCTTTACCCAAGTGAAGTTATTTATCTTTAATCATATTTTCTAATGCTTGTAATAGTACAATCCACACTTCACATTCCAAACTATGCACCTAAGGTTAGGGAGTCACAACTCCATGTGTGCCAAGTACCCTATCCACTCCAAACACAAATCCCTAAGTACTGCACTTAGGTGGTACTCTCTCCAAGTGTTAGGCAAGTATATGGTTGCATAACCATTTTTGTCAAGAACACTTCTCCAAGCAGCAATCTGAATACGGAAACCCACATGTGCCAAGATAATATTCTTTCAAACAAACTCCATTTCCACGTTGTTGCTGCTGCAACCACTACCCCAATTTTTTTTATTTTAATTTAGGGCCCCCCTTTAATTTCTTAGCTTTTGACCTTACTTAGACACTTTTTGTCCTTTAAAGATTTGTCGTCCATGACTTGGTTTTTTCTGAGCAAATTTGAAAAATTTTACACCAAGAAAAAAGCTCTTTTTGATCCGATGTGTTGGAATAATTCCTATATTTTCGTCGACACATCGGAAAATATTTTTCCTTTTAGCCCGATGCTTTTTGGTTGATTTTACGTTGTTTTTGGCCCGATGTATCGGGAAATATTTCTAAATTTCGGACACAACGGAGAAATTTTGGACTTTCATCCGGTAGATTTCCAACCGTTTTTGCATTTTATGTTCAGGGCTTTCAATCTTTGTCAGAGAGATTGCTGATTTTTAGCCGATACAGTCGGCAGAATTAGGTTTTTGAATCTGACGTTCTTTGTCGGGATGTTTCACCAAAGCATGGCTGACAGCGGCGGTTATATTTTTCCTTTCAGAGCCGATGTTGTCGGGTCGTTTAAGTTTTTACAGTCGATCGTTTCACTACCGAAGTTCTTAGATGAATTGCGCCGACACTATTGCGGTTGGGTTTCGATGAACCCAACCGACAGTGGCGGCGGAAACAAGTTTTTGGAGCCAACACAGTCGGAGGTTTTCTCCTTACCCTCGCCGATGCAGTAATTCGCCGATGAATTTTAAGTTAGCCACCAAACGACGTTCGCACACGCTCGTGTGACGTAATTACCCACCAACCGCATTAAGTGTTTTTTCATGGATTTTCTTATATAGGCTCGGGGGTTTCATTACGGTCTATTACGTTTTTTTTTATGGTGAGTTGTTGCACCCCGTTTGAGCATGCGCCTACAGGATTGTGCCATTTGGAGCCTACGAAGAATCATGTGCCGAGCTCTCCACCAGCCTTTGAGCCAGCCTTTCCAGGTAGGATCCAAGCCTTGTCCTAACTCTTTTGGGTGGTAGAATCACAGTGGTTTTTTGGCCTTTACTGGTTGGATGAAATAGTGCATTTAGATGTTCAAGGCTAGGGTTTTCCTCCGCCTCATAAGGTTTGGAAAGTTAGGTATACCGACCTCTTCGTTCTTCGTAGACCCACTCTGCAAACGGCCACGGGTTTTACCTGCTCCCAACCTTTTCTTGTCAGAAACCGCTCAGACCGTTTAGACATAGGTGGCTCAAATCCCTGGTTGTATAATGATGAAATTGAGAGGGCCCGTGTTTTTCGCTGTCCCTTCCTCACCTGGTTTGTATTTGTCTGCAGGGATAGGGTGAGCGAAGCCCGAACCCAGAGGTCGTGGTTCCTTCGGTTTAAACCTAGGTTTCCTGTCAAAAGGTGTTCGCCCCAGTGGCCGGTGCCATGACATCACCATATTTTTCTCTAGATTGTTGTTTTTGTGGGCCGTGAAGTTTCATAAAGGGGTCATGCATAGGATTTGAAAAGTTGTTTTGATCGATCGCTGACTTAGAATGCTAGATGTTTGAGTGCATGATAGTTCGAACCGGCATGCAGACTAGGTTTTATCATCCCGGTTGTTGACCTCACCTTAGGTTTGGTTTGTTATGGTATGCAGAGTTTTTTGCAGTACAGAGCCGTTTTCCGATGGCTAAAGACGATGCGGTAAAAGAAATACTGGTCAAGCTTGTTCTAGAAAGGAAATGATTTGTTTTCTTATATTTCTTGCAAGTTTTACAATAGTTCTTCATTTCCTTATGAACATGAATATATGTGGTGTATAATCATAGGGATGCTAAGACATGTTTGGTGTGTTTTTGTACAGCCTCAGTCTGCATCCGATACCATGCCCAAGAAAGGCAAGAAGAAAGCTAAAGTTGCAGGGGAAGATTCTGACTTAGAAATCATGCCTAGGGTAGAAATGATTCATGAAGACACCAAATCTATTACTGGAGCCAAGCCAGAATTCAAATGGGGGCAGATATATCATATGCTCAAGCATCAGAAGGTCCCAGAAGTGGGTTTGGAGGATTTACCCCTTTTTGGAAACATATTGAGATTAGGAATTACAAAGGTATCCACACGACCAGACTCTGTTCCGTTGCACCGAGGTGATCGGATGTATTTTGCCTAAAACGAATGCAAGGAATATGATTATGTATAATGTTGAAGAAAATGGTTTCGCCTCCTTTACCCCCGCATACATAACCCAAGCCTACAACCTGCTAGTATCAGAAGTCATCCTGACCGATGATTGGATAAATAGTTTGGCAATTGATTATATTTGATGCACAAAAATGATGATGATAGAAGGAAAGTCATTCTGACATAGAGCATTTGGTGAACATGAAACCGCCAGTCTACGTACTCCATACATACTTGTAGCACTGATGCGTAATAGGATTTTCGGCAGGGCTGATGGAAGATTTTATAAGAATGGTTGGATACCACTGATGTATCATGTGACCATGGAAGGTACTATTTTCAACTGGGCGAACATCGTAGATAATATCTTGTCTTCCTTTATATCTGCAACATTGGGTGGACTGCTCCAACAAAAATTTGATTTCTACATGGGATCATTTTTTATCGAATGTATACTTTGTATTCACCCATTCGAGAAGCTGAATTGCAGCTGGAAGGAGGGCAAAGCGCCCATTTACACTGGATACCAATTTTTATGTGCTAACAATTATCACAGCTCTTACAAGCTCGTCTGTGAGGAATTCCTAATGCCACTTTATCAGTTGATTTTTCTAGAAGAATGTAAATGTATGTCCAAAGGTGCTCTAGAAGCTATAAGGGAATATGGAGATTATTTCTTCTTCGAAGAGGGAACTTATTTGAGAATGTATGGAGGAACTAAAGTATTAATCTATCATAGTAATCTAGGGACTAAAACACGGTCTCATAAGATATTTAAGACAATTAAGCATGAAAATGGCATAATGGTGCTGCAATAGAATGTTGCAGCTTTGTATAATCAATAAAATAATGATAGTACAATACTATGGTCATGCAGAGTGCATGAATGCCAAGATAATTCGAATTCCCAAGGAGGTCATTCGAATTGAATGAATGGGTGTAGCTTAACTGAATGTCAGCCACAATCAACAAACTTAGTTAACCATTGAACTAATCAATAACTGACTCTCACACTAAGTCCTAACTGAATCAGAGTGCAATAGATGACCGAGTCTAACTGAAAGTGACTCATCACATGTAACTGCATGTCCAACCGAAGGAGGTAGCGCATCCATTACTCCAAGTAGCTTTGATGGAGTTAACTGAAGTGCCACTTGTCATTAGAAGTGGTTGTAGGCGCCAGTGTTAGCTCCAATTCATAAATATTGGCAAAAAATAATCAAATAATGAATGGAGGCACCTTCACAACTCAGCTTAACTTATTTTTAGGTGAAACAACAATCAATTAGCAATTAGGTGCATTTATGACACTTAGATCACCCCATAAATGCTCCCTATTTGAAGGAGGAAGCCTAGTTAGCCTCCTCGAATGAAGGAGAAGGCTTAGTTGGCCTCCTCGACTGAAGGAGGGCGTGGGTGTGCTCATGCTGATGTCATAGTGTGCTCATTTGATGCCAAGTAAGCCAATTAACCTTAGGATAGTGGGTAAATAGGCCAAAATTGACCAAATAAGTGTGCATGTTAGGTAAATGACTCCAACACCCCCCCTTAAGGTATACTCAGGAGGAGTAAAAATAAAATGCATGAAATGTTAGGGCCCTGGCAACAAAGGCCATAGGTCACCCTGTACAGTAATGTAACTCAAACAATGCTAAAAAAAAATCTGAGTGAGGAAAGAGGGAAAACACAATGGGAAAACCCCCCCCTCAAGCTGAACACTGGAAAGCAATCTGATCACCCTGATGAACTCACACCCAACAGTGAACAGAGGTAAGCGAACTTCTTCTCTGAAAAGCTCTTGGTGAAGATGTCTACAATCTGCTCATCAGTAGGGCAGTATTACAAAATGATGGTCATGTCATGCACTAATTCCCTGATATAGTGCATGTGTATCTCTACATGCTTGGTCATTTGCCTGGTAATTGGATCAATGGAGATCTTAATAGAACTTTGATTTTCACAAAAGAGGACAGTGGACAAAGTACTACCAAAATCAAACTCTGAAATAACGCCTTGAAACCAAACAACTTGGATGCAAGCATTCACCGCTCCTTGGTACTCGGCCTTTGCTGAAGACAATGCAATGGAGGCCTGCTTTTTGCTAGACCAACAAATAGGGCCACCGCCAAGCATGCATACATATCCGGAAGTAGAATTCCAATCAATAGAATCTCCTGCCCAATCTGAATATGTGTAACCAACCAACTCTAGCTCAGAGTTTGCAGCATAGTGAATGTCGTAGGTCCTGATGCCCTGAATATACTGGAGGATCCTCTTAGCTGCCTTCCAATGAATATAATGAGGCTACTACATATATCTTGATACAACATTCATGGCATAACATATATCAGGCTGAGAATGATTCAAGTAAAGCAAGCTACCAATCAGCCGGTGGTAGATAGTGCAGTCCATGGGAGGTGTGCTTTTTCCTTCTTCAAGGCTGATCCCTGAAAGGAAAGGGAATGGAGAAACCTTACATTAAACCATGTTAAACTTAACTAACATGTGTGATATGTATTTAGACTGAGTGACCATGATCCCATCAAAATTTTGGGCAATTTCAAGCCCCAAAAATTGCTTCAAGAGCCCCAAATCGCTCATCTCAAATGCATCATGGAGGGCAATTTTTATGACTAAAATGGAAGCAAAAGTGACACCAGTAATCAAGAGATCATCAAAATATAAAACAATGATAAGAAAATGGCCATAATATTGCTGTAGATACACATTCGGATCTGATTTACATCTTTGGAAGTTTTGCGAGAGAAGGAAGGCATCCATCTTGGAATACCACTCTTTTGGGGCCCGTTTTATCCTGTATAATGACTTTTTTAATTTGCAAACCAAAGATGAATCTGAAATGTATCCATAGGGCTTCTTCATGTATATCTACTCATGAATATCTCCATGTAGAAAGGCATACTTGACATCCATATGATGCACCTCCCAGTTCTTGGATGCCGCAATTGCCAAAACTAGGCAGATGGAGTCCATTTTTGCAACCGGTGCAAAGGTCTAATGATATTGCACACCTTGGACTTGGGAGAACCCTTTGCTACCAGCCTCACCTTATATTTGCAAGTGCTTCCATCAAAAACAACCTTTGTCCAAAACACCCACTTGCATTGAACTAATTTCCTCCCCGGAGGAAGAGAAACTAGCTCCCAAGTAGCATTCTTTCGAAGAGAATTCATCTCTTCGTCCATGGAAGCTTGCCATCTCGGATCTTTTCGAGCATGGTAGAAAGAATTTGGATATAATATTATCATTAAATAATAATTTTTGGATAGCAAAGAGTCATGACAAGAGAGCGCAATACCTGCTCTTTGGAAATCAGACTGGGTTCTTCTTATATCATCAGGATTTCCAATCTTGTCACCGGCGGAAGAAAGTGTCCGTTTGGTCCAAGTTGGGAGATGTGTTTGCACTTCAGGTTATGAACTTGAAATTGATTCTTGCTGGTCACTGATATCAGATATCAGAGGTTCCAAATCAGGTTCATCACCCCCAATTTCATCATCCAGATATTCAATAGAATAGGAAGGAAATGCAACAGTTTTCTCCTTCACTAGTTCTACCCCTTAAAGCGGCTCATCGAATCAGACACTTCTTTCAATGATGATTTGTTTTGTTCTGATATCCAATAGCTTTAAACCTTTAGATTCTTCAAGATATCTGATAAACAAACGTTCAATACTTTGCGGTTGCAAAGCTGTCTTCTTATCATGCGGAATTTGGGCCCATGCAGTGGACCCAAACACCCTGAGATTCGACACATTCGGCTTGTGTCCAAAGTAGGCTTCAAAAGGGGTCTTTCCTTTCATAGATGAGTGAGGCACTCTGTTTTGAATGTATATAGCAGCATTCATGGCCTCAACCCATAAATTTGCTGCCAACTTCTTGGCTTCCAGCATGCAAGTGGTCATCTCCTTGAGAGACCGATTCTTTCTCTCTGCTACACCGTTCTGCTGGGGAGTGTAGGGGACTGAATGTTGGATCCGAATACCAATTCCACAACATATATGCAACAACTCATTACTGATATATTCCTCACCATTATCAGATCTCAAATTTTTTATCTTTTTCCCAAATGCATTCTCAATTAGTGCTTTTAATTCAATGAATTTTTCTAAGACTTCTGACTTTTTCTTGATGAAGAAGGCCCATGTATATTTAGAAAAATCATCTATAAAAGTGAACTTACCAAGATCCATTCAAGGATGTGATGGGAATTGGTTCGGTGATATCAGAATGAATCAGCCCCAAGATTTTTGATGCTCAGCTTGCCTTCCCCCGATCAAACTTATGCTCAGGATGCTTGCCCAAAATACAACCTTTGCAAATTATGGTGGTAGCTTTGATGACCGCGAGGCCTTCAACCATGGAATTTTTCTGTAATTGCTGCAAGTATTTGAAGTTTAGATGGACGAATCTCTCATGCCATAGTCTGCTAACCTAATTACCATGAGTCAGAAGAGTTGTGGGCTTTGCATCCTCCATAAAATGGGAAAACTCATAGGCTTTTGCATGATGATTTGCAGAGCCTTTTACCACAAGTTTCCCTCATGCAAGTTCAGTAATTTCTATATTAGATGGGATGAAGGATTTTATCTTGGGAACTTTAGTATGGGTCATTTGACAGACACTCAGAAGGTTTGATGCAAGAGATGGTACATACAGAACATTGGAAAAATAGCCGTGCTCAAGATTTACTGTACCTTGTCCTTTTGAGATGATGGTAGAGTCATCTCCCATGTGGATGGGAATGCTCTTGCTGGTGTCGAGAGAAGAGAAAGAGTCTTTGCTATCCATCATGTGGTTTGAAGCTCTAGAATCTATGAGTAGAGCCTTGGACTTTGAAGTGCTTGCCATGAGGGCATGACCTCTTTCATGCTGGTATTCCCGATCTTGATTTTCTTTCCTCCGAAAGATATCCGAAAGATTTATGTTATTTCTCTCAAGGAGAGAAGTAGTTTCATCAATATTCTTTTTCATGCAGGCATGTTCAGGGTGGAAGCCCTTCCCGCAATATGAACACTTTACTTTTTCCTTCAAGCCAGAAAGCTCTTCTTGCTGCTGGTTTTGAACTTTAGGATTAGGAGCTTCGAATTTGGTTTTGGGGTTCTTCTGTTGCTTTCCTTTCCCTTTCGGATCCTTGGGTCCCGAAGCAAAGAGGGCTTGATCACGGGAGGATATGATGATCCCCATCTGGACAAGCTTATCATGGTCGCTTGTTAGGGACTCAATGAAGGCATTGATGATCCCCATCTAGACAAGCTTATCATGCTCGCTTATTAGGGACTCAATGAAGGCATTGAGTCAAGGCATCTTCCATCTAGGGGTTGTGATCTTCCCCACACGAAATGTAGAAACAAACATTGAATAGTCAGCTCCAAGTTTTGAGAGAATGGTGAGGATGAGCTGATCATCCTCCTTCTTCACCTCACATTGCTTCAGTAGAAGGACTATAAGCTTGAATTTTGTGAAAAAATCATTAAGGGTCTCAAAATTGCTAGGTTGAAGAGACATCAACTCGTTTTCAAGCTGATAAACCCTCAAGTCATCATGTTTTCCATACAGGGAGGCAAGGTGGTCCCAAATCTCTTTCGGAGTCTTTAATCCTGAGAAGTTGAATTAAAGATCCTTGGAGATAGAGAGACACAATAAATCGAATGCTTCATCTTTCTTATTAAAAAATCTAGCCTTGTTTATAACATAGTAGGCTCTTCTTCTATGTCCATAGTGACCCGGTAGAGTCCTCTGGCACATAGCTGGATCTCCATGTCTCCTTTCCATTGATGGAAATTGAACAGAGTCAAAAGATCTACGGGAGAAGCCATATCAAACTGTTATAGTGAATGTAGTGAACCTGTAAAACCTGCAAATCAAAACAATAAATTCACCGTAAGGTCGAACAACCTGCACATTTCAGGTTTTTATCACACCCAAAATAATTGATCAAGCAAGCTTGATCAACAATTCCTTAACTCGGGGTATTAAGTGGTAAACCTTCTGCTTCTGGTGCAGTGCTGGAATTTGAGCTTTTCTTAATTTTTTATGCAAGATCCATCAAAAACCATGTTTTTGAAGAGAATGAGCTTCGTCCCGCCATGAGCTCTAATACCATATTAATCTATCACAGTAATCTAGGGACTAAAACATAGTCTCATTTAAGATAATTAATCATGAAAATGGCATAATGGTGCTGCAATAGAATGTTGTAGCTCTGTATAATCAATAAAATAATGATAGTACAATACTATGGTCATGTAGAGTGCATGAATGCCAAGATAATTCGAATTCCCAAGGAGGTCATTCGAATTGAATGAATGGGTGTAGCTTAACTGAATGTCAGCCACAATCGGCACACTTAGTTAACCACTGAACTAATCAATAACTAACTCTCACACTAAGTCCTAACTGAATCAGAGTGCAATAGATGACTGAGTCTAACTAAAAGTGACTCATCACATGTAACTACATGTCCAACTGAAGGAGGTAGAGCATCCATAACTCCAAGTAGCTCCGATGGAGATAACTGAAGTGCCACTTGTCATCAGAAGTGGTTGTAGGCGCTAGTGTTTTCTCTAGTTCATAAATATTGGCAAAAAAAAATCAAATAATGAATGGAGGTGCCTTCACAACTCAGCTTAACTGATTGTTAGGTGAAACAACAACCAGTTAACAATTAGGTGCATTTATGACACTCAGATCACCCCAGAAATGCTCCCTGTTTGAAGGAGCAAGCCCAGTTAGCCTCCCCAAATGAAGGAGAAGGCTTAGTTGGCCTCCTTGACTAAAGGAGGGCATGGGTGTGCTCATGTTGATGTTATAGTGTGCTCATTTGATGCCAAGTAAGTCAATTAAACTTAGGATAGTGGGTAAATAGGCCAAAATTGACCAAATAAGTGTGCATGTTGGGTAAATGACTCCAACATAAAGCCCCTTCACTACTGCCCAAGTATGCCACTGATTATATAGTACATAAGTAAGCAGTAAGACGACTCTTTTTGGACAGATTCAGGAGTTTTATGTTCGATATGAAGAAGGCGGTCTTCCCGCCAATGCCTTTCTATGTTGGCAGTTATAAATTTTCCAAAATTAAAAGCGCACTAGAGTTTGTGAAAGACCTGGAAAATTTCCATTTTAATGAGAAGAGTTTTCATAGAAACGATTCTTAGGGAAAGGTTGTTGCACACTGTGCACTGGTGAAGGTAAATTTTGAATACTTTGATCATTTGGATAAAGATGAGGAAGTATACCACAATGCTTGTAATATG
>LPNX010479269.1:185194-203181 GCA_001517045.1 Pseudotsuga menziesii | reverse complement strand
TATTTTGGCATGGAACATTCAAAGAGTTTAATATTTTCCACATTCAATACTAAGTAATGTGCATGTGAGGGGGGTATACTAATTATGTAAGGATTATGACCTACTTCCCCATGGAATTGGTCTTATGGCATTTGTATTTTTTTTTAAACAGTTATAGCCATCGCTTAAGCGACGGTAATTTTGAAAAAAAAATTCACAACCGTCGCTTAACCGACAGCCATGTTGTCGCTTAACCGACGGCCTGTAGGTAACTTCTTTTAAAAAAAATCAATACCGTCGCTTTCTTCGATGGCCATTCTGTCGCTTAACCGACACGTACATTTTCTCCACTGTCGCTTAACCGACGCTTACGTTTAAAGTTTTATTGAATTAGATGTCGGATAACCGACGATTTACATTTAACCGACGGTAAACTAAGGTGTCGCTTTACCGACGGATTGAAAAGATGTCGGATAACCGACGAAAATCCACCGACGCGTAAAAAAAATCATAGTGTCGTACATGCGACAGGGAAGTGTCGAAAATCCGACAATATGGCCGTCGGATTTTTGGTCGAAATGTAGTAGTGCCCTGCCTCAGAATGCTAATAAGTCATTGCCTAAGTTTGATCCGGGAAAAGGCATTTTTGTGGATGATTACTTGCAGAGTTTTTATTTGGCTCTAGAACTTTTAGCATAGAGCATGAAGATGTAGTGTGCAAGATGTTTCCACACACTTTCAAAACTAAAGCATCATCTTGGTATTTTGGTTTACAAGAAAATTCTATAACAAATTGAGATACTTTTGAAAGATTGTTTAAAGTCAAGTTTGGTAGTCAAAGAACCATTGCCACTCTCATGAAAGAATTGCTTGCTCCGAGGATGGACAAGAAAGAGAAAGTGCAGGATTTTAGTCAGAGGTTTGCTGTCCATTTAAATAATTTCAGTGCTACAATAAAACCTGCTGAAGAAACTTTAATAGAATATTATACTTCAACACTTTCCCCCAACATAGCAATGTTTGTTAAGAGGTCAGTAAAGCCTTCTTTGGTAGAAACTTATGAAGAAACAAATAAAGTAGAGGCTGAAATTGAAAGCATAAACAAACACACTGCAGAACCATATATATAAGGACTTTTAGTAGTAAGAAACCTTTGTTGTTAACCAAACCTAAAGAGGAGCATTCAAGTGAATTGGAAAACGTGGTTAAAATGGTACAAAAACTATCAAACAATATTGTTGATTTAGAAAAGGTTAAAGAAGCCAATTCATCCAGAAAGCAGTTCAAACCTTTTTTCAAGAAAAGAGAGGAAGGTGTCACATCTCAACCACATGTATATAGTTCTTATGTTTTAAATTTTGACGAGGTAGCACTACAACAAACCTGGAATTAACATCCCATTTAGCGTCCCTTTTTAGTGTAATTTTTTTTTACATTGAGTGGTCTAACTAGACGCTAAATGGGACACGTCATGGACAAAACTTAAAGCATCTCAAAAAACATTTTTTTTTGCTTCCTAGATAGCATCTTTTATGACGTCCAAAATAGCGTCTATTTTTCTGTTTCCAGAATAGCGTCCAACTTTGCTTCCTAAACAATGTCGAGGTTTGCTTCTTAAATAACATCATATTTTGCTTTCTAGCAAGTGTCTGCTTTTGCTTCTTAAACGACATCCCCGTTAGAGCCATTTTGCATCCTTAATAGCACCATTTTAGCATCCAATATTGCATCCATTTTTGCTACCACTTTAGCATCCGATTTTGCACCATGTTTTACTTCCAAATATGTGCCAATTTTTGCTTCCAAATTTGCACCTATTTTTGCTTCCTCTTTTGCATCATGTTTTGCTACCAAAATGACACCAAATATTTCTTCTATTGTTGCACCATATTTTGCTTCCTATGTTGCGCCATGTTTTGCATCCAAAGTAACGTCTTATTTTTCTACCATATCAATGCCATGTTTGGAGTTCATCATTAGCGCCACATGTTGGATCCTTTTTAATGCCTAGTTTTACGTCTTATTTTGCTACCATATCAACGCCATGTTTGGCTTCATCGTTAGCGCCATGTGTTGTATCCTTTTTAATGCCTAGTTTTGCATCTCTCATTTTTTTGTCACTAATTTAGTCGTTTTTAGTAATTTTATATACAAATTTTGGTCATTTTGTTTGGTCACTTATCTCTCATTGTTTGGTCATTTATCTCTTATTTTTTGCTTACTAATTTAGTTTTTTTAACCGATATTATAATATCATTAGGGCATGGAGGAATCGAACCACCAACCTCCTGCTTGTAAGGCAGACGCTCTTCCATTGAGCTAGCACCTTTTAAAAATTTGGGAACCTAACTTACAGAGTCCTCTATAATGGTAAAAAGGATCAATACACAACTTTGAGTATCTAATGGTTGGAAAAGGATGATAGATTGTGTAAGTTCACAATATATGAAATCCATAAGAAGGTTATGAAATCCATAAACCTTTTCTAGGAATTTTGAACAAAACTCAAGAAATTGGCTTAATGGGATTGCAAAAATCACTATTCCCTAGGCAACGGTAAGTGTACCACTATATGAGACCTATCAAAGACAATGATCTTAGTGTGGATGTCAAGTATATAGTAGATAAGCATGATCACCCTAGAACCATGTATAAATGGAGAAATAAAGAGAATCAAAAGAGGATGATTAACCTAATAGTTGGTGCTTCACATGGATCCTATCCACCATGGGATGAGCAAAGTTCCTTCTTCCATCAAGCTAATGAGTATCCACAAGGACAAATGGTTAGGATATATTATGATGCCAATTCATCATGTTTATCCACTTCCCAGGATGATGTTGTAGTGCTTGCACTAGGAGATCTACATGATCCCCAACAACATTGGATATAAGCATATTCATGGGGCCATAGAGTATAGGATGAGGTTGTATTTTTACCTTTTTCTTTGGAAAACCAGGCATGATTTGAAACAATGGCTGGAGGAATAGAATCAAATATACTTAATAAACTACAATCATGGCAGGGCATAGGGCTATACTCTATAGTCATTGTGCAAATGTTGGAAATGGGTATAACTGCCTATAGACTATGAACAACATCCATTTAAATATGAATGCAAAACCGTCCATGTCAAAGGAATACTCAATGGCAGTGAGCTAACTGTTTCTAACATAAAGAAACAAAGAAGCCAGAAATGGAAGCTCTAGGGGGATACACATAACATTAGAACACAAAATCAACACCCTACATAAGTTCCATGTAGATTTTGCATTGTAAACAAGAAAGCATTCATAATATAGACAAAATTGACTGTGATCATAAAATAGGTCACATTTCACTTACGTATATCACAATGTAGTGTTTAGATATTAAGAACCAGAGAAGTGTTGCATTATTGAAGACTGAACAAGAATGCCCTTCAACTTTTGTAATTATTCTTAGTTACTGAGTAAGTTGCTATTGATTTTATATTGAGGGGAGTTAAAAAAAAATTGTATTATGTATTAAGATGAGGTGCTAGAATAAGTGACACTCAATAATATATTGGGATCCTCGATATTTTATGTATTAATGTGTAATAAATATCATGAGTGTTAGTGACCAAGCAAGTTAATGAATAATAGTTAGTATTGGTTGTTAGGGATGGTCATGTAGAGTAAGTAATTAAACCACAATGAAAAGATGAGAGTAAATTGTATTAATTAACTCAATTAATATGTATTTCTACATCTCTTCTCTTTCACGAGTGTTCAATGTTAAAGTCCAACTTTCACTGCACTAAATAGCCACAAGGAGACAATAATGACGGCTAAAGACACCCTCCTTTTGAATATTAGTTTGTATTCTAGAATGTTACTG
Source organism: Pseudotsuga menziesii (assembly GCA_001517045.1). Lineage (NCBI taxonomy): Eukaryota > Viridiplantae > Streptophyta > Pinopsida > Pinales > Pinaceae > Pseudotsuga > Pseudotsuga menziesii. The sequence continues at coordinate 199,341 of LPNX010479269.1, read as the reverse complement.
GATCTTCTAACCCTTGCAAAAACATAGATTGTGTTTGCATACTTCCATCCATACACTCATTTACAAAGTTGTGTGTTTTGTATATGAAATGGGATTGATCACAAAATTAGGACATAAAATAAATAGATTATCATACTAACAACATAATAAAGGAGAATAAAATAAAATAAAGAATTGAAAGAATGGTTCATGAAGCAATGCTACAGGAATACCATAATCAACCTAAATCATCATCTCACAAACCTCTCATTAAGGAATTTAGAGAAATCTGAGGTCTTGGTCTCATCTAAATCAATGAGAAATGGAAAGCGATAAAATGTGTCTTCTATATCAAAAAGTTGTACTAGGAGAAATACAAACAACAAACCATTAAGAATAATGGTCAAGTCATCTCTAAATCCTAAAATTAATTCAATACGGAATGCTTACATGGGAAGGAACCCCCTCTCCTCGTTAAAAACTCGTGGGCTGGTCAAAAAGTAATTTATCCAACAATGCACTTACTTTACCATTACATCATGTATAGGAACATCAGTGACAAGTAAGCAATGCTTATCAATATTACATACATCTCTGTATGTAATGATATAAGTTGTAGTTATTATAGAGAGGAGAACACTAATTATTACAGTACCATAAAGCTTTGTATTACATATGTTTCATTAACCAATTAAATTAGTAGTACTAATACAAGATTTTTTATCTTGAAATCTAATTTTTTTCAAAAAAAACTTATCACAGCAGAAAGAACACATTAAATTCAAATGAAGGGGCTCGCATGGATATTAAACAAAGAGATACATGGAAAATGTGCGCTCAAGTGAATTAAGAAAATCTCACAATTATTCATTTCATTAGATTCTCTTAACTGCTAAATGAACCCAAGTTGATTGAGAGTTGGCTCAAGTCTTCGGTTTAGGGTTGTGAGATATTTCTATAGGGTTATTCTGGGTAGATTTCCAAGTAACTTGGGCATACCACATAGCAGGAATAAAGGTCTTCCTTGATATTGATTCTTAGAAAAAGTATACATTCCTGCATATCCATCAGTAACTAACTACTCGGATTAAGTATATAAATATCCCGAGAAAAAGGTATACATTATTATATCCCTCTTATATACCAGTAACCAATTATCCCAATCCCCTGACTAAAGAACCCAAAAAACAAGTATACATTTCCATAATCCCCATCAAAAAAGAATCAACTAGATGTACATATATAAAAAGAGTGCTCTGGAGAGGGATGGTGGCGGCGATGAAACAGAACTGTCAAAGGTAGTACGGCGTTCAGGGCCTCTAGCCATGGCTAGGGGTCTGAAACGTTTTGATTTTGACTTAGTTCGCAGCTCGCTGGATCGTCATAGCATTTTTTAGTGTATTGGAGGTAGGTTTTAGGGTTTGTTGAGGCTTGAGGAAGTTTTGAAGGGCCTTGTGGTTTTTCTTCCCTGGCAGTTATGGAGGATATAGACGCTGTGGATTATTCTAGTGACAGGTTGGAGAGCTCTAACATCTGGATGGTGCCAGGTGGAGGGTTGGGGGCTCAGGGGGTGGTCATCCCAAGACTGAGACAGGAGGACCATGTTCCGGCTAGGTTAGGGCCTTTAAATCTGGCAGAAGTGACTTCTCCCTCAGAATTCCTTAATCTCTCGCCGGTGGAACAGGTTCCGGTTGACTCACAGGCGGACTCTTTTTCATACTTGCCACACGATTTGCTGGACAGCCCAAGACGGTGGGAGGTTGGTGTTTGTTTTCCGTCACCTGTCTTTCAGGGAGGGTTTGAGCATTCTAAAGGTTTTGAACTAGGGGCAGCGGATGGGGTGGATGGACAGTATATGCTGGGCACTGGTTCTAGGGGGGTTTCTTTGGAGGCAGAAAGGAGGGTCCCTTTGGGAGTAGCGGAGCAGAGAGGCTGTGGATCTCCAAGAGGGGATTTACGTGGAGGTGGTCGAGGGGCTCTGAATGACTCTGTTGGACGGAGAGCCGTTGAAGGTGGGTCACCAAAGCGCCGCAGGAGGAACTGGATCAAAACAAAACAGGTGAGGAACTATGCAGTAGGGGAAGATTTAGCCTGGGATGGTGTTTTGCAAATGGTGAAAAGTACTCTGGTAGGGAAGGTGATGGGGAGGCAATTTGCCAAGAAGACTGTACAGGATTGGGCTAGGGTTTCTTGGGGTGAGCAGTTGGGTTATGCTCCGGTGGTGGTGATGCTGAATAGGGGCTGGTTCACGATCAATTTGGAGAAGGAGGAGGACCTCTTATGGATTCAGCGCAAATGCTGGCACATTGATCATACACCTGTCTTCTTGAAGCCATGGAACCCCTTGTTTGATGCAAGCAAAGAACGAGTGGATGTAACTCCTGTTTGGGTGCGACTGTCAGCCCTTCCTCTCCACTTTTGGGACCTGTATCACTTCAAGCAGATTGGAGATATCTTGGGGACTTTTATGGAGGCGGACTTATCCTACCTGGAATCTCAGGAGAAGAAGGTTGCTCGTATCTTGGTGAACATTAATCTCAGGGAAGGCTTGGCAGAATCCATAAATCTGGATTGGGGGCCAGTGATCTTTCCACAAATTCTGGATTACGAGAATGTCCCATTCCGTTGCAGGCGTTGTCACGCGTATGGGCATCCTGTTTCAGATTGTCCTTTACCAGTCCATCCTCATTTCGGGATCAGAAGGAGAAGTGCTTTGGCATCTCGCGAGGGACATCCGATGAAGACGGATGAGTCTCACGATATTGTTCATTTATCTGTTGGAAATTTGGCCAGATAACCGGAATTTGAAGAACCACTCCCTGCAGGCCCACAGGTGGTCGACGACCTCTTAGAACAGACTAATCGGGCTCCAGCTCCGGTAACTGTTATTTCTCCCACAGTTACTACCTGCCCGGGCATTCCATCTTTAACCTTGACTCCAAATGTTAATTTGATCATGAAAAATGTTTCATTCTTTGGTTTGGACTGGATAGAAGGCCTGAGGAAACTATCTTTGTCGGGTCGGTCTGTTTCCCCCTTGCCCCACCCCGTGCCTTTTTTACCATCTAAGGTCGACCTGGGTAAGGATAGCTCCTTTGCTCCTGTCTTGAATGCTCGGGTTTCAGATCCCTCTCCAGGTTTAGAAGAGCCCCCCAGTTCTATGCTGGATTCTGAGCCCGAAACCCCTTCTGAGGAGTCCTGTCCCTCCCCCCTAGAATCCTCGGTATTGGTACACTTTCTAAGATCCTGCACAAAGTCTGCCTCAAGTCTTGGTAAAGTCTCCTCGCCTGTGAGAAGGAGTCGGGGCAGAAAATCAAACCTCTCCAAGGCTCAGTCTAGAGCAAGGGAGGACCTGTTGGACGGAAAACAGCAAACGATTGAAAAGGCCCTTAGAGCGAAGAAGGCCAAGAAAAAAGGTCGAATATGAAACTCATGTCCTTCAACTGTCGAGGTTTGGCTGGGCCTGTAAAGAAATTAGCCTTCATTAGGGTGCTTACTCTTGAACACCCGGATGTGATTATGCTACAAGAGACCTTAGGGGTAGGAGATGCGGTTAAAGAGAAGCTGGAGAGCTGGTTACCAGGTTGGTCTTTTGTGACCCTTGATGTAAGGGGCCGTTCCGGGGGACTGGCGGTTGGATGGAGGAAGTGTTGTGTGAAGTTGGTCAATGCTTGGGGGCTGGATTCTGTGTTGGGATTGGAGCTTTTCTCTGAAGAGTTGGGGCTTCTTTTATCTATGATAAATGTCTATGGGCCTTATGTGAACAGGCCCATGTTTTGGGACTCTCTGCTACAAAATCCCATGGTGACTGGTGATTCGCTTATTTTGGGTGGAGATTTTAATTTTTCTTTGGGGCAAAGTGAGGTCTGGGGGCCTCGAGCCCATGCTGATTCTCTGTCAGGTTACTTTGTTCAGAAATTGATGGAGAAAGGTCTGCTGGATATTGAGCCTGTTAAACTCAGGCCAACTTGGAGAAATAATCGAAGTGGGGATGCAAGGGTGGCAAAAAGGATAGACCGTTTTCTGGTAGCAGAGCAATTGGTGGACAGATTCTTCTTAGTTAGACAGTGGGTGGGCAGTGGGGGACACTCTGATCGCTTCCCTATCTTTTTTGAAATCAAAAAGGGCCCTGTTAATCCCGCTAGCCCTTTAAAATTTAATAAAACATGGCTACAGGATGAGACTTTCAAAACTCTCTTCCTCACTCACTGGAGGCCTATTGTGGAGGACATCGATAGATCGGCTGCCCTGCAGTTCGCTGACAACATCAAAAGGCTAAAAGTTCTGATCAAGGGCTGGGCAGCTGAAAAGAGAAGCAGAGAAGATGTTGAGTTGAAACAGGTGGAGGCAGGAATTCTAGAGATCTATGAAGGAGAAGGAGGTGGTTTTTCTTCTCATCAATCGAAGGAGGACTTGACAAGGCTGGAGGAATGACGCAATATTCTCTTACTGGAAAGAGAGGAAGCGTGGAGGCTCAAAAGCAGAGCGATTTGGCTGGAATGTGGGGATGATAACACCAAGTTTTTTCATGCTTACGCCAGAGGAAGGAAAGTAGCAAATACTATTTGGAGCTTGCAGGATGAGGAGGGCTCCACCCATTTATCTTTTGTCGATAAGGCCAGATGTGGGGTGAATCATTTTCAACAACTGTTCAAAGCTCCCCAACAGGCCACAATCGAAGAGGTCATCGGACTGGCTCAGATGTTTCCCCGTTTTGTGGATGAGGCGGGTAACAGGGATCTTATGAAGGAAGTGTCAGAAGAAGAACTCAAGAAGGTTTTGGGCAGCTTTCAGAAAGATAAAAGCCCTGGGCCAGATGGATGGACGATTGATTTCTTCCTGGATCTCTTTGATATACTGGGGATGGACCTCTTGCAGGTTATAGAAGACTCAAGGGCGTCTGGCTGGATCCCGGCCAGTTTTAACTCCACCTTTATAGCCCTCATACCAAAGTCCGATAATCCACTTTCTCTCAATGATTTCAGACCTATATCCCTGTGCAACTGCATCTACAAGATTATTTCAAAGGTTATTGCCATGAGACTGAAGCCTATTCTCTCGGAACAAATCACTGATGAGCAGTTTGGCTTCTTGGAAGGTCGTCAGATACATGAGGCTATTGGGGTAGCACAAGAAGGTCTCCATAGCATAAAAACTAAGAGGTTGAAGGGGGTTATTCTCAAACTTGATCTCTCTAAGGCTTATGACAAAGTAAGCTGGCTTTATATGAGGTTGCTTCTTACCCATCTCGGTTTTTGCATCAATTTCATAAGATGGATTATGTCCTGCTTAACCACTGTTTCTTTTGCTGTGCTAATTAACGGAGCGGTCTCCCCCTTTTTTCATGCCGAGAGAGGGCTAAGACAAGGATGTCCCTTGTCTCCACTACTTTTCCTTTTGGTGGCAGAAGGTCTTAGTAGGGCGTTAAGAGCAACCAAAGCCGAAGGTCGGTTTGCTGGGATACAGATAGCCCCGAATTTAAACGTAACTCATCTACTATTCGTGGATGATGTACTGATCTTCTGCTCTAGCACTAGAGGAGAAACTAGAGTTCTCCAAGGGATTTTGGATCTGTTCACAAAGGCCAATGGAATGGAGATAAACATTGGCAAATCTTCGTTGACAACCCATTTGTTAAGACCGGAAGAGGAGGCTGAACTTAGAAAGATTTTTCCCTACAATATAGCGGGCCTGGACATAGGACTAAAGTACCTCGGCTTCTCTCTGAAAGCAAATTTGTATAGGAAACAGGATTGGTTATGGCTGGTTGGGAAGGTAGAAAAGAGACTAATGGTCTGGAGTCATAAGTGGCTTTCAAGAGCAGGAAGATTAGTATTAGTCAAAGCAGTTTTAGAGGCAATTCCGGTTTATTGGATGTCTTTATCCTGGATTCCGAAAGGGATTCTTGAAAGGATAAGGAGGGTTTGCTTCAGATTCCTATGGAGTGGCAAAAAGGAAGTTCAGGTAACTCCCTGGGTCAATTGGAAAAGGATTGCAGTCCCGAAAGGTCTTGGAGGTTGGGGTCTCAAGGACATCTTTTTATTTTCAAAAGCCCTGGCTGCCAAAGGAGGATGGAGGCTGGTGAAATCCAGCAGTATGTGGACGCGGGTGATCAAACAGAAATACCTCAATGGAGTAAGCATCACAGACTAGATCAGAAATCCTAGGAAAGCTCACACTGGGGGCTCGGTGATCTGGAAAGCAATTGTAAAATCTTTTCACTTGATCGAAAGCAATCTTGCATGGGACATCGGCAATGGGGAAAAGGTTCTGATTGGAAGGGACCCATGGTTGGGTAGCACCCATTAGCATATTCTCCCAATCGAAGTGGTTGAAGCTTTAGGTCAAATTGGGATAACCACCTTAAATCAGCTCGCTGATCCAAGGCCTGTTGAACCGTGGAATCAACACTGGAGAAGGGCAAACTCTTTGGGGCTGGGGGATCGGGAGACTGCTTTTATGGACCTGTATATAAGGGAATTGGATTGGGCAAATATTTTACTAACTGATCATGAAGATACTTTGGTTTGGGAGGCGGATCCGGGAGGTGTTTACACTCCAAAGGCTGGTTATCTATGCCTTAGTGCATGAGAGGTACGAAGGGAAGAAGTCTGGTGGTGGCGGCCTCTGTGGGGGTTGAAATGCCCAGCAAAAACAAAATTGTTTATGTGGTGTGTCCTAAACAATAAGGTACCTACCTGGGATGTGTTGCAAAAACGAACTTTTCAGGGTCCTGGCTGGTGTGTGCTATGTAAAAGGGAGTTGGAATCCAACATCCATTTATTCCTATCCTGCTCTTTCACGTCAGCTGTCTGGAGGGAAGTATCATTACTGGTTGGCTTCAATTGCCAGTGGGAAGGGGCATCAGTGGAAGCTGCGTGGGATTCTTGGTGGCGGAGGATTACACAAAAGAAACACAAGATATTACCACTGCTGGTTATTTGGGGGATCTGGCTGGCCCGTAATAAGGCTATTTTCGAGGACATTTCCAGCATACCTGCAATCACAGGAGCACTGTCTGTGGGTTACTATAACTCCTTTCCGGAACATATAAGGGTGGCTAGAGATCGAAGGACCTTAGAAGTGGATTTAGACAGGTCGACCCCGTGGGCATTTTTCGATGGGGCAACACAAAACAATGCATGTGGAGGAGGCGCACTTCTTTTTTTTACTGATTCTCATTTTTTTGTTTTATCTATGGGACTCGGGGGGGGCACCAACAATTACTCAGAGCTAATGAGCCTCAAGCTCCTGCTGATCTTTTCCCTAGAAAAGGGGTGCAACAACCTGAATTTTATGGGCGACTCACTGAATGTTATCAATTGGATCAATCAAACACAAGAATGCAGGCAGTTGAGATTAGCACACGTTCTATCTGCTATCAGACTTCTTCTTCACCGTTTTGACTCTTTTTCTTGCCGGCATGTCTACAGGGAAAATAACAAGGAAGCGGACAAAGCTTCCAAGGAAGGGCTCCGGTTGGCAGCGGGTTCTTGGACAGTGAAAGAAATTTTCGAAGGCAGAACTCAGGAATACTATCACAGGCCTTTTATAGAAGTTCTCTGAGTACTGTTTATGCACTTTATAAATTTTGGAAAAGAACAGTTTTGTTTCTCGACAAGTTGACAGATTTATTTGAACTTATTTCTTCAGCTGTTTTAAATGCAGATTTCGATCTTGTTTTAATGATACTATACAACTTTTTTTGTTATCGAAAGGTTCTATGGTATCGAACTTTTATCTATTGGATAAGTATCTCCATACACTCTTCCAGCCTTATATTACAGCAAACTCTGGCTCTTAAGTAAACAGTATTTTTTATATCACAGACCTCTCGTTCTGGTGGTTTATGATAGGATCTACGATAACGATCCTACTATTTTGAAAAAGCATCTGCGTATGCTTTCCTAGAATTATCTAATAGAAGACCATGCAGTCTCTTTTTCGGATCCAGCTTTATCAATGACTGCTCGGAACTCACGTTTCAGTGAATATTCAGAATGTAATTTTGATCTCGAAAGATGAATGAAATTACGCTTTTTTTTCTTGGAAAAAAATATATATAAAAAGTGTTATTTTTACAGAAATATTTGACGAACCTAGTGCTAACTCGAATAAAACCGCACAGAATGACATGAGCAACGAAAGAACCCAGACCAGTATGACAAAAGAACTAAACCCGTGGAAAAGGGATAACTTTCAGGTGTTGGTATGGCACTCAAATATCACCTACCATTAGTACTAAAGTCCACCCACCAAAATTTTGGATCTTTTATCAATTTTGGGTCAATTTTGCTTAATTTCAAACTTTTCATGCCAAAGTGGCTAGCCTGCCTCCCTTCAAAACAAACCTTCAATCCACTTTTTAAAATTTAACCAAATAAAACACACTCACCTTTCATGTGTTCATGTTCTCCCATGTATTTTATGTCCATGATTACTTTTGAAGTATTCATGCTCTTCCATGATTATTTTATATCAATGATTCAAGTCCCAAATTGTCTTTTATTTATAACCTTGGGTAAGTAAAAAAATATAAAAATAAAACAAATATTTATAACTTTGGGTACCTTAAAAAATAAAAAAATAAAAAGCAAATAAAAATAAAAAAGCAAAATAAAAAAAAATAAAAAGGGCAAATATTTATAATTTTAGGTAAGTTCAAAAACATAAAAATAAAAACAAATACAAATAAAAGGCAAAGTTAAAAAAAAAAAACATTTATAATATTGAGTAAGTTAAAAAAATAAAAAATAAAAGGCATTTTATGTGTGATTTGAATCCCAAATTTTCTTTTATTTATAATTTTGGGTATGTTAAAAAAATAAAAAATATAAATATTTATAATTTATATAAAAAATAATTTTAAAAGCAAAATTTTAAAAATAAGAAAGGCAAATTTTCTTTTATTTATGATCTTTGGTAAGTTAAAAAAATAAAAAAATATATAAATATTTTTAATTTTGGGTTGAAATTTTAAAAGCAAATAAAAATAAAAGGCAAAATTTAAAAAAATAGAAAAAATAAAAATATTTATAATTTTGGGTAAAAAGAAATTTTAAAAGCAAATAAAAATAAAAGCCAAAATTTTAAAAATAAGAAATGCAAATATTCGAATAATTTAGAAAATTTTGCTCCAATTCTTACAAGTCATATCTTGATGACAAGTGTCTAATATCAAGTACCCATGAGAGTCAACTCACCATATATACACTTCAGGTCGATCATAATGGAATGGTTCGAAGTACATAAAGTCGTGACTATCTACTTCTCTATCCATGTGGGATATGTTACAGAGTACCATCGACCTAAATGTCATGACCCATCATTCAAGCGTTATTTGTGTCTCCATATAACAAAAAAATATCTAGAGCAACATCACGAAGAAAAGAAAACCACTTGTATAAAATTGTGTATGAAAGTGAGACAAGTAAAAGACGGCGTAGCTTCATTATCCTAAACACTAGATAATACCAAAAGATTTTCCATGGAATATATATGTTGCTCAAAAGTATGTCCAACGATAAGAAGCTTCTGTCTAAAAGACCAAACTCCTTTATATAGTTTGTCAACTATATAATAATTTCTGGCAGACCATGGTTCTTCTAACATGACCGAGTTCTAAAGGTGTAAACATATTCTCGGCAATCAAGAAAAGGCCTAGCTCTCAACAGAGACCAGACCAGACTAAACTCCTTTATATAGTTTGTCAAGTAAATAATAATTTCTGGCAGACCATGGTTCTTCTAACGAGACCGAGTTCTAAAGGTGTAAACATATTCTCGACAATCAAGAAAAGACGTAGCTCTCAACAGAGACCAGACCAGCTCAGTTTATCCAATGATAAATATATTTATTAAAGAAATAGCATTCTAGGTGTGGTTTATAGATTGTAGTAAATTTTGAAGAAGTGTTGGCTCTCTACACAAGAGGCCATTCCAGTTTCTTAACAATACATTTTTTTTATATAATGAGCGAGTTGGCTCTCTACCTCCAACATAAACAAGATGATATTTTATCAAAATGTTTTGGTTCCTTTTAAAACATTATATAATATTCATATAAATGAAATAACTAATAGGGATAATGAAAGCTATACCCTGCCTCCATACTGCAGAGCCGAGTTACCAGTTTCAATCGCAAAAAAGTCATGAGAAGCGTTGGTGGACTGTGAGAATTGCTTCCCACAGTCATCATCTATGCCTATGATTTTGTGGTGGGTGCAGGTGTTGGTGGACTGTTCGGTTGCTCCTCACAGTCATCTAACAGCAACATGAACGTGCATTTTGGTAGAAGGGGAGCTCAAGCAACCACCTGAAGGGACAAAGCAAAGGGTTGAGTTAATGGTTGATGAAATTTTAGAAGTGGGGAATGTTGAGCCTAAATATCCAATAGCAAAATCAAAATTGTCTGTGGAACATTTGAGGGCCTTTATGCATCTCCGGCCTATAAATTGTCTATGAAACATATGAGGGCCTTTCTGCATCTCCGGGCTATAACAAATACGGTATGTCTGCCTATATCTGTCTGTAATATATTTCTAAAAATGCTACCAAATGGAATTATTAGAAGCCTAAGACATTTGTTGGAAGTCAGAGCAGCAAGCTTTTGTCATAGGTTTCTTCTTTATATTTTTTTTATGTCTAATAAGATAATATTGCAGCAGATAGAAACTGTCTAAATTAGTTGGTCAGAACTTTATGAGATTCTAGAAGCATTTTGCGTAAAGTTTACTGGTCCCTGACAAGTTGTCTTTTTTCAGATTGTTGAATATTTGAAAGGTCTCTTCTCATTTCTTAATATGTAACTTTCAACTTTGATATTTTATACATGTGTTCCACTACAACACTACATTTATGTATGAATCGAAGCAACACTACATTCATGACATTTCTTAATATGTAACTTTCAACTTTGATAATTTACACATGTGTTCCACTACAACACTACATTTATGTATGAATGGAAGCAACACTACATTCATGTATGAATGGAAGTAAACCTATAAATAGACACTTGAAACTTGGTTGAAAATGGGAATGGCAGACTCCGCGGCTAAAGAGATGTTTCGTTTTCTGAGTAATAACGTACTGTATCTGCCAAAGATCTCAAACAATATGCTGGATATCTGCACATAAAAGGTTAGGAATTAAGTGCAGACAACATCTACTAAAATGGAAATGTGCTCCTTCGCTTCGTCCTTTCGTGCCAAGTAAGCAGCAGTGGGGTATGTTGACCACTCCACACTCGTGGTTGCCATATCATATACGGTGCATCATATAAAGGTACTTGGTTTCAACCCTTGTTTAAAGCACCCTACATGACTTCTCGCCCCCACTGATGAGGCTGTTTTTTTCTCTTTTTTCCGGCCCTGACATGCTCAACAGATCTCTACAATGGTGCCCAAAATTAATGCACCTGGCATGTAAAAACCACTCGAGCATATAGAATATTGATCCACCATTTATCTCTCTATCCATATCGATCGTTTAAAGTGCCAAATTGCTTAGCCTCGTGATTACGTCGTATTGCTTAATGAAACAACCGCTTACCATATAGGCTTATTAAGGTCAATGTACAATCTTCCTTCATGTGAATCGAGATACTTTACCTAGATCACGCTCAAAGCTCAGAATAAAACACAAGCAAAATCTGCCAACCCTCGATGATGGAGTATACTACCGGGGTTACCCACCCTGATATGAGTGAGAAAAATCTGATCCCAGAGACGGGTTATTCAGGTTAGAGGCGGGAAGTTGGGAAGTAAATAGGTCCTGTTTTATTTTATTGTCTACTTGATCCTCTGTTTTCTTACATCTTATCAACCATCAATCTCAGCAAGTGTGCAGCCCAAGTTCTCTAATATTCACTTGGGGATATCCTTTTCTTGCTCAGAAATATGGATGAAATAATATATGATCCTTGGTTTTCTGTGTGAAATTTTCAGACCCAACCCAGTTTCAAGTTTCACTAAGAAATTTTGTTTAATTCCCAAACCCACATGTGCATGCAAGTAAAAAAACATGTTTTTCTCATAAACATTAAACACACTAAATCTGATTTCAAAATACTGAGATGAAAATGAATTTTGCAAACCACAAATTTGACCCTGGAAAAACCCTTTCTAGTGGTTTACGCATGAGAAAGAAGATATTCCTACTTATCAGAATTTTAAAATCCAATAATCCCCGTCCAATCGTTGATTAGTTATCACCAACACTTTGATGTCATGCAAAGTTACCAATTGCAGAATTGGATCATTAAAGCACAGAAAATAATTAAATAAATGGTATCAATCAACCATGGTTGCTGTTAGGTGGATGATATTAAATCACGACCAGATCAATTGGTGAGTTCGCCAGTAGCAAGAGATACTCCTGTCAATATGTCGGTATCACAATGTTGTTGAAGAGCTGCTACAAAATCGTAAATATTATGTAGTCACACGACTTCATTTAAAAAAAGTGCCAGCTCTTGATGAAGGTGATATGTGTTTACAGTAAAGAAAATGCCAAATCTATAAAAAGCTGTATAACACGCCAATAAGTTGTTTATTTCCAAATCCATAAAGATCTGAACTCCTACAATTATTAAGAGCATGAAATTTGCAGATTTTGAAGCACTGCCTATGACACTCATTAATATTTCATGGAGATTTGAGTTCCACGCTAAGTTCAAGTTGAAAGAGTATCGACAAAGCCATGGGATCGAAAATGAAGTTCAATCTGGTATCTCACACAGTTCGTTTATAGGCAAAGCCATGGGATCGAAAATAAAGTTCAATCTGGTATCTCACACAGGTCATTGGTGAAAGGAGGAAAGTTGGTTACATGAGTTATTGCCAAATTTCTAAATAAGTTTGTTACATGAGTATTTTTTGTTCAAAGACCCTGGAAAAACCCTTGCAGACAAACCAATTAGAGAGTGAAATTTTAGGTTTACAGAAGCGAAAATACCTGTGACCGTGATCGCTCCGATGGGGCTGCAGCTTCTGTTGGAGTAATAGAAGACAGTGGAAATAGCGGCATTGGTGATTCTGGCATGGCCCTGATTGTACACTACTTCCTACCATTTTGACGCCCTCACCTACTACAAATCGGTTATTCTTGGCACAAAGCATATGAATCCAAAATGTTGAATTTGTCAAAACCGTTCATCCCTATTATGGCATTGAAAAATGGATCAAAATTGTGTGCTAGGACTTCAAACCTTGCATACAAATCTAATTGACATACATAGTTATAAAAATTCAAGCTGTGCGGTTGAAATCCCACGGCAGATCAAAACCCTGACCTGTGTGGTCTTTTGAATGAAGGATCAAAACCATGACCTTTGTGGCTTTTTGAACCACGAATCGAAACCCTAACTTGTGTGGATCGGTAATGAGAAGGATCTCTGGTTCATCAAGTACACATTTGCAATGGATCTCTTGTTCATTGCTTTTGACTGTCTGCTTCCTTGATAGAGGTGGGAAATACAATTTTGCAACGGATCTCTAATTCGTCACTTTTGACTGTTTACATTTTCTGTGGAGGCAGGTAATTCATAGCTTTTGAATGTTTGCTTTCTGGGTCGACGCGATAAATTTGTGTGCTTTGGCTTTTGACTATTTGTTTTTTCCATCCCGGCAGGAAATTTGTCCGCTTTCTGGGTAGAGGCGGGAATGCTTTCTGGGTAGAGGGGGGAAATGAAAGATTTTTTCTGTTTGCTTTCTCGATCGAGGCATGAAATTTGTCCACTTGAAAAAAAAATGGACATTTTGAAATTGGAGATTGCAAAAATGGAAATTTAAATTGAAGCATTACAAATAGATAATGTGTTTGTGTCAATTGCCGTAGATAATATTGTGATAATGTGTTCACGCTCTTAGCATTTCTTTTTATAAAAAGGTTGAGAAGCATAAAATGCTTTTAGCTTTTTTTCCTTTCTTTATAAAAATATTAAGGTTTATACTAACAAATATTTAACTTAGGCTGTCATTATTAAGGACTCTTTTTAACCTACGATATATTAGTTTTTATAGGAAAAACCTATTTGCCCGACTATTTGCACCGATCGAACGATCGCGGTCGTCGGACGTGACCGCTCACGCGAGCGGGGTCGTCCGATCGATGCAAATAGTCGGTTCAAAAGTGAACTCCGTTTTTATATTCCAACTATCTAACTAC
>LPNX010479269.1:133761-185099 GCA_001517045.1 Pseudotsuga menziesii | reverse complement strand
ATTTGTTACTCCTTCAAGTTAGTCAACTGTATAAAGTTATGAATAAGCTAGAATTATATAAGGAGAAGTATAAAATACCTATAAGGAAAAGTGTAAAATACCTTTAGAACTATATAAGGAGAAGTATAAAATACCTTTAGCATTTTTTTTTCATTTGTTACTCCTTCAAGTTAGTCAACTGTATAAAGTTATGAATAAGCTAGAATTATATAAGGAGAAGTATAAAATACCTATAAGGAAAAGTGTAAAATACCTTTAGAACTATATAAGGAGAAGTATAAAATACCTTTAGCATTTTTTTTTCATTTGTTACTCCTTCAAGTTAGTCAACTGTATAAAGTTATGAATAAGCTAGAATTATATAAGGAGAAGTATAAAATACCTATAAGGAAAAGTGTAAAATACCTTTAGAACTATATAAGGAGAAGTATAAAATACCTTTAGCATTTTTTTTTCATTTGTTACTCCTTCAAGTTAGTCAACTGTATAAAGTTATGAATAAGCTAGAATTATATAAGGAGAAGTATAAAATACCTATAAGGAAAAGTGTAAAATACCTTTAGAACTATATAAGGAGAAGTATAAAATACCTTTAGCATTTTTTTTTCATTTGTTACTCCTTCAAGTTAGTCAACTGTATAAAGTTATGAATAAGCTAGAATTATATAAGGAGAAGTATAAAATACCTATAAGGAAAAGTGTAAAATACCTTTAGAACTATATAAGGAGAAGTATAAAATGCCTTTAGCATTTTATTTTTTTTAATAAAACTATTAAGAAGTATAAAGTATTTTTGAAATGAGATGAAATGCAAATATATATATATATATATATATATATATATATATATATTTATTGAGAATTACGAAATATCTTTGAAATGACATGAAATGCAAAGAGAAAAAAAATTGAAACAAGCACATCAAGGCACAAAATGACTTAAGTATGGACAAAAGTTTTTTCCTTTTTTTGGAGAATTGCAATCTTCATTTGTTTGTATTAAGCATTCCATGTGAGGATGTTGGTACTTCGTCAACACCCCATCGATCTCTCTCTTCTTCTTTGGCTTTCTAAAAGGAGGATGGTAGTAACCGTCAATAAAAATATTGGCTAGTAACCCTAAGGGAATCAATGTTATTTTATCCCGAGACTTCCATGAACTTTCACATAAGAGCATATATCAATTGAAATAACCCTTGGGGCTTGACAAAAAATCTTGTTGTGTCGACAGTAGCGAGGTGATTACAACCCAAGAGAATCAGAAATGGTGGTTGCACTTTCAGGGTTGCAGACCAGATGCAGGAAAAAAAAACCCCACTAACAACACTAATTTCAAACCCTAATTTTTTTTTTTCAACTTCGATGGTTTATAAACTATATCCATTTACAAGCACACTTGGACATTCTCTTACATATTTTCCATGTCTTTGAGCCATATGTTAATTTGGATAATGTGTACCCCATCTAATGGATTTGTTGCAATAATTGCATTGTACCTTCCCCTTCCCCTCCCAAATCCTTTCAATGGGTCTAGGTAGAGTCCCTCTCTCTAAGCGCTCCCTACTCCTCCATTGTTCCATGAATAATCCAACCCCCCCAAAACGTTGGAATCCCATCAAATGGAACGACGATAAAAAATAAGGCATCTAGGTTTCCTAGTAACTTGACGTTCTCCACAACTCTCAGAAAATCATACCATGAAACGCAAGTTGTCCATTGTGTGCCCAACTGTTCAGTCAATTCGCATGAGAAATCAAGGTTTCTTCCACTGCAACATTTATACTCCACATATTTGGGTCTAGGAAAAACAACTCACGGGTTATAAGATGATGAAATGAAAAATTGCTATTTGTTCAGGTTGCACTCAGGACCAATCCAAATCATGATGGGGTCGATGCAAATGATGGATCAGTTGTAGGATATAAATACACTGGTATCTTTTAATTAAAATAGTCCTTAAACATATATCCTTCCTCTAGTTCCATATTCTTACTATTACAACTCTGATCCATTACAGAGGCTATGCATAACAAACAACCCTGCCCCCTATTTCGTGATGCATCCAATCAAAATGTTGCATGTATTTTCAAAGATACGGACGATGGTCATGTTACTGCTAGTTTGCATTGAGGAGAAGACATTTGGGACAAGGCAACTCCAAGATTTGGAACTTGAAATGACCTCTACATGAATGTGGATCGACCTTGCTTGAATGCCCTAAAAATCTGCCCAGATTTGAAAAAATACCTTGACCTTTTTAGAACAGGTTCGAGTCAAATAGCAATGATTTGAAACACTTTTTTATACTATTGAAATTCCAATTTGTTACTATCGATTCAGCTAGATAAATTGAAAGATCTATTAATTAGACGATGCATTATTCGAAATAATTCATTGGTTAAACTCGTCACAAGCATCACAGAGTAGCTATTTTTCGTACTCCAAATGGGGACAGGGTGAAGGCAGTAAGTCAAAGTGTGGTAGAACAGGTGGATAGATGCACTCCCTTCAGTAAAGGGAAAGTAAACGACACAACACAGATCCTGACATCTCTAGTCTTCTTATCCTACACCACTAGAGGTCTAATCCACTCTGACTCTTCAACAGGTTCTATGATCCTTGCAAGGTTCTATGATCCTTTCATCCAACATCCTGTTAATCTCTGTCTTCAATTTTTCTTTATACCTGGGATTCAATCTATAAGTGAAACCTCTCACTACTGGAGGCTATTGGTTGGAGGTCAAAAAACGCCCAGAAGTACGTAATGATGCTTGGATTAAAAATGTCAGACAAACTAATAATCTCCTAAAATTTTGTTAGCCTCAAAAAGCCTAGAAATAGCCCCATTGCTTGTGATTGAGCAGATATGGAGACCAGTTTTAGAGTGGACGCACCTTGCCTTCTTATCTCAGACAGTGGCATATTTGAGCATCAATCTCAACCTTTCATATACTTGTGCAGGTTGCAGATCTAGTAGGTTGTATTCCTCAATCCCAACACACTTCAGACTTCTGGACTTCTGCGCCAGTTTGGAGAATGAGTTGATGTGCCTTTTCATCAATCTCAACATATATGAAGACAGTGCTAACTTTGGCGGTATTTTCCCTCGTTTTGGAATATTTGAAATGGAAACAAGTAACATATATCTCATCCTTTGGATCGCTTAGACTATTGTTCCCTTAAGGGTTTAAATTTGAAACCCTTCCAAAGGGTTTTATTTTTATTCCTTCCTAGAAGTGTAAAGTTAAAACTGTCCTTCAAAAAAAAATTAAAATCTGAATTTACCTTTCTAATTACGAAGGACATAATTTATATCAACATTTCAAAAGAAGAGCAACATTGGAAATTACCCATCCATGTAAATTTCTCAAGATGTTGAAATCCCTATGCTATAAAGTTCGACTTGTAATTCAAAATATTGGAAATATCATAAATTATAATCACTCACTCACTCACATCACGCACTCTGTCAATGACATCGACATTGTCATCATCACTATACAATAAATCAACATCATCGTTGTCATCGTAGTCATCATCAACGTCATCAAGTACATCATCGTCATCATCATCATGCTATTATGGTCAACCAAATGCCATTAGGGTCTATCAAGTGTTGTTACGGACACTCAAATTCCATTAGAGCATTTTAGGCGACATAAAGGTATTTTACCCCTCATTAGGATCAATCAAGACCCAAATTGCCATGATTATGGTCATTTAGGATCTACTACGATAAATCAAGATCCTGAAGTACTATCACATGAATCATGATCATTGGCATTGACATCGTTGTCATCATAACCATGATCATTAGCAACATACATGAGTACATCAATGTCATCATCATCATCACTGTCATCATCATATATCATCATAATCATAGTCATTCATCTCAACCTCATTGTTATCATCTTAATCATCTTCATCAATATCCTTGCCATCTTCCATCATCAACATGATCATCCTCATGCTTTTATGGTGATTCAGGTTCCATTAGGATCGATAAAATGTTGTTAGGGATAATCATATGCCACTAGGGTCGTATAGGTGCTATTATGGTCAATTCAATGCCATTAGGGTGAATTATGTCTTCATTAGGACCAATCAATATCAAATAGTGTTATACTCACATGCATCATCATTATTGACATTGACATCATCATTGTCAACAACATCCTATTAGATATTGTAGAAATCATCACTGCCATATTTATCATTGTCAATATGCATCATCATCATCATCATGTCATTAGGAACAATCAACATATCAACATTGATAAGGAAGTATTGGAGGGCATATATGCTGATAATAATGTAAATGGAGACTTCTTATTTTACACGATTTCTAATCCATATTACTTGAATAATTATGATCTTATGTCCAAAGTTTTGAAATTGTTTTTTTATCACATGGCTTCAGTAATTTTGAATTAGTTTCTTGATTTAGAATTTTTCAAAAGGTTGCTTCTTAATGACTCTATACTTAAATGGACATGGAATCACTGTTCAAAATAGTCATTTTATCATGGGCTTAGCAAATGCTATTTTTGTTTCGATTTATTTTAACCACATGTGTTCCCCTTTTTTATTATGCATTGAATAATGAAATGTCAATGATTGTTTAGTTAATATTATGCACATTATTGAATCATTCTATGAACTTTACTATAGTAATGTTCCATCTTGCACCAATGAACAATGTTGATGAGGTAGACAACTTAGTTTATCAATAACCATTTTCCAATTAATGTGGTTATCTATATATAGTAGCTAATATTTTGCAATAAATTTACCACATCCAACTTATCATTGAAATGTTGTCCAGGACAAGTTCCATTAAGGTTACTCAAATGCCATTAAGGTCACTCAAATTTTGTCGAGGACAAGTGAATGTCAACATAAAGTGCATCATACGTTGCATCATCGTCATCGTTGACATCGTCATCATCATCAACATCAACATCAATAAGTACATCATTAACAACATCATGGTCATCATCGTCCTCATCAACAAGTACATCATCAACCACATCATTGTCATCATCATTGATGGGGTCACTCATATGCCACTATGGTTCATCATCATTCTTCACCATTTGGATCCATGTCATGTTGTTACAATCACTCAAATTCCATTAATGTCACTAAAATGTCATTGACGACAACTAAATGTCATTAGAGCCATTTAGGTGATATTAATATGTCTCTCATATGTCATTATGAACATTTAAGTGCCATTAGGATCAGTCAGTATCCAGAAGTATTATGAAATTCATCATCATCATGGACATCAATGTTTGTCATCATCATCATCATCATCAATGCCATATGGTACATCAACATCATCTTGATCATCGTCCTCAGTATCATCGTCATCTTCAGCATTAAGTAAATCATTAACAAAATCATCGTCATCATTGTCATTATGGTTACTCATATTCCATTAGTGTTCTTAATCACTCATCGCCATTAGGATTCATGTCATGTAATTGTTAAGGTCATTTATATGTTGTTACAGTCATTTCAATGATAATAGGGTCGTTTAGATGTTATTACAGACATTTAGGTGCCATTAGAATCAATTAGGATCCAAAAGTGCTACCACATGCATAATCATTATTGAAATCCACATCGACATCGTTATCATCATCATACAATAAATCAACATCATTTTCATCATCGTAGTCGTCATCAATATAATTGCAACAATAACGAGCAAGAACCATACTACCTCAGAAGAATGGATGATATAGTCTTATACTTATCAAATCATATCCATACGCTCCATCATAATTATCGTAATGCATCATCGTCATGTTGTTAGGGCCAATCATACGCCACTAGGGTCTATCAAATGTTGTTGGGGACACTCAAAGGCCATTAGAGCAATTTAGGTGACATTAAGGTTATTTACCTCTCATTAGGATTAATCAAGATCCAAAAGTGCCATCATTATGATCATTTAGGTTTCACTATGATAAATCAAGATCTAAAAGTACTATCACATGAATCATGATCATTGACATTGACATATTTGACGTTATGTCAGACATTTTTCGAACACAATTCCTAGCTCTAAACCTAGTGCAATTCCTAGCGCGGTTCCTTTTGAAATTTCTGGCATTATTCCAGGTGTTATACCTGGATCTCTACCTAGAGCTATGTTGGATGTTTTCTAGGTGCAATTTCTAGCTCTATACTTGGTGCTATGTTGAATGTTTTTCCTGCCGAAAATCATGGCGCAATTCCTGTCTCAATTCCTATGCTATTCAGAACGTTTTTTTGGAGGCTATTCGTGGCGTTATATGGGATGCTTTTGTGGATGATAATTGGGATGGCAATTGGGATGATAACTGTGATGCTAATTAGGACGTTAATTGGGATGTTAATTATCGTCCAAAATAACGCCACCTTTTAAAGGGATGCTAATTGGGACGTTAATTGAGATGCTAATTAGCATCCAAAATAGCACCAACTTTTAAAAATGGACGCTAATTGGGATGCTAATTGGTATGCTAATTGGGATTCTAATGGGGATGCTAATTGAGACGTTAATTGGGACGTTAATTGGGATGCTAGTTAGCGTTCAAAATAGCGCCAACTTTAAAAAACGGATGCTATTTGGGATGCTAATTAGGATGTTGATTGGGATGCTAATTGGGACACTAATTAGGACACTAATTAGGATGCTAATTAGCGTCCAAAATAGCGCCAACTTTTAAAAAGAGACGCAAATAATGCCATTAAAAGCGCCATCCCGTGGAAAAGCGTCCACTTTGTCCAAAAAATGATGAGAAATACACTAAAAGTGATAGTGGACGCTAAAAAGGAAGCTAAAAGAGACGCTAATCACAGGGTTTTGTTGTAGTGTCTGGTTTGAGAGATATGTTCAGTTGAATATCGGAGGTTTGCAATAGCTCACGTCCATCCGTACCCTCTATTTTTGCTTGATATTTCTCACTCCACAAGATGAGATAGGTCAAGTTCCCTTTATGATTTGAAATATCTCTTTGTATCTCAAATGGGTATTCGACGAAATTTGATTCCGTTGAATGTAGACAGAAGTTGTGATTGAATTGGCAACATGACATCAATCATGTTTTTTGAGTTTTTATTTAAACTTACATACATGATTTAATTTACATGTACAACTTCTTGGATTCAAAGTTGTTCCTGAATTTAAAGAATAAAATAGCAGAAACCTCTATTTTACAACTTCAAAATGGATCTGAGATCAATTCCACTTCTATCACCATTCAATTATGTTGAGTGGAAATTGAAGATGGTTGCATATCTTGAGAACCATGATCTCCTTGACGTGTCTTTTGGAGCTAGTAAAGAATCTTATGAAGAGGAAAATGATTTTCTAGATGACAGTGAAAGAGCATATGCAAGAATATGTATGGTAATGACTCCTAATATGCATTATCTCATGGAATCTATTGAACATCCATTCGAGTTCTGGAGAAATCTAGATAGATCCTTTGGTGTGTAGAAAGAAGTGGATAATACCTAGAGAGAATCCAACACTTCCTCAAGTGTTCTTCCTTCAAATGTCTCATCCTCAATTCTCTATGATGAAGTTGTTCAAGATGAAGAAGAAGCATAATCTTCAACTGAATCAATTCGAAATGTTGAAAGTCTCCTTGTAGTGACTCCTTCTCCTGTTGCTCCAGAAGTTTATGAGATCTCTGATATCTCATCTTTTCATACAAATGATCTAGAATAAGATGTTCAAACCTCCATTATTGAAGAAAAACTCTCCTTCCATCCTACTCAGTCATTCTCCGATGATTCTTCTATTCTAAATTATGTGCAAAGTTTGTAAGTGAAAGCTCAAGGAGATGAAGAAAAATTCGATTCCTCTCTCTCCAATCACGCTTCTGGTGTGCAGAAAAGTGATACTTTGGATGTTTTGGAAAAAATATCATATTTTAGGAGTGATCCATTCACCCTCATTGATATAGTGCTTCCAACAAATTCCTACATGATTGCTTGCACCAATACTCAGAGTTTTGTTGAAGAAGGTGAACATAGTGTATCTACAATGAGCAGCTGGAAACGAGTAAGAAAAAATGTCTTCAATGAGCTAAAGTCCACAAACGAATGTTGCGGAAGTTTAATGTACCACTTTGCATCCGTACCAATCAAAGTTCTCTAGAAGAGCCTTAAACAGACTGAATCATCCATCAAGGAGTTGGAAGAACACAATAGATGGAAAGTCATAACATGGTTTTTGGGATATTCTCCCTGCTTCCCATCAAATTTCGGGATATCTGATGGTAACTTTACTGGAATTGTAGGCCACTAAGGGTTATGTTGGATGGGGTCATTAATCAACTTGGACAGATCAGGAAAGTCCAAAGTTTCCAAAAAATGAAGTTGTCTATTAGATTGCACATAATGGTAGTATTGATAAGGCATCTCTATACTAGTAGGACCATGGGCCGATTGATACACTAGTTGTTGGGGATTTGGATTCACAGACGATCCTCCTGAATATCTGCCAGATGGAGACAGGCCCCTGGGAGGAGGGTTTCCTCCAGGTGGTGGTGGTGGTCTTCCGCTAGGCGAGCCTCCACTAGGTGGTCCTCCGCCAAGTGGGACTCCAAAAGGTGGTCCCCCAGAAGGTGGTCCCCTAGAAGGTGGTCCTCCAGGAGGTGGTCCTCCATGAGGTTCCCCCCTAGAAGGTGGTGGTCCTATAGGAGGTGGCCCCCTAGAAGGTGGTATTCCAAGTGGTGGTTTGCCATAAGGTGGACCCCCACTAGGTGGGCCTCTGCTAGGTGGCCCTACAAAAGGTGGGCCACCATAACCTATATATAGGACACACCAAAGCTGATAGCGCCTTGAGTGCAATACTTAAGAAGAGGTTTGCACCTCGAAAGATTTGATTCAAACCAAAAGGCACATTTTTTAATTTAAGGTCATGATATAATATTTTTATTATTAATATTTAATATTATTTATGGTCAACATATAATATGTTTTATTGTTTTATATTTTTTTAGGAACGAACATTAGAACATCTCCCCCATACAAGGTTTTAAAACCATGTGCAAGGCCCTCCTAAAACCATGGGTTGTTTAGGAGGCCTTCCACATGATCTTAAAACTATTTGGAAGGCCCTCCTAAACCATGTACAATAAAACCATGGGTTGTTTAGGAGGCCTTCCACATGGTTGTAAAACCATTTGGAAGGCCCTCCTAAACCATGTACAATAAAACCATGGGTTGTTTAGGAGGCCTTGCACATGGTTTTAATGCAAGGCCAACATTTTTTTTGCGGATAATTCAATTTTTTATTTTCTATTTTTTTGTTAGGTAGGAACATTTCAACATCTCCCCCATATTGTGTTGTTTTTCTGACAAGCATTTTTTTTGCGGATAATTTAATTTTTAATTTTTTATTGTTTTGTTAGGTAGGAAATTACAACATCTACCTCATATTAGGTTGTTTTTGTGGTTGACATTTATTTTGGTAGATAATTAAAATTTTATTTTTTATTATTTTGTTAGTAACGAACATAATATCGACAAACGTTACAAGATCTCCCTCATACTGGGTTGTAGAGAGCCTCTCGGCGCAATTAGGGATAGGTGATGGGGGTTATAGGATGTGAGCCATTGCTTCCAAGTGTCAATTTGAGAACCTCTAGGCCATAAATGGTCGGGACTACTTAATTAAATTCCCCTTTGTTGGCATTTAGTTATGTTGAGAAACAACGGTTTAAGAGGAATCTCAAAAGTTTAATGAGCAGGAAATGAGCGCATGGGAAGGTACAATAGGTGGACTCCACTATCTGGATCATAAGTGAAACCTTGTAAGTGGAAATTCAATCCAGTGGATTATGTTGGAAAAAGAGGAAAAATCCATCCTCCGAAGGGGGGCTTGATCTATTCGAACTAGGCATGTGCGGGAGAGACAGAGCATTCCAAAGTATATGTCATTCCCATTAGACACTGCCTCTGCAACAGTGAGACTAACTGAAACCATAATTAGTGAAAATGTTGTGAATTGAGTCACAGAGATGAGCCTACCATAGTCAGGAATTGTAGAGCAACATAAATTGGAATTTATGGAGAGTTTGAGGCTGAATGGATTGATAAACCTAGTGAGGGAGAGAATCTCTAGAGTGGCAGCCTGGACCTTTCTATTCCCACCCTGCATAGCACTGGAGGGAAGGAGTGCCTGAGGGACTGTGCAGTAGTTAAGGGAACCTTCCTTGTGTTGGGTGTGGTAAGTATTGTGATGCCAAGGCTGGTTGAACTATTTGAGATGATTGTAGCTCTATGGTTGAGCTCACTGGATTAGTCCTTCACCTCCCCTTGACTACCTCTATGCTTGATAAACCCAATTGTACTCTAGCTTAGCATGAATAGTTATGTTTATGATTGTGAGTGAGCCTGTATAGTTACTTCCTAATGGATACCATAACCTAGTTGGGGGGTGGTCCCTTAGCTGAAAAATATAGGCTGGACAGAGACCTACAATTAGGTGGAATGTTGCACTCACATAGGGAGTTGCTTGGACAATTCGACTGAAAGATAAGTATTTACGTTGTTCTTGAATGTCCATTTTATTATTTATGATTGCTTAATTTATTTATGTGGTGAATCGTTAATTGTGCATGGTGAATGAACTGAATTGTATAGCTCGAATTACTCAATGAAATGATTATTTATAGTTGTAAGTAAGTTATATTTTTGCATGGTTTATCTATTGTGATGAATGTGATTGAAGGATTATTTTATGCATAAATGACACTAGTATATAGATGGTATGATTGTCGTGCATTATTAGTTGCATTTGCATATGTTTTATGAGTCCTGTAGAGTCATAACAAGGGTGGAGAAAGCTTGTGTTCCCACCATATCTACTTGTTGAAATGGTTTGAAGGTAGTCATTGAATCAAAAGTAACATGCCCAAATTCTCGTAACCAGAATCCCCTTAGTAAGGAAGGTTACCATTGAGTTCCATGACCGAATAGTCGAGCCAATGCATAAGGTTGGAATAAAAATTTGGATAAGTGTTAAACAATGGGATTAGTTTTCGACGTGTCAAAGTGTTGACTTTTCAACTTTTGACATTGGGACCAAAAAGTAGGGAAGGAGTCGTTATTGGAGGTTTGTATGTGCCAACCTCTGACTCCTGAGGTCCGATGTATATACATCAGAGTGATCTTGGCGGAGATGCTTGTCAAGGATCGGTTGTAGTGCCAACTTCCAATTCCTGATATCGGAACATTAGAGGCAGAAATTTGAGTTTTTTTTTTTGAAGAATTTTTGTAGTCCAACTTCCGACCCTCGACATACATAAGATAGAAGTCAGAGTTGGCAAGTCAGGGGGTTAATTCGTTGAAGCTTGTTGTGTTGTTCTAAATTTTGGTTCTCGATATCGAAATGTAAGAATCAGAAAGGTAATTTATATTTGGTTTATGGGTGTTCTAAATCCCAAATCCTGTAATGACCCAATTCAAAAATTTCTAACAAAGGCAGAATTTGGGGAAAATTGTCTTAACTAGTCTTGACTCTATGGGATTCGAATGGCACGTGAGGGTCTCGAATTTGGTAGGGAATGATATGGGGAGTATTAGGACCACTCAATTGAATCTATGATAATTTTATGACAGGTTATAGACATCTCCAACTCTATTTTGGAACATTGGAAAAAATGGCAAAATTACTAGTAATTTATGGTGCAATTCCCCCTAGGGTGTGAGCAGAAATGGATCTCCAAATCCTATGCGACCCTCCCAAATTGTAAAAAAGAGTATGGGGAATTTTATTATACTTAATTTAATGTCATTTTGTATGTTTAATATTTCTTCAACAGAGGTGTAAAGCTTCCTATTCGAATGCATAAATTATGTGATATTTACATAAGGGAAATGACATGTAAAAGCTCAACTTTGACTCACAAATTGTGTATATAATGGTTTAGAACAGAGCATAATGAATAGACCATTAACATCATATTGATATCTCACTAACAGTATATAACATCATATCCAAGTCACAACATACATAAGATATACAACTCCATTGAAATGGGAAATCAACACATGGAAACTAGTCACAACAAAGCTTAGAAATGTGGATATTCGCATATGTATTTTTGTTGATTTCGACTTATAGAGAGGATGGGGACATATTACAGATCCATCAATAATTCACCCATGCTTGGGCATCAACTAGACTCAATTGGGCACAACCACCATTTACACAAGTGCGCCATCATAGAGAAATATGGAATTATTGAAGTGGGGATTGAGAGAATGGGAAGACATATGAGTCACAAATAGCAGCAGCCTCCTATATGCAGTAAAAAAACTCCATTAATCTCACATGAGAGTTTAGGGTGGACTATTCCATATCCAACTTGTATTAGAATCTCACTCTCTCGAAATTGGCTCACTAGCAGGGTAAGTGAGCACTCACCGTGCAATGGACAAGCTAGTGAAATCCAAAATGCCAAAGGCAAATTCTCAAATCATCAAAATCCATTCTAATTCCTAATGAGATATTTTTATAACCCTACTAAGGTCATCCAAGGTCGAATTTACTCCCATAGGCCTCCTCCAACTCATCCTTTATGTTTAGTAACCTCCATGACACTTGTCCTTCTCCTCAACCCTTCATCTTCCTACAAATCTGAATTGTTGCCACCAAACCCCAAGTGCGGCCTCTTCGAGGATATTTTTAGCCCTGAAATTTCATATTGTCATAGGTTTGCAATCAGGTCTGACTTTTCATAGAATATTCCATCATTGTTGTCATAAAACGCAGGGAATTTGTCTCAAGGTGGCACCTAGTTTCTTCCTAGCCTCTTCCTCTTCTATGGGGAGTTACTCCTCTTCACCCATTCTAATCCTTGGTCTCATGGTCTATTACTTGACACCTCTTCACCTTCCAAGAACATTCCATTAATGTTGTTCAGGATTAAGCACCCTTTTAACCTAGGGTCTGGGGTTACCGACTTACTACTAACCTTGCAGACAATCAACTTTACCAGAGAATAGAAAGGGAATAGGAAGAAAGTCTTGACTTACCTGATTATCGTCGGTTGATCCAAGCTTGATCTTCTCCCACTCCTCTTCTCTCCAAAGCTTCCAAGGATGCACCTCTTTCACCTATAAAGAGAAAATTGTCCAAGTAACATCTCATGCATGTATATATAAGAGGTTAGATAAACAATATGTCAAATACATAATCAAATATACTCATTAACCACGATACATGAAAGAGACTCAACACAATGTTGGAAGAAGAATTATCTTTATTAACAATTAATGAATGAGATAAGAATACAACCCATCTTCTGAGACAAGGAATCCTCTGCAACCAAAGGACTCTGAGTTCTGCTGCTCCAAGACTTCTGAAGATATACCACCAGCATAACTTTGCTCTCCAATCTTGATTCCTTAATGCCCTCCCCAAGGCCTCTATTTATACTTTGGGAAACATAGTGATTTCAAAGGTTGGGGTGGTTGAAACAGTTGGGATAGTTAATGATTAGGGCCGAACTAATCTCCATTAATCGTGTTTTATATTTTTTAAGGTCGAACTGAGGTGTACGCGACTATTAATATAGGCAACCCGCGTATGACACGCGAGTTGCTTAAAGGAAACCTGTGTACACTGATGTACGTGCGTTGCAATGCAGATAGTCACGTACAGTACGTGAGTTGCAATAGAGATAGTCGCGTATAGTACACGGGTTGTAATGGGGATAGTCGCGTACGCAACTCAACACTTAAAAAAATAATGTAGTAAGCTGGTTTAAAGGTAAATGCATCCCAAGTCATGCCCATCTATAGTGTTTTGGAAAACTTCAATCCTAATATGTCCTTTTGTGTACCAACATAAGGAATATCGGCACTCGGACAGAGAAGAGCCATTTGTGTTGATAACAGATGCCCCCTAATGTGTGAGGTCAGAGGGAAACGATGGCCGAAACACATTATAATCATTATCTTGGAGAACTCAGAAGTCCAATGGAGCAGAAGAAGTACCTGAAACAAATACATAGTAATGTCATATACAAAGTCATATATGAGGATGCCATGTTCAATATACGGGAACACTATCTCCTTTACAATATTTGAGTACATCATATGATACGGGTTCAAGACCACGTATATTACAAAGGTGGATCAAAGCCACAATATACAATAATGATGAGTCTTCAAAGATCTGGAAGCTATGTAAGTGATCACAACATCATCTTGCGCAACTTAGGCCATAGACATGAACCTAAGGTCTTTGTCAAAAACCAAAAGAACCAACACAATCCAGGCCATGTGAATAGATTTTATTGAAGTCGAACATGGATAGGATTCAACAAATTATCAACCAATAGGTGATAATCGCCAACTGAAGCAAAGGAATTCACTAATAATGAAAGCAAATCCTAGGGTACGATCGTCAAAAACTCTAGGTCTTCGTCGTCAGGAAGTGCTGATGAGAAACCATACTATGATGAGGAAGGCAATAGATCCTCCAACGGATCACAAGAGTGACTAGGAACTGGGTAAAGGAAGGGATACGCAAGTAATAACAGATATGACAATGATGGAATCAGGATACAGATCAGATGCAGGGCTAAATCCTTGAACACTGAGAACGACACAGAGATGACCCAAGGCAGCTTTTAACTTTGCAGATAGTACAACTAGACTTATCTATCATCTAGGAGACATGAGCAAATTCCCCAGGTATAACTGACAAGAGGAGGAGTAAGAAACTCGAAGTAATAACTGAACTGAAAGTGAACACTGAGACATGAGTATTGGAAAAAATAGAGAGTGCTATGTTCAAGGAAGACATGCTGCCACCAACTGAGAATCAAAAGAAAACTTCTTCCTTATGTTTCCTGTTAAATTTTAACGAGTCCAAGAAAGTCAACTCAAGTCTCTCTTCATTTTTTGACAAGCTTGAAGAGAAGAGGGAATAATGCTTGATAGTGTCACTGATTCATGGATTTTATGAGCCCAAACTAGTACATGCTCACTTGGTGTTTTCATGTTTAGAGAGTCTGAAAACTCCGAAGAAGACTCCAGGGGGGTCCTTTTTCGTCCAATTTAGTCTCCTGAGGCTGAAAAAGTATAAAACATACCACAGAAGAACTCTCTTAACTTCCGTAGAAGAAAAGGTGAACCTTTTTTGTACTTAGTCAGGGAGGTCCAAAAAAGGTTAAATTACCACCTACCCAAAGCTCCTTCGAGAGCAGCATATAGCTTGATTTTTACGAGTGTAAAGGAAAGCAAGATCACTCGAAAAGATCCATTTGAGTACGAGAAATGGGGCTTACAACAATAAACTTGATGTTTTGTTCTTGGTGTTTAACGAGCATGACAAAGACATGAAGTACACTCAGAATATTTTTCATGTTTAGGTCCAGAGCATGAAAAAGAGAAAACTGAGCTCATACCGGGTGTTCCTTTTCTGTAAAT
This sequence comes from Pseudotsuga menziesii, assembly GCA_001517045.1. Taxonomy (NCBI): domain Eukaryota; kingdom Viridiplantae; phylum Streptophyta; class Pinopsida; order Pinales; family Pinaceae; genus Pseudotsuga; species Pseudotsuga menziesii. The sequence continues at coordinate 169,643 of LPNX010479269.1, read as the reverse complement.
TTAGTCCCTCAGGTCCGGAAAAGTGATAAACCTATACCTAAGAATACTCTTCTCAATTCCGTAGAAAAGAGAGTGATCCTTTCTCGTATTATTCCACATGGTCCAAAAAAGAGATAACCTACCACCAATGTGGATGCCCATTCACATCTTCATAACAAGCTTGAATGTACTAGTTTACTCGGTAGTCAAGTCTATTTTGAGGAGTTAGAGGAGTTAGACCTGGGCCTAAAGAAACTCCATAAGGGTGGGGAGTCTTATAAAGGGATATCTTGTAAAAAGAGACCAAAATGAGGCTCAATTTGGCGTGAAAAATAGCTAAGAAGACTCCCCTGAACCTATGACAACTGTAGCATGAGTATCAAAAGACAATAAGTGGGTTCTAAACGAGGATACTCATGTGAGGAAAGTCCTATCCAAGGAAGAACAATGGAATAAACGAGGTACTAATGGTTAAAATACCATAGTCCGTGGTCAAAGTGGTAACTCTAGGATTAAGATGGATTAGGTATGAATGCAAAATGCATGTGAATGACAAAAAACCATCCTATATGAGTGAAAAAAAAACTTTAAATGACCATAGACCTGTCGCATTGAAGAAAAAGATATGGTATTAGTTTGATTTTTATATAAAAAGTATGAACTATAGGAAAAAACCCACTTTTAAAATAAAATTTCTATAAATAGTTCAAAATAGAAATCAAAACTCACCATTTGATTTTTTACCCAAAATAGACAAGTTTTACCTCTACCTTTGATTGCTCGTTGTGGACAACTCGGTGGACAATTATCAAAACCGCAAGTTCCAGGTAAAACTACACTCCATGCTCTTTCATTTGATCGAAGCAAATTTCAAATTTTGGCTAAATTTTCATGTTTTTCAATGTTCTCAAAGCAGGAACATTATGTACGTGGGTATGGTATATCAATAGTCGCGTACATGCGTTCTGTACGCGGGTTTCCCAAAGGCAAGTCATGTATAATACGCGACTTGTCCAAAGGACAGTCGCGTACACTGCGCGAGGTAGGAAAAAGCTATGTAGGACCAAAAAATAAACTTTTTATATGAATTTAATGGTTGATAAATGGCTTGTTATCAGATTGAAATATGATGCTTGAGTGGAGGGAGAGGGAACATGAAGACATGAGCCAAGAAGCTCTACAAGATGCCCCCACGGTAAATGCTTTGTGGCAAAGTGGGTTATCAAAATTCTTCTGTACCTCACCTATGCGATCAAATGTCCGCCTACTAGAGTTTTTGATAAACTATTGGGATCATGATCTTGGTATGTTTGACCTTCAAGGTGAGTTTCTAGAGGTTATCTTGGAAGATTTCTACTTTATCTCCAGTTTATCACGACAGGGAGCTCCGGTTAACTTGGAAGGTATCGGCAGAGGCGGTGACCTTCTAAGTGTAGAGAACTACATAGATATATATTGTGAGCCTGGTACTCAAAAGAGGGGTAGCTGCATCCCTATTGTTCATATTCGCAGCTTGCCATTACAGGTGTTGGCGAGTACTATAGTGAGGGTTGCAGGCTCATCATCACTTCACCTTGCAACTCGGAACCAAATGAGAGTTGCAGTGGGCTGTCTTCAGGGAGCTCTATATGACTGGTGTTCAGGAGTAATCCTGATAATGAGGAAGCAACTCTCTAACTGTAAAAGAGGCCGATGGAAATTTTTTGGTTATTCTAGCATATTGGTGGCCTTTTTCTTTGAGAGGGTGTCCGGTTTGAGTCCTGCAGTACCACTACCAGTTCGTTCTCCCCGTTAGCCTAGATTGAGTAGGGGGGATAAATCTTCCTCTGCCAGGGAGGCGATGGATCGATTCAGAGCGTATACGACGACGACTTCTACTTTTGGTGGGAGCGACAGGTACCAGCATTGAAGCAGTTTCCATATGCTGGACTAGATTTTCGAGGTGATACCGACCTTGTCCTCCCTCCTGGAGGAGCATGGGGAGAGTCAAGTATTTTTTTTTTCAAGTTTTTAGATTTTTATGAATTTTTAATCATAAAGATATCTACATATGTATAAGAGTTTTTAATCCTTCAAAATGTTAAAATGCAAATATTGGACCAGTCCGCCCTATTGGGCATCCATGCATGTATGTGCAACCTGTGGTGGGAGAGGACCAGGGTTTGATTAGGGTTCTTAAGGGGAAGTTGGCTAGGCTTACCCAAAGAGTACCTACATTACGTATTGAGCATATCCCTACCGTTATGTAGGAGCTAGTGGTTGGTATACCACCTGTCTGGATACGCCTTATGAGGTGAGTAGCTAGAGCAGTACTTGTATATATCGATGTCGTTGAGGCTGTTGCAGCCAAGGAGGATGAAGAAGCCCGAGAGCCGGGTGATAAGGATGATGAGGGGGACCAGGGTGGTTCAGGTGACTAGGGTGGTCAAGCTTAGACCTAGGAGCATTTTATGGACTTTGATCCATTTTTTGTATATTATACAGTGATGACTGGATCTGAGGATCAAAAACTTGACCTATCTATATGGACAGATATTCTCTCTCTCTCACACACACACACACATATTGCTGGTTTTATTTACATGTGTTTTGTAATGTGTCTGTTGTATATTTTTATGCAAAATGTGTTAAGTTCCAATCCAAGATATAATTAGCATACGCATCAGTTAATGAATTTCGATTTCTTGGAATATGAATGAATGTAATAAAATCAAAATTTCTTTCCAATAACCTAACTTGCATAAACTGACATAGTAAAATAGGGTTCGTCACCTGATAAGCTCGATCGAGCTGGGAAACCACCAGTTGAGAGTCAAGTCGAACTTCCAGCTGAGTGATACCACCTGACAGAGCATCCCATAGAAGCTCAATGATAGCCTGTATTCGACCACATTATTGGTAGCAGGACCTAAGCAAGCGCCTCCAGAGGCAACTAGCTGTCCTGAGGGCGAGTAAATGACCCATGCGGCTGAAGCCAGGTTACAAGTGTGGTGACTGGCGCCATCTATGAAACCTACGAACCACTCGGAAGACATCTGTAACAACCAACATATGGTATAAAAACACAAACAAACGAACTATTGCACATAAAATACATATAATAAAAATATAGGAAAAGCGCTAAGCCTAAGCATAGTACTTTTTCAAGTAGAGCCCATTTCTAGGCTTAGGCAGCTTATTCCCTTCGAAATCTGTCAATTCATATGCACCTTTCTTCAACACCTTTGACACGACATAAGGCCCTAACCACATAGACCTTAATTTTCTTGCCCCTAGGGGTTCTTTGTCCTGATCCCAGAGCAAGACAAGCTCCCCTTCAGAAAAAATCCGAGGCTTGACCGATTTATCGTATTGGTTTTTTACCCTATTTTTATGAGCCTCGTTTGCTATCAGTGCATCTCTACGCTGCTCATCTAGATGTTCTAAATGTAATAAACGTTCTTCCATCTCAGTCGTATCAAGTAAAACATGAATAGCAATATTTAAGGACGGAATTTCGCATTTGACTGGGGTGACTGCTTCCACTCCGTGAACGAGTTGGAAAGGAGAAAACCCTGTAGTAGTTTTCACATTGGTCTGATATGCCCAAAGTGCAGGATACAACATGATGTGCTAATTGGAACGGGATGCATTAATAGTATGTTTGAGAATAGTCTTCAAGGTTTTATTTACAGCCTCAACTTGACCGTTTGCTTGAGGATAGAAATAAGATGAATGTTCTTGTCTAAACCCTAGCATAATGGTCAGTTCAGTCATCATGCTATTTTGGAAATGATTGCCATGGTTAGTGACAATCTCTTTAGGGATACCGAATCGTGCAATAATTTGGTTGAAAACGAAAAAAGCTGCAGTTTCCCCGTCAGCTTTATAGGTGGGCATTGCCTCTGCCCACTTTGTGAAATAATCTACAGCGACAATGATATGTTTGTGCCCCCCAGCCGAGATTGGGTTGCACGTCACGTAATCTACCCCCCACTTCGTAAAGGGGCCCATTGAGATGACGAGAAACAACGAAGCAAGATGTGACCGCATCTTTCTGGTGTAAAGCTGACAACGATGATAGCGCTTCATGGCTTCCACACAATTTTTAAAGATCGTGGGCCAGAAATAACCGGCACGTAAGATCTTATGGGTCGTTACTAACCCAGATAAATGACCCCCACACGCTCCACTATGGGCATCATTTATGACAATCTCTGCTTCTTCGTGGTTAAGACATCGACACAAGACGAAATCTACCCCCCTATGATATAAAGTATCTCCAATAACGAGGTAGTTCTTGGCATGTATGCGTAGTTTACATCGTTCTTACCGTGAGAAGGCTGCAGGGTACTTCAAAGTCTGGAGATAGACAAGTATATCTCCATACTAGGGGTCAGAGGTGGAAATAAAAAAGATATGCTCATCTAGGAATGAGTCTTCTTCAATGGCTACATCTTCCTCTACTGGAAATTCTGCAATGAGCTCAACAAAAACTAAGGATTTCTTGGATTTGGCGGATTGGAAATCTAAGTCAAACTCCTAAAGAATGACTATCCATTTATTGAATTTGTCTCCAACTATCCATCGGGACAAAACATATTGGAAAGGATTAACATCCGCCACTACCGTCATGGTCCTCAGTAAGATGTAGTGACGCAACCTTTGAACAACATACACAACTACCAAGGCCAACTTCTCGACATGGGAATACCTAAGTTTAGGACCGGCTAAAGCATGGTTGAGATAGTAGACGACATGCTCTTAGAGCTTATCGTCCTTCTAGACTAGTACTACCCCTATGGTCGACTCAGATGCGGCTAGATACAATATAAAATCATGAGAGTAATCTGGCGAGCGCAATAACGGTGCCGACAACAAAGCTTTCTTTAATGCCTCGAATGCAAGTTGTGCGATTTCATCCCATACAAATGGGGTGTCCTATTTCAACAGGTGCATGAAACCTTTAGTAATCTTGGCATACTTCACAATAAAATGTCGAAGGAAGTTGGACTTCCCCTGCAGGCTTTGAAGCTACCTGATAGAACGAGGAGGAGGCAAATTTACGATGCCCTCAACTTTCAAAGGATCCACCTGAATGCCTTTGTTGGAAACAATGAATCCAAGTAGTCTCCCTAACTCGACACAGAAAATGCACTTGTGGGGATTCAAGCGAATTTCGTATTATCTGCATCGTTCAAAAATCAAACGCAAGTGATCTGGGTGATCGATCCTCTTATGAGAATGTGTTGGCAGATCATCAAGGTAGGGTTCGACAATGGATTTAATGTTGTGTGTTAGAGATTGTTTTTGTTTTCCATTTTTAAATACATTTGTTTATGTTTTGAAACTTGGTTTTATTCATTTCCCCTAGAAATTTTTGTTTCTTAGGATAGTTTGAATCTTTTTCCTTTAATTTTCATGTTTTTATGATTTCTTAATTTTATTTTTCAAATTTTGGTTTGATTTTTTAGAATTCATAGTTAGAGGGCTTGTAGAATGATTATATGGATTAAAAGGTCTTAAAAAATAGCATAAAATCTTGAATAAGATTCTCTAATCAAGGTTAAATCACCATCATGAGTTATATTGTTGAAAATCATTAAAGCATACTTTCTTGTAGCGCAAGCCTGGAAAAATTGCACACATGCTCTATAAGAAAGTCACGCAGTTCAAAATTCATTAATTTTGGGTCAGATTTGTTTGAAATTCTCACACATGGGATGTCTTTCATATTGGATTGATGGATTTGATACGTGTTTACTCTAGAATGATCATTGTGACAGGCATGAATACGTCGAGCAAATCATCATGAGGGCGAGTTGCGGTGGTCTGTTCCATAGTGATGGAATAATGATGATTGAACATAATGAGACAAATGCGCCTTGAATCTTGTATCCCCTGAAGTGCACGTAGAGCAGATGAAGTTCGTGTCGAAGAATCAGCAGTGTGTAATTAAATTTTGAAATAGGGTGCAAAATTAGGGCTTTGAGGAGCGGTTGTTTGGAGTTCTCGAAGTGGTTAGAGAAGATTGAGGAATGCAATTGGACACCTAACAGTCAAGAAAACACGATTCCAACACCTAGATTCATCACTTTGATAGGTAGGCTACGAATCGTTACCAAAGTTCATGAATTTGGGTTTTTTCTAAGCAGAGGACTAATGACAGAATTGATTGAAGATCATTAGTTTATAAACCTAATTCATACTAAATAACGAATTCTCTCTCAATGGAATTAAAGTATTTATCAATTTAAATGAGAGAGTTCAGTTTAGGGTTTTAGGTTTCCCAATTCAGCATTGTCTGTCAGATTGTCAAGACTTGAAGAGATTCAGAGTTTGTTTTATTGACATAAGCGATTTGACAATTGTTCAAAATGAAAAGAAGTGGTAAGACTAATAGAGAAGAACCTTCAGACGTCAATCGGGTTCAAACTTTTCCAAATTGTGCAAAACTATTTGTAGAAGCAGGGTGGTTAGTGTTTTTTGAAAGGATTGAAGGTTATCACTCAGAAGTCTCTTATAAATTTGCTCAATATTTGGATAAGTATATGGTGTCTTTTGATACTTTGAAGTTTAAACTGACCAGGGAATTGTTAGCAGAAGCTACAGGGATTGTAGATGAGGGTGAATACTGGTTTAAAAAAGTGCCTTTCACTTTTTATGCTCAGAGATATCTACTTCCAGATGTAGTAGCAGATTGGGGAAAGGGAGTACCTATTCAAAAATTTAAACTAGAATGGATAGAGCCTATCAAAATCCTACAAAGCTATATCACTTGTGAAGGGAGATTTGCTTTGGTTTTTAAGTATCATTTTAGATTCCTTCAACATCTCATTAATCCAAAATGAATCTCCCATTCTTCTTCTTGAAAAGTTTACAAAATATATCTAGCAGGGTGAAAGAACATCAGGATCACACCAAACAATCTGTTTTTCATCATGGGCTTATAAAACTAGTTATAAGCACTGCACTTCAAAAAAGAGAGAAGACATGGGAATATTTCTTATTTTGGTTTGGTTTCCAAATAGCAAAGGCAAAGCAGTCTCAGAAGAGACAGTTAGATAAAGGTCAGAATTTGATCAAGAAACTTTAAAAAAAAAGTCACAGTCATGCATGAAGAAGAGACAGTGTCACGAAGGAAGAAAATGGAAGTTGTTGAACTAGCTTGAATTACACATCAAGGGAAAGCTTTTAAAATGTTAGGAGAGGTTGGAGCAGTTTGGAGGCCCAAGACAAGGCCAAAGAACAAACTCAGGTTAAATATGAAGAAGCTGCTAAACCCTAAACTGGCTGAAAAGAAGATTACAATAATTGAAGATTCATCATCTCAGGAGAAATTAGAAGACAGTGAAGATGAAAACAAAAAGGTTATGAAGGGTAAAAAACAAATAGTTTCAGAAGATAAACTAGTTTTCATTGATACCAAGATCTCAGAAATATTCATGGAGGTTCGAGAGAAGATGATTCTAGAACAACATCAAAATGATTTGAAGAGTTCTTGTATAGAAAAAGGAGAGGTGGCTGAGAAATCGGCTAAGTGCAGTATTGAAGCTGAAGAGTATTCAGAAATTCCAATGACCTTGACAGAGTATATGGAAGAAGATGAAGAAATTTTTAGGAAGCTAGAAATCCCTTGGATACCTGAAGGAGTGCAGCCAGTGTTAGAAGGAAAATACATGGATTCTGAAAAAGAAAATTTGCAAAGGAGTATTAAGAAATATAAGCATCAAATTGAGTACCTGCATGAAAGCAATGAAGGATTAATGACTGCAAATAAAATACTGAGAGAAGATCTAGAAGAAGTAAATAGTCACTATCAGGAATCGATTTTAGTTTCTAAAGAAGCTTTAAAAAGAAAAAGACATACAGAGAACCAGTTTACAGAACTAAAGCAAACTATTCAGGAGCTGACACAACAGAATGAAGAGTTGACAAGAAGAATTGCGGATTTGGAAGTAGATCACTAGAAGGTCAGAAGGAAAGCCCAGGCTTTAGAGGGAATTTCTCTTTTAGCAGAGGCAACAAAAGACTTGTAAAAGTACTTTAAGAAGAGCAGTTATTAGTTAGTTTGAAAAAAGTTATTTCATTTTTGTATAATGATAGTTTATATTGAACAATTCGATAGATGACCTAAAAGCAGTTTTGGATCAGTTATGTAACTATTTTTGAAGGAACAAGATAAATGTAAGTCTGGGAAAGGACCATGGGTTCGACTTTTGTTGCAAGGGGAGGCTATCAAGCTGTGGTTTATGAGCTAAGTGTAAAGACTCTTATGTGTTTTTGATGACTGAATTATGAAATATATGTAACTATAAGCCCTTTTTAGACTATTCACTGGTTTCATTTCTCATTTGTGTTAACCACTCAGTTTATATACTCATTTCCTGTTTAAGGTTTTTATGCATGAAATGCTTGTTAACTGTGGGTGAAATTTAGTACTGTGATTTTCGTATTGGTTTATGTTCTATATGTTATGCATCTCAGTCCTTCAAATGCTCATGATTTAGTGTTTGCTTTGGTTTCATGAAGTTTCTGCCCTTTTGTTTACAAACTGTACAACCAAAACCCTTAAAAAACCTATCTTGGTTTATTATGTTTTATGAGATTGTGTTGGCTTATTCTTCTGTAGTCTGAGAACAATTTATGGCACTAACATCGTGAAAGGCAAAATTCATTGCCTACTGAAAGGTTGCCCCTGCACTTTTCAATCCAAAGGGCATTTTCTTGTACGTGAAGGTACCCCAAGGAAAAATAAAAGTTGTTTTATGTTGGTCTTTCGGTTTAATTTGGATTTGATTATACTCGGAGAAGCCATCCATAAACAAAAAGACTTCACTTCCCACACAAGCATCAATAATTTGATATATAAATGGCGTGGGGTAGTTGTCCTTGGGACAGGCTTTGTTTAGATCTCGAAATTCAGTACAAACACGTATAGTCCCTTACTTTTTGTCAACAGTGTTGGGTAATAACTCCCGATTCGTTTATTTCATAGCCAAAGCATTTATTTATACATTTACAATGACTCTTGGGATCACAGATCCGAGAGTCTTTTCATCTTCCTATTATTTACACTAACGTATAATCCTAACGGATTATATTCCAACAAACAGGAACAGGGTTGGATACCCATTCTATCAAAGCTATGGGGTAAATGAAATCGGCTTTCAGCAATTTCTCAACTTCAGCCTTAACCGCTGCCGCTTTACGCGGGTTGACAAGTCTCAACTTTTGTTGAACGGGTCTAGCATCAAGGTAAGTTCAGATTTCGTGCTCAACTATTGATGGATCGATGCCTGGCATCTCCTCATATGACCAGGCAAATACGTCACGGAATTCCTTAAACAAGGCTGTATGGATCGCAATCTCCTCCGAAGAGAAGTTCACGTCGATGTGTACATTTTCCACAACGTTTGGTTTTGCAAATATGTTGATAGGAATCATAGTGAAAATGTTTTCCATATTTCCCTCAACAAATATTCCTTCCCTTGGTAAGGGATTAATAGGTGTATCAACATCACCTGCTAGTCTCATATGGAACTCCTGGTTCTCGATCCTACTTAAGTCTGGAATAAAATAGGATCGATGGTGAAGATCTTCACAGATCTTATCTCGTCTGCACATGGCTTCCAGAATGGCTTCATCCAAAGGTAAAAGCATATCTAAGCAATCTCTAGAATGCAAAGAGTTCTCTGCCCAAGCAGGCAGATAGGCTTCTTTCGGCTCCTTTGAAACTATGAGATGGACCAGAATGGGATCAACAGCGGTATGAACGATAGCTTGATAAGCTACTTCCACTGTCGATAAGGGCACTTCAAGTTCATGGTGGAAAGGAAGAACCCAAGGATCTGTTCTATCAACAACCGTTTCTATAGACTTCCCTACACTAGTAGAACCTAGATAATTAATCGGAGTTGGAATATCAAATGTGCCCATTAATAATGCATACATTCCAGCCCTTGAGCTCTCCGAAGTAGGTTTAACCTGATCAACCAATGGTATGGTGGACTCGTTAGTTTCCATGCGGCCTTTTCGAGTAAAACTGAGTTGGTCTACAATAACCAACTTCCCTTCGTGTGGAAACACTACCGCCTGAAATACGGTCAATGAAATAGCTGACACGGAATAAGTCCAACTTCTCCCTGAGAGCAATTTATAATACAACGGTGCATCAATCACCTCTACCTCAACAGACATTGCTTTCCCTGCCAACTTAATTTCGAAAGCTAGTAGGATACCATGTGGACGAAATGGCCTTTCGTCGAAAGCAGTAAGTAGGGTGTTCGATGGAACTAGCTCTGGAGATCCAAGAGCTTTCCAACAAGACAAGGACATGACACATGTAGAAGCACCCTCGTCAACAACTACCCTTCCAATGGTCTTTCCGCCATGGATGACATCTATTGATAAGGCTACATGATATGGTAGGCGAATTTTGACATCAGACAAATTAAACTTCGCCAAGAGGCTCGATGAGTCTAGACTGCCTAAGGCTTCTAAGAGTGCATCTCGCTATGCAGGACAACTCTGTAACACCTCTAAATCCGACATCGCACAAGGAGTTTAGGCTAAATCTTCAACTACAGAGTAGTTTGCTGCAGCCCTAGCATTGGGATTGTGCAAGGTTTTCTTGAAGACACCTTTCAGTATCTTGGGCATAGGTTTGGCAGGCTTCTCAATCGTGAGAGGGTTGGAGGTTTCACCTATTAACTTACCCTTCTCTGAGGCCTATGTTTCATAGTTCTTGTTCCTAGTCTGGATTAAAGTCTGGGATCAAACCATGTTGATATAATTGGGGTTAGGAGCATTTGGGGTGCCCCTACTACATTTGAAGCTGAAGCAGAATTATGTCCTTGGGGAAAAGGATCCTTCAGGATAGCTGGTTGTTGGCCTTTTAACAGCTTCTGAGCTTGTTCCATAAGGGGACATAGATGGGTCAGGTGATCTTCATGGCACAACTTACATGGGAATTTCACCTTCTTCTTTTCTTTTTTCTCCCCATCAGCATTGTTTGTGGGTTTTTTCTTGTTTTGGTATCCCTCACCCTTTTTTCCTTTCTTCTTTTTCCCACCGGGCTGCTGATTGCCCTTCTGAGAGGATTGTGCAAAAACATTTGCAATCTGGGGTGAGGGGGCAGCCTTTGCTACCTCCGCCATAGAATGTTTGACAGACAGCTCATGGAGTTGTTTAGCCAAAGAATCTACAGTGGGAGATTTCATAGAACCAACCACACCATTGGCATGGGGTCCAGGCTTAGGTTTCTCTACAATGTGCGTTAGCCTCAATGCTTCAGGGATAATTTCATATAAAATCCTAGACTGAGAATATATCAAATCTAGCTGCTCGGCCTTGAGGATAGCCTCTTCTTCATTGGTCACTCCCGAAGTAGATACAGCCTTAGATATATATGGCAATAGGGATTTAAGGAACCATTATAATAAGAACTCGGGAGGAATAGTGGCTTTGATAAGGCTCTTCCATCTTCTCCACTCTTGGATGTGATCTGAAATATGAGTGGCCTTGTCCCACCGAAAGGTAGACAAAAAATCTGTCCTGAAATCATATTGGACAGGAAGTTGGAAGTGACTAAGGAATACATTAGCCAAGTCCCAAAAACTGGTAAACGCAGCATAAGGAAATTCAATATACCATTTTGCTGCAGTACTGGTTAGAGTTCTTTGGAACAGCCTCAACCGAACTGAATCATTATTCAGTGAGCTGGAAGAGCACCACAGATGGAAAGTGGTGACATGAGCTCCTGGATCATCACTAACTTTGCCTTCGAATTTTGGGATATCCGAGGGCAGCTTGGTAGGAACGGGTGGCCAGGAGGAGTTATGTCTCACCAGGTCATTCATTAGTTTCGACAAATTTGGAAAATTTAACGTTGTCAAGAAAGGGAGCTTGGGTCTAATCAGAGCACCAAAAGTACCAGCTTGGGAATTAGAGGGACTTGCCCCCATATTCCCATATGTGAAGGTGGGGTTTCCCCCTACAGCCGGTTGCAAAGTGGATGGGCTACTTTGGAAAGGATTCCATCCATAAGCCAGCAGATTGTTTATGTGCGGTGTAGTGTATGAGGTTCTAGCTGCCCTAGTCGAAGCTGGGGTTTGGCATACAGGAGCAGGTATCCCTTCGCTGAAAAGCAAAAAAGGAGAGCTCATGAAAGGAGCTGAAACCAAAGTTTGAAAAGCTTGACCATAAGGATTAGGGTTTTCGAACTGCACCCTCACATATGCGGGTGTTGGGCCTACATATGGAGTGGATGGGGGAATGTGCCCCCCATTCCAAGGAAAACCCTGGACAAAAGCCGAGGATCCTATAGGACCACTCTGAGCAGTGTGTGCGGAGGAAGTAGGAACTGAAGGTACACTAGGAATCCCAGTGACCATACCACTAGAAGTACCTGCTAAACTTGTGGGAGCCGGTGGTTGAACTACCCGGCTAGCTAGAGTTAACGGTGTAGTAGGTATACTTGTTCTAGGAGCACCTACTAGGGGAGGTGGCACCCCTTCAGCTGGAGCGACTGAGGTGGAAGTAGAAGAACTTTCTCCTGCAGTAGACATTAGTCTACCCAAAGGGACACCAATCACGGCTGGATTGAAAGGACGAACCAAAACGATCACAGGATCGTTTAAGTCAGTTAGAGGTGAATTAAAGTTCCTTGCAAACTCATCAGCCTGCAAGTCTTCTATCTCAATTGTGTTTAAATTAAAACGGTTTTCCCTAAGTTCTGGTTCACCCGAAACTTCACTAACTCCTATCGATTAGAGGAGGTGGAGGTTCCAATGTGACAAGTGGAGGAAGGTTTTGCAACCTTCATGACCTTCTAATAGATTGGTCCTCCATGATTGTAAATTTGACTCTTCACACCCTAAGGTCGGCTAAAAACACAGACAAACCATAGAGCAATCACTACAAAATTTCCTAAAGTCTCAACAATCACAAGGGGTATAAGATATGCTTTCCTGAAGAAAGCTGATAGACAGTTTCTTGGCATCCTGGAAGAGATTTTTAGGCACAAGCGGAGGAATCACCCACCGCCCTCCTACACTTTCAACAAGGGTTACCTTCCAAGCCTATCCAAGGTGAACCAGAAATAGCTTTCCGGTTTACCTGTGTATAAACCCTAAATGTCCAAGAGACTAGAGGCTACCTTAAATATATCAAAAGTCTGTGGGGGACAGTCGCAAGCCTGATTCGTATGCATGGGCAGGGTAGCAAAGCCCGAAACTCTGTCTAGGATAGAATCCCCAGATGCATAAAAACCTTGGTCTACATTTTGACAAGGAATTAGAGGGTTATCTCCTCAGTCCAAGCCTCTACGCAGCCTCATGCTTAACTCCCATTTGAGAGGATCTTCCCAGATACTATCAACACAGAGAAGGATTTACCTATCGATTGGCCAACTACGTCTGAATTTAAGTACTTGTGGGGAGTTTACACTTCCTATCCCACAATTCTAGCCTAATCTAGTAGGTGTATGACCCTATAAAACAAAAATTACTAATAAATTTTAAATTATAGTGTTCATTTTAAGGGTTGTTCTTAGTCAAAGAGTAAGTGGCGTAAATGACTATGATATTATAGACTCGATAAGAAAAGTAACAAGGTGTATAAAATGAATTCCAAAGCAAATTATAACTACTTAAAGCAAGCTTCTTTTTCTTTTTGTAGATATGAACTAATGAAATTACAACTAACTAAGAGAAAGATAAGACTTATTTTTTGTAATTTTTGAGATTTTATTCAAAAATTGAAAATAAAACTACAATATGCAATTCAAATGCAAATGTTTCTGATGCTTTTTTTTTCTCACTTTCCAAACTCTTCAAAAATTACTATGCACCTAAATGCAAAAATTCTTGAGTATGCTTGAATAATTAGACCATAAAGCAAGTAAAATGAAGTATAGTGGACTTATGAGAACCAAAATCAACCACCTAAGGAAGAGACTTGGAAAACACCTAGCTTGGGAAGAAACAATGAATTAAATCCACTGAAATCATTAAAAGGCAAGTGACAAACTGAAACTACTTGAAAATAGTACAAGGTACAAGGTATCTAAAATCCTGATCACTGATTCAGATACACAGCATTGAACCTATCACCCAAACAGGATAATCCACCTCAAATTGCTAAAAGAAAGAAGAATCAAACAACAAAAACTCAAGGGCTTATTGAAAAGCACAAAGTATGGTGCATAGGGCTTTCAAACCTACAGTAAAATGCCAGCACTAGAAGACCCCAAAGCAGAGAAAAATCCAAATAAGATAGGGACAAGAAACCCTACCTAAAAATCTGTTGCTAAGAGATGTACGCGACTGTCTAACAGGACAACCCACGTACTGTACGTGACTGTTCAGTATAGCAACCCGCATATACAAGTTTTTGTACGCGATTGTGTAGCACAGCAACTTGCGTACAAGACAAAAAAATTTCAAAAAAAGAAAAAATAATGAGGGTCTCTAAAACACTACTGCAAATCAAAGCCAAGATATAAAATCATACACTGAATCAGAGCAAATACTGGGCAAGTATCTACAAGAATAACCCACAGCAAGCTGGACTCCCTAGCGGAGTCGCCAGTTCTGTTGTTCAGGATTAAGCACCCTTGTAACCTAGGTTCTGGGGTTACCAACTTACTACTAACCTTGCAGACAATCATCTTTACCAGAGAATAGAAAGGGAATAGGAAGAAATTCTTGACTTACACAATTACCGACGGTTGATCCAAGCTTGATCTTCTCCCGCTCCTCTTCTCTCCAAAGCTTCCAAGGATGCACCTCTTTCACCTGTAAAGAGGAAATTCTAATATAAGAGGTTAGATAAATAATATGTCAAATACATAATCAAATATATTCATTAACCACGATACATGAAAGAGACTCAACACAATGTTGGAAGAAGAATTCTCTTTATTAACAATCAGTGAATGAGATAAGAATACAACCCAACTTCTGAGACAAGGACTCCTCTGCAACCAAAGGACTCTGATTTCTGCTGCTCCAAGACTTCTGAAGATATACCACCAGCATAACTTTACTCTCCAATCTTGATTCCTTAATGCCCTCCCCAAGGCCTCTATTTATACTTTGGGAAACAGAGTGATTTTGAAGGTTGGGGTGGTTAAAACAGTTGGGATAGTTAATGATTAGGGCCCAAATAATCTCCATTAATCATGTTTTATATTTTTTAAGGTCGAACTGAGGTATACGCTACTATTAATATAGGCAACCCACGTATGACACGTGAGTTGCTTAAAGGAAACCCACGTACACTGATGTATGTGGGTTGCAATGCAGATAGTCATGTACAGTACGTGAGTTGCAATGGAGATAGTCACGTACAGTACACGGGTTGCAATGGAGATAGTCGCGTACGCAACTCAACACTTAGAAAAATTATGTAGCAAGTTGGTTTAAAGGTAAATGCATCCAAAGTCATGCCCATCTATAGTGTTTTGGAAAAATTCAATCCTAGTATGTCCTTTTGTGTACCAACATAAGGAATATCGGCACTCAGACGGAGAAGTGCCATTTGGGTTGATAACAATTACTCATAATTTCTAATTTGGGGAAAAGTCATGACATGTGTAAGGAAGAATCTAGCCACCCAAGGTCTCCAAGAACCTCCAAATGTCTTTATGAAGCAATGTCGCTTTATTTTCTCTATATTTATTATTTTTATGATCTAATTTAAAGTGTAAATGACAAACTAAGGTTCTCTTGGTGTTATGCCATGAAACGACACTTCTTTGTCCAAATACTGACACCAAATGTGTCGATACACAAAAGGACGACGTGGATTGAAGTAGCCTAAACATTATAGATAAAGTGAATCCTTGATACATACTTGTTTCTTAAGCCTTTCCAATATTTATAAATGAGTTTCGCTTGCACTCGCTGGTCTTCTTGTGACAAGTCATGTGTCACTCAGAGGTCAGCCCATATGCAACCCATGAGTTATCCCTAAAGCATTGCACTCGTGAGTTGTGTTCATAAAAGTCACGAGTCAGTCACAAGTTTCCTTATTTATACTCATGAGTTCCCTAATACAAATTTAAAAATAAAAAACATGATTATTTTAGGGCCAGTTGTGTTCGAAATGCTAACTTCCCTAACTCCCCTAACCATCCTAGGCCTTGTAACCTCTCCTCGCTAGCAAGTATAAATAGAGGGGAGGGGTAGAGGATAGGGAAAGAAATTTGGAGAGCAAGGTTATGATGGAGAAATATATTGGAGAAAGGAGCAAGAGGACTCAGTTTCTTGGTCTGCAGAGGAGCTTGTCTCAGACAAGGTTGTAATGTTTCCTGAACTTCTTAATAAAGAGTGTATTTCTTCCATATTGTCTTAGTGCATGCCTTTGTTGTTATCAATCATGATATGTATTGTTATTTATTCTTAAATTCAATTGTAATTTATTCACGTTTCTTTATATAACAATAAGGATATTGTGGAGGAACACCAATCTTTGTTGCAGGTATACAAGATTAGAAGGATGAGGAGCATCTGAGGAAGAAGCTTAAAGCTTGGATCAATCGTTGGTAAAAAGGTACATGTTCCACTAACCCTATTTCTCTTATATATGTTTATGTAATCCTTGATGTCTGCAAGCCATACCCTAGTATGTTGGTGACTTTAAGACCCCAATTCATAAGGTAGATATCCCTCACAACAGAACTGGTGACTCCACTGGGGAGTCTAGTCTGTGTTGGGGCCTCTCCAATCAAGTTTTCAGTCCAGTTTTCGCTCTTTTGTTTCTGTCATGATTTGCAATTATCTGATCTTCAGTGGGTCCTTCTAAACCTTTAGGATTACTAGTCTTTGAATTTTTTCTTTTGAAAAAATTTAGAACCACTCGCGGGTTGTTATAGTTACAGTCACGAGTTATTATTTGAAGTCACGATTTATCTTAGTAACAGTAGCGAGTGACTCGTGGGTTTCCCACTAGATAGTCACGAGTTCCCGTAGGATAGTGTCCAATCTCTAGGGTTTGCCCTTTTTTATCATTTTTGGCATGTGACTACTTGTTTAAGGTTTTTTCCTATGTCTTTGTTGATGTGTTTCCTGGTGCATTTCACAATAACTTGTCTTACAAGTTTCATGTTAAGTAGGTTAGGTTGAGTACATGTGCAAGATTTTGTTTAGGTCTTTCCTCTTGGATCTATTGGTTGAAGTGTAAGTGGTTCTATGAGTTATTGACCTCTACCGTTTCTCTGGTCTTCTTTCCTGCATCTGATTGCTTCAGTAGTGGTCTGAAATTTTCACTTTTTCCAATCTTTTGATCTACTTGGTTTCCAACGTCAGTAGTTCATCTCAAGTAGGGTTTTGGCCCAGCTTTGTAGTTATTATCAAGGATGTGATTATAGGGTCTGAATATTCTTTCTTTCATTTATACATGTTCATTTTTTCTGACTTACTTAGGTGCATTATTTTTCATTAGCTTTTGATTTTTGAAAAGAAAAATAAAATAGAAAAAGCATTTGTAGTTGCATTGTCAGTCTCATATAGGTTCTTTGTACGCTTGTTTTTTTATTATTTTAAAAAAGAAAGGTTAAAAAAAAATAATTTGTTTTTCAAAATTCTTAAGTAAATTTCATTCATTTTGAAAAAGAAAAAAACATGTTGAATAAAATTTTTATTTGAATTTAATTTTTTTTACATCATTTTTTCTTTTAGTTTAGTCGTAACACCACGACTTGCCCTTCTGCTACCTTGAGTAATAATAACCTTAAAAAGAATGTTATTAATTAAAATCTATTAGTAACGTTTTCTTTATAGGATCTACATCGACTAAATTAGGATAGGATATTGGACTAGGTCTGTTAAACGAAAATACACACCTCCTGCGGACAAGAGTTGTTTCCCTAGTCTAAATGGTTCAGATCTAGAACAAAACACAAACACCAAATGTTAAACTTTCCCTAGATCTAGTTAATCACTTGAATGAAATGCCATGATATTTCTCTCAAAGGTTGTCCTCATTATCCTCACAGAAGAAACTGTAAAATATGGAAAACAACAAAAAAACACAATAGCATACAATATAATAAACTAGAACTATGCTCGTGACCAAGGAATCAAGCAATACATACAAATAAAATAGTAAATATGGGAAAGAAAAGACATTTTTTATTAGAAATTATTGGAGAGACTACAACCTTTATGCCTTGGTGTTGAGAGTTCCTTCCAATGGCTCCTTGCCTCCAATATCTTAAGAATTATTTTGGAAGAGTGTGGGTATGCAACACAATTCTTCCTCCTCTTCCCCATGGGTGATGAGCCAGTATTTAAAGGCATGGGAGGATAGGGATGGTTGAGTAAATGGTGGGTGAGGTGGATAGGAGATCCCAAAAGGATGGATCTCGATCTCTAGCTGGTCCTAAACCATAGGGATGAGGCTCCACGGAGGTAAGCTTCGAGAAGCCTCTCGAAGCTTCTCTTTTTGCCTTGAAAACTCGAGCACTACTCCTTTAATGAAGAAAACATGTGATGCTAAGGGGGTAACGCTTCTTGCAGTAAGACTAGAAGCGGTGGCCCCACTCTTTGCTCATGTATCAGGAGCGTTGTTGAATTAGGTAACGCCTTTTGTCAATGGAAGAGGAGTGTTACCATCTCAAAACAAGGAAAACTTGCAAGGGGATCATTTGAACCTTCATTTCTCTAGGGAAAAATTTGAGGGATTAGAGCAAACAAGGGAATACCTATCTCATAAAATGATGGTGATGAGATTTAGGTGTAACAAGATCATCTTCAACTATCCTACATCACTTAAACTCAGACTTGTGGCTTATCTTCTAGGTAAATCCCAAGTTTGCAAGAGATCAACTGGAAAGATCCTATAACATAGGAGTTAAGAACAAGGTCCTGTGAGGACTTAGTTGCAGAGATACCCCTCCAATACTTTGTTCGAGAATAAACCATGATTGTTGTGCGTACGAGGATTCTTTCAGTACCACCTTGGGCCCCATGAGGTGCCGGTGCTGTCTGAATTTCGGGCTTAGATACCCTGTCCATGCACATCAATGAGACCTGTGATTGTTCCGTCGGATTCTTTTTGTAAGCTTGGTAGCCTTAGTATCCATACTTTAGGATTCTTTAACGGGTGACGATGGAAGGCTATTTCCACTATACCTAGGGCATACTTGGGAGCAAACCCCAGATAACAATTTGGGAAGGCGTTTTGGTGATTCAAACACTTGCACCCAGTAAACTTATCACAGGACCCCAAGTAACTATTCTCAAATCTTCACTGGTTTGTTCTAGACCCTAATCATCCCAGACACTCCTTTTGAACGTGTATCTTTTACCTGCTTGTGTTTGTAATACTTAGGATTTTTTTAGTGGTGTGCTCTGTGGACTGCTTGTGATCTAGTTTGACCTTTAGGTGTGTGATTTAAATCTTTTGCTATGGAGGATCAACCTCCTCTTAGGTCTCAAAGGTTTCAAACCCTTCCTCCACTCTCAATAGTGGAGATTCCACTGCCACCTTAAAGGCAAAGATTATATACAAATGGTTCTTTTGAATCGCCTGGAGTCAGTGAAATTCTAGGGGAACCTGAACTTTGTTATACTCAGATTGATCCCTTGTTAGTGGAAATTGAATATTTGTAAGCTCAAGAGTTTGCGAGGAATTACAATTTACCTCTAACTAACTTAAGAGATCATGTTTTAGTGAAAGTTTGTCCGTTCGATCCACCTGGTATTGGTGTTCCTTTGATTTCTATTATGTCTAGCTCAGGAGAAGGTCTAGAGGATATGTCTACCCCCACTTCAGCCATGTTGGCTAGTGGAGTCTCTCCTTCACCGGTCAGTGCACCTAGGCCAAGTATTTCTACTGCATCAGTAGTGTCCTTAAACTTTAATTCATCAACTCTGGTATCTCCAATTTCCCAAGAGGCTAATCCGTCAGCACCCTTAAATAATGTTGGTCCATATAGCATGGTGATCACTGGGATACCTAGTGTACCTTTTACTTCCTCTCTGTTATTTCAAAACACTCCAAGTGGTCCTAGTGGTTCCACTTCATTTGTCCAAGGCTTTCAGTGGTATGGGGGACACATTCCTCCATCCGCTCCTTATGTAGGTCCTTCTCCTACTTATGTTGGTGTATCATCTGGAAGTCTGAATCCCTTTTCAGGGTTCATCTTT
The DNA here is from genome assembly GCA_001517045.1 of Pseudotsuga menziesii. Classification (NCBI taxonomy): domain Eukaryota; kingdom Viridiplantae; phylum Streptophyta; class Pinopsida; order Pinales; family Pinaceae; genus Pseudotsuga; species Pseudotsuga menziesii. The sequence goes on along the minus strand of LPNX010479269.1, from coordinate 149,529 downwards.
TAGACTTCTAGTCGAGTTTCGGTTGCACCTTTTGGTAGCTCTCCTTTTTCACTTTTCAGTGGGGGAATCACAGCTCTTGTATTTGCAACTCCAACTTCAGCTGGAATCAGTCGAACGCAGTACAACACACCCCATGTTAGTGATCCTTTGGCCTTTGGGTGGAATCCGTTTCAAAACATTACTAGTTCTTCACAGCTGGTGGCTGGGGGAAACCCCAACCTCTTTTTTAGGATTGTTGGCGCAGGCACTTCCTCACCCTAGACTCCTCGATATCAATCTCTGAATCAGCCCAGATTACCCTTTCTGACAAATTTAAACTTGCCACATTTATCGAAACTCGTGAATGACCCTGTGCACCATGATTCGACTTGGCCTCCAGTTTCGATTAAATTACCTTCTAACATTCCTAAGTTTGAAGGGAAAACTAGTGAGGATCTGGGTGACCATGTCACGATGTTCCATCTTTGTTGGTCCTACAACTCGTTGAACAATGACTTGGTTCAACTGAGGTTTTTTCAACGAACTTTGACAAGTGTAGTGACAAAATGGTATATTGAACTCCCGTCGACCACCTATGACATTTTTCTTGATTTAGAAACCATTTTATTGAATCAATTTCAACTTGCTACCCAGTATGATGTCGGTATAGACCTTATGTTGACCTTTCAACAAAACAAGGACACTAATATATCTAACCACATTCAGGAGTGGAGAAGGAGAAAGAGGCTTATCAAATCCAATATTCCTCTCGGGTTATTGCTGGAATGGTTTTTGAAGTCTTTATTGTCGTATATTTCAAAATACGTTTCAACGTCGGGAGCGACGATGGAGGAGGAGGCCATACTCAAGGCCCAACAACTGGATTTGATATATGCCCAGTCTGGGATTCTCTATGATATTATTCCTGAGGTGCCAGGGTCCACCACAGACTTTTCTAAACCTAATCCTGGACCACATGTCGATGGCATGGTGGGTTCAGTTGACACATCAACTGTGGAATCACTAGCCAATGAGATCCATGAACTGTCAGTGAAGCAATCTGCAACGGAGGTAGCCACGGATGCCACCCCCTCACCTGAGAGTGTGAATGTTTATACCGCGTAATCTACCCAAAATAGAAATCAATATCCTGGTGGGAAAAAGAGTAAGGGCAAGAAGGGTGAGGGAAAACAACATAAACAGAAGCCCACAAACAATGCTGAGGAGGGGGGAGAAAAGAAGAAAGTCAAATTTCCTTGCAAGATTTTCCAGGAAGACCATTTGACCTAGCAATGTCTCTTAATGGATCAAGCACAAAAGTTGTTGAAACAACAAAAATTGGTCATCTGGAAGGATCTGTTTCCATAAGGATAGAATGCAACTTCTAGTGATCCGAAAAACACTTCGGGCATGCAAAATGATCCTTCTACTGATCAATCTTATATCAAAATGGTCTGATCCCATACCTTGTTACAGACCAAAGCTAAGAATTATGAATCAGAGGCTCAGCAAGAAAACAAGCAAATTGTCGAAACATCAGCCCCACTTTCAATAGATAAACTAGCTGATACTATGCTGAAGATACCGAAAGGTGCCTTTAAAAAGACATTTCACAACCCTAACATGAGGGTCACTTCGAACTACTCAGTCGTAGAACATTTGGCCCAAACTCCTTTTACAATGTCAACCTTAGAAGTGTTGCATAGTTGTCCTTCGCATCGAGATGCGCTTTTAGTGACCATCGATAATATGAAATCTACGAACCTAATGGCTAAGTTCAATCTTTTTAATGTCAAACCACGCCTACCTTCCATGTGGCCTTTTCCATTGATTTTTCCCATGGAGTGAAAACTAGGGCCCAACTAATCTCAATTAATCGCATTATATATTTTTTAAGGTCAAACTAAGGTATACGCGACTATTGATATAGGCAACATGCGTATGACACGCGAGTTGCTCAAAGGAAACTCGCGTACACTGATGTACGCGGGTTGCAATGTAGATAGTCGCATACAGTACGTGAGTTGCAATGGAGATAGTAGGGTACGCAACTCAACACTGAGAAAAATTATATAGCAAGCTGGTTTAAGGGTAAATGCATCCCACATCATGCCCATCTATAGTGTTTTGGCAAACTTCAATCCTAATATGTTTTTTTGTGTACCAACATAAAGAATGTCAGCACTCGGATGGAGAAGTGTCATTTGGGTTGATAACATATGCCCCCTAATGTGTGAGGTCAGAGGGAAGCGATGGCCGAAATACATTATAATCATTATCTTGTAGAACTCAGAGGTCCAATGGAGTAGAGGAAGTACCTTAAACAAATACATAGCAATGTCGTATACAGAGTCATATCTGAGGATGCCATGTTCAATATACTGGAACACTAGGTCCTTTACAATATTTGAGTACATCATATGATATGGGTTCAAGACCACGTATATTACAAAGGTGGATCGAAGCCACAATATACAATAATGTTGAATCTTCAAAGATCTGGAAACTGTGTAAGTGAACACAACATAGTCTTACACAACTTAGATCATAGATATGAACCTAAGTTCTTCATCAAAAATCCAAAAGAACCAGTACAATCCATGCCATATGAATAAATGTTGTTGAAGTCAAACATGGAGAGGATTCAACATATTGTCAACCAATAGGTGATAATTGACAACTGAAGCAAAGGAATTCACCAATAATGAAAGTGTATCCTGAGGTACGATCATCAAAACTTTAGGTCTTCATTGTCAGGAAGTGCTGATGAGAAAACAAACTATGATAAGGAAGGCAATAGATCCTCCAACGGATCACAAGAGTGACTAGGAACTAGATAAAGGACGGTAGACACAAGTAATATCAGATAGAACAATGATGGAAACAGGATAAAAATCAGATGCAGGGATAAATCCTTGAACAGTGAGCACGACACAGAGATGACCCAAGGCAACTTTTAACTTTATAGATAATACAACTAGACTTATCTGTCATGTAGGAGACATGATCAGATTCCCCAGGTATAATGGAAAAGTGGAGGAGTAAGAAACTCGAAGTGATAACTGAACTGAAAGCGAACAGTGAGACATGAGTATCAGAAAATACATAGAGTGCTATGTTTAAGGATGACATGCTACCACTGACTAAGAATCGAAAGAAAACTTCTTCCTTATCTTTCCTGTTAAATTTTAACAAGTCCAGGAAAGTCGACTCAAGTCTCTCTTCATTTTTTGACAAGCTTGAAGAGAAGAGGGAATAATTCTTTATAGTGTCACTGATTCGTGGATTTTATGAGCCCGAACTAGTACATGGTCACTTGGTGTTTTCATATTTAGAGAGTCCAGGGGGGGTCCTTTTTCGTCCAATTTAGTCTCTTGAGGCTAAAAAAGTGTAAAACATACCACAGAAGAACTCTCTTAACTTCCATAGAAGAAAAGGTGAACCTTTTTCGTACTTAGTCAGGGAGATCCGAAAAAGGTTAAATTACCACCTACCCAACTCTCCTTCGAGAGCAACATATAGATTGAGTTTTATGAGTGTGAAGGAAAGCAAGATCACTTGGAAAGATCCATTTGAGTACGAGGAATGGGGATTACAACAATAAACTCGATGTTTTGTTCTTGGTGTTTAACAAGCATGACAAAGACATAAAGTACACTCGGAATCTTTTTCATGTTTAGGTCTAGAGCATGAAAAAGAGAAAACTGAGCTCATATCGGGTGTTCCTTTTCTGTAAATTTAGTCCCTCAGGTCCGAAAAAGTGATAAACCTATACCTAAGAATACTCTTCTCAATTCTGCAGAAAAGAGAGTGATCCTTTCTCATTTTATTCCACATGGTCCAAGAAAGAGATAACCTACCACCAATGTAGATGCCCATTCACATATTCTTAATGAGCCTAAATGGACAAGTTTACTCGGCAGTCAAGTCTATTTTGAGGAGTTAGACCTGGGCCTAAAGAAACTCCATAAGGGTGGGGAGTCTTATAAAAGGATAGCTTGTAAAAAGAGACCAAAATGAGGCTAAATTTGGCATGAAAAATAGCTAAAGAGACTCCCCTGAACCTATTGACAAATGCAGCATGAGTATCAAAATACAATAAGTAGGTTCTAAATGAGGATACTCATGTGAGGAAAGTCCTATCCACAGAAGAACAATGGCATAAATGAGGTATTAATGGTTAAAATACCATAGTCTGTGGTCAAAGTGGTAATTTTAGGGTTAAAATGGATTAGGTGTGAATGCAAAAATGCATGTGAATGACCGAAATCCGATCCTATATGAGCGAAAAACAACTTCAAATGACCTTAGACCTGTCACATTGAAGAAAAAGACATGGTATTAGTTTGATTTTTATAAAAAATATGAACTATAGGTAAAAACCCACTTTTAAAATAATATTTCTATAAATAGTTCAAAATAGAAAGCAAAACTCACCGTTTGACTTTTTACCCAAAATAGACAGGTTTTACCTCTTCCTTTGTTTGCTCGTTGTGTATAACTCGGTGGACAATTCTCAAAACCACAAGTGCCAGGAAAAACTGCACTCCATGCTCTTTCATTTGATCCAAGCAAATTTCAATTTTTTGCTAAAATATGATGTTTTACACCGTCCTCAAAGCAGCCACGCTGTGTACGTGGGTACGGTATATCAACAGTCACATACACTCGTTTTGTACGTGGGTTGCCCGAAAGAAAGTCACATACAATACGCGACTTGTCCAAAGGACAAGATCTTACACTACGCAAGGTAGAAAAAAGCTATGTAGGGCCAAAAACAAAATTTTTCCTATGAATTTAATGTTTGATAAATGGCTTACTATCAGATTGAAACATGGTGCTTGAGTGGAGGGAGAGGGAGCATGAAGACATGGACCAAGAAGCTCTACAGGATGCCCCCACGGTAAATGATTTGTGGCAAAGTGGGTTGCTAAAATTCTTCTGTACCTCGCCTATGCGATCCAATGTCCGCCTGTTAGAGTTTATGATAAACTATTGGGATCGTGATCTTGGTATGTTTGACCTACAAGGTGAGTTTCTAGAGATCACCCTAGAAGATGTCTATTTTATCTCTGGCTTGTCACGACGCGGAGCTCCGATTAAGTTGGAAGGTACCGGTAGAGGCAGTGACCTTCTAAGTGTGCAAAACTACATAGATACATACTGTGCACCTGGTACTTAAAAGAGGGGTAGCTGCATCCCTATTGTTCATATTCGCAGCTTGCCATTACAGGTGTTGGCGAGTACTATAGTGAGGGTTGCAGGGTCATCATCACTTCACCTTGCAACTCGAAACCAAATGAGACTTGCAGTGGACTATCTACAAGGATCCCTATGTGACTGGTGTTCGGGAGTAATCCCGATAATGAGGAAGCAACTCTCTGACTGTAAAAGAGGCCAACAGAAAAACCTCGGTTATTCTAGAATATTGGTGGCCTTTTTCTTTGAGAGTGTGCTGGGTTTGAGTCCTGCAGTACCACTACCAGTTCGTTCTCCCCATCAGCCTAGACTGAGTAGGTGGGGAGAAATCTTCCTCTACCAGGGAGGCGGTGGATCGGTTCAGAGTGTTTACGATGATGACTTCTACTTATGGTGGGAGCGATAGCTACTAGCACTGGAACAGTTTCCATATGCTGGGATAGATTTCCAAGGTGACACCAACCTTGTCCTTCCTCTTGGAGGAGCATGGGGAGCATCAGGTATTTTTGTTTTAAAGCTTTTAAATTTTTGTGAATTTTACTCATAAAGATATATACATATGTATAAGAGTTTTTAATCCTTCTAAATGTTAAAATGCAGATATTGGACCAGTCCACCCTGCTGGGCATCCATGTATGTATGTGCGTCCTGTGGTAGGAGAAGACCATGGTTTGATAAGGGTTCTTGAGGGAAATATGGCCAGGCTTACCCAAAGAGTACCTACTTTATGTATTGAGCATATCACTGTCGTTATGCAGGAGCTAGTGTTTGGTATACCACCTATCTAGATACGCCTTATGAGGTGGGTAGCTAGAGCAGTACTTGTGTACATCGACACCGTTGAGGCTGCTGCAGCTGAGGAAGCTGAAGAAGCCCGAGAGCAGTGTGATCAGGATGATCAGGGGGACTAGGGTGGTCCAGTTGATCAGGGCAGTCAAGCTTATACCTAGGAGTATTTTATGGACTTCAATCCATTTTTTGTATATTATACAGTTATGACTGGATCTGAGGATCAGAAACTCGACCTATCTATATGGACAAATATTCACACACACACACACACACACATATATATTGCCGGTTTTATTTACATGTGTTTTGTAATGTATCCGTTGTATATTTTTATGCAAAATGTGTTAAGTGCCAATCCAAGATATAATTAACATACACATCAGTTAATGAATTTTGATTTCTTGGAATATGATTGAATGTAATAAACTAAAAAGTTCTTTCCAATAACCTAACTTGCATAAACTGATGTAGTAAAATAGGGTTCTGCACCTGATAAGCTCGATTGAGCTGGGAAATCACCAGTTGAGAGTCAAATCTGACTTCCAGCTGAGTGATACCACATGACAAAGCATCCCATAAAAGCTCAATGACAGCCCTGTATTTGGCCACATTATTGGTAGCAGGACCTAGGCAAGTGCCTCAAGAGGCAACTAGCTGTCCTAAGGGTGAGTAGATGACCCATGCGACTGAATCCAAGTTACAAGTGTGGCGACTAGCGCCATCTGTGAAACCTACGAACCACTCGGAAGACATATTTAACAACCAACATATGGTATAAGAACACAAACCGAGGAACTATTGTACATAAAATACATACAATAAAAATACAGGAAAAAGCGCTAAGCCTAAGCATAGTACTTTTTCAAGTAGATCCTATTTCTAGGCTCGGGCAGCTTATTCCCCTCGAAATCTGTTAATTCGTATGCACCTTTCTTAAGAAATTTTGACATGACATAAGGTCCTAACCACATAGACCTGAATTTCCCTACCCCCAGGGGTTCTTTGTCTTGATCCTAGAGCAAGACAAGCTCCCCTTCAGAAAAAATATGAGGTTTGACCGATTTATCGTATTGATTTTTGACCCTATTTTTATGAGCTTCGTTTGCTGTCAGCGCATCTCTACACTGCTCATCTAGATGTTCTAAATGTAACAAACATTCTTCTAGCTTTGTCGTATCAGGTAACACATGGATAGCAATCTTTAAAGACGTGATTTTGCATTCAATCGGGGTGACTGCTTCCAGTCCGTGAACGAGTTGGAAAGGAGAGAACCCTGTAGCAGTTTTCACATTGGTGTGATATGCCCAAAGTGCAGGATAAAGTATGATGTGCCAATTGGAATAGGCTGCATTAATAGTGTGCTTAAGAATAGTCTTCAAGGTTTTATTAACAGCCTTGACTTGACCGTTCACTTGAGGATAGAAAGAAGATGAATGATCTGGTCTAAACCATAGCATAGTGGTCAATTCAGTCATCATACTATTTTGGAAGTGACTTCCATGATCAGTGAAAATCTCTTTAGCTATACTGAACTATGCGATAATTTGGTTAAAAACGAAAAAAGTTGTTGTTTCCTCGTCAGCTTTATAGGTGGGAATTTCCTTTGCCCACTTCGTGAAATAATCTACAGCGACAATGATATGTTTGTGCCCCCCAGCTGAGACAAGGTTGCACGTCACGTAATCTATCCCCCACTTCGTGAAGGAGCCCACTGAGATGACAGCAAATAACGGAGTAGGATGCGACCACATCTTTCTGGTGTAAAGCTAACAAGGATGACAGTGCTTCACGGCTTCCACACAATATTTAAAGATCGTGGGCCAGAAATAACCGGGACGTAATATCTTCTGGGTTGTTGCTAACCTAGATAAATGACCCCCACATGGTCCACTACGGGCATCATTTAGGACAGTCTGTACTTCTTTGTGGGTAAGACATCGATGCAAAACAGAATTTACCCCCCAAGATATAAGGTATCTCCAATAATGAGGTAGTTTTTGGCATGTACACGTAGTTTGTATCGTTTCTTCCCGCGAGAAGGATGCAAGGTACTTCAAAGTCTGGAGATAAATAAGTATATCTCCATACCAAGGGTCAGAGGTGGAGATCAAAAAGATATGCTCATCTGGGAATGAGTCTTCTTCAATGACTACATCTTCCTCTACCGAAAATTCTGCAATGAGCTTAGCAAAAACTAAGGATTTTTTGGATTTGGCGGACTAGAAATCTAAGTCAAACTCCTGAATAATGTCTATCCATTTATTGAATTTGCCTCCAACTATCCATCAGGACAAAACACATTGGAAGGGATTAACATCCGCCACTATCGTCTTGGTCCTCAGTAAGATGTAGTGACGCAACCTCTGAACAGCATGCACAGCTGCCAAGGCCAACTTCTCGATGTGGGAATACCTAAGTTCAAGGCTAGCTAAAGCACAGCTAAGATAGTAGACGACATGCTCTTGGAGTTTATCATCCTCCTGGACTAGTACTACCCCTATGGTCGACTCAGATGTGGCCAGATACAATATCAAATTATGAGAGTAATCCGGCGGGCGAAGTAATGGTGCTGACAACAAAGCTTTCTTTAATGCCTCGAATGCAAGTTGTGCGATTTCATCCCATACAAATGGGGTGTCCTACTTCAACAGGCGCATGAAAACTTTAGTAATCTTGGCATGATTTACAATAAAACGTCGAAGGAAGTTGGACTTCCCTTGCAGGCTTTAAAGCTGCATGATATAATGAGGAGGAGGCAGATTTACGATGGCCTCAACTTTCAAAGGATCGACCTGAATGCCTTTGTTGGAAACAATGAATCCGAGTAGTATCCCTAACTCGAAACAGAAAACGCACTTGTGGGGATTCAAGCGAATTTTGTAGTATCTGCATCGTTCAAAAATCAAACGCAAGTGATATGGGTGATCAATCCTCTTACGATAATGTGCTAGCATATCATCAAGGTAGGGTTTGACAATGGCTTTAATGTCATGAAAGGCAAAATTCATTGCCCGTTGAAAGGTTGCCCCTGCATTTTTCAATCCAAAGGGAATTTTCTTGTATGCGAAGGTACCCCAAGGACAGATGAAAGCTGTTTTATTTTGGTCTTCCGGTTTAATTTGGATTTGATTATACCCAGAGAAACCATCCATAAACTAAAAGACTTCACTCCCCGCAATGGCATCAATGATTTGATCTATGAATGGTGTGGGGTAGTTATCCTTAGGACAGGATTTGTTTAGATCTCGAAAGTTAGTACAAACACGTATGGTCCCTTGTTTTTTGTCGATAGGAATAGGGTTGGATACCCATTCTGTCAAAGCTATCGGGTAAATGAAACCGGCTTTCAGCAGTTTATCAACTTCGTCCTTAACAGCTGCCACTTTATGCGGATTGACAAGTCTCAACTTTTGTCGAACGGGTCTAGCATTAGGGTAAGTTCGTATTTCATGCTTGACTATTGATGAATCTATGCTTGGCATCTCCTCATATGACCAGGAAAATACGTCGTGGAATTCCTTAAACAAGTTTGTATAGATCGCAATCTCTTCTGGAGAGCATTTTGCGTCGATGTGTACATTTTGCACAACGTTTGGGTTTGCAAAGATGTTGATAGGAATGGTAGCGGAAATGTTTGCCATATTCCCCTAGGTAAATATTCCTTCCCTTGGTAAGGGATTAATAGGTGTATCAACATCATTTGCCAGTCTCATATGGAACTCCTGGTTCTCAATCTTGCTTAAATATGGAAGAAAATAGGATTGATGGTGAATATCTTCGCATATCTTATCTCGTCTGCACATGGTTTCCAGAATGGCTTCATCAGAAGGCAAAACCATATCTAAGTAGTCTCAAGAATGCAAAGAGTTCATTGCCCAAGCAGGCAGATAAGCTTCTTCCGGCTCCTCTGAGACTGTGAGAGGGACCGGAATGGGATCAACAGCGGTATGAACGATAGCTTGATAAGATACTTCCGCTGCCGATAAGGGCAGTTCAGTTTCATGGTGGGAAGGAAGAACCCAAGGATCTATTCTATCAACAATCGTTACTATAGACTTCCCTACACTAGTAGAACCTAGATAATTAATCAGAGCTGGAATATCGAATGTGCCCATCAATGATGCATACATTACAACCCCTAAGCTCTTTGAAGCAGGTTTAACCTGATCAACCAATGGTACGGTTGACTCATTAGTTTCCATGCAGCCTTTTCAAGTAAAACTGAGTTGGTATACAGTAACCAACTTCCCTTCATGTGGAAACACTACTACCTGAAATACGACCGATGCAATAGTTGACATGGCATAAGTCCAACTTCTCCCCAAGAGCAAGTTATAATCCAAAGGTGCATCAATCACCTCTACCTCAACAGACACTGCTTTCCCTGCCAACTTAATTTCAAAAGCCGGTAGGATACCATGTGGATGAAATGATCTTCCATCGAAAGCAGTAAGTAGGGTGTTCGATGGAACCAGCTCTGGAGATCCAAGAGCTTTCCAACAAGACAGGGACATGACACATGTAGAAGCACCCTTGTCAACAACTGCCCTTCCAATGGTTTTTCCGCCATGGATGACATCTATCGATAAGGCTACATGATATGGCAGGTGAATTTTGACATCAGACAAATTAAACTTCGCCATGACACTCGATGAGTCCATACTGCCTAAGGTTGCTAAGAGTGCATCTTGCTACGCAGGAAAACTCTGTAACACCTCTAAAGCCGACTTCACACAAGGATTTTGGGCTAAATATTCAACTATAGAGTAGTTTGTTGCAGCCCTAGCATTGGGATTGTGCAAGGTTTTCTTGAAGATACCTTTCGATATCTTGGGCATAGGTTCGGCAGGTTTCTCAATCATGAGAATGTTGGAAGTTTCACCTATCGACTTACCATTCTCCGAAGCCTCTGTTTCATAGTTCGTGTTCCTAGTCTGGAGTAAAGTCTAGGATCGAACCATGTTGATATAATTAGGGTCAGAAGCATTTGGGGTGCCCCATAGTGCATTTGAAGCTAAAGCTGAATTCTGTCCTTGGGGAAAAGGATCCTTCAGGACAACCGGTTGCTGGCCTTTTAATAGCTTCTGAGCTTGTTCCATAAGGGGACATTGATGGGTCAGGTGATCTTCACGGCACAAATTACATGGTAATTTCACCTCCTTTTCTTTTTTACCCCCATCAACATTGTTTGTGGGTTTTTGCTTGTTTTGGTTTCCCTCACCTTTTTTTCCTTTCTTATTTTTCCCACCAGGCTGTTGATTGCCCTTCTGAGAAGATTGTACAAAAACATTTGTATTCTAGGGTGAGGGGGTAGCCTTTGCTACCTCCATCGTAGAATGTTTGACAGACAACTCATGGAGCTGTTTATCCAAAGACTCTGTAATGGGAGATTTCATAGAACCAACCACACCACCAGCATGGGGTCCAAGCTTAGGTTTCTATACATTGTGCGTTGGCCTCGGTGCATTAGGAATGATTTCATATAAAATCCTAGATTGAGGTCACTCCCGAAGTAGATACATCCTTAGATATATATGGCAATAGGGATTTAAGGAACCATTCTAGTAAAAACTCGGGAGGAATAGTGGCTTTGATAAGGCTCTTTCATCTTCTCCACTCTTGGATGTGATCCAAAATATGAGTCGCCTTGTCCTGTCGAAAGGTAGACAACAAGTCTATCCTAAAATCATATCAGACAGGAAGTTGGAAGTGACTAAGGAATACATTAGCCAAGTCCCAAAAACTATCAAACGCAGAAGAAGGCAGTTCAATGTACCATTTTGTTGCAGTACTAGTTAGAGTTCTTTGGAACAGTCTCAACTGAACTGTATTGTCATTCAATGAGTTGGAAGAGCACCACAAATGGAAACTGGTCGCATGAGCTCCTGGATCATCACCAACTTTGCCTTCGAATTTTGGGATGTCTGAGGGTAGCTTGGTTGGAACGGGTGGCCAAGAGGAGTTATGTCTCACCGGGTCATTCATTAGTTTTGACAAATCTGGCAAGTTTAACATTGCCAAGAAAGGGAGCTTGGGTCTAACTGGAGCATTAAAAGTACCAGCTTGGGGATTAGAGGGACTTGCCCCCATGTTCCCATATGTGAAGGTGGGGTTTCCCCCTGCTGCCAGTTGCGAAGTGATTGGGATGCTTTGCAAAGGATTCCATCCATAAGCTAGTGGATTGTTTATGTGCGGTGCAGTGTATGAGGTTATAGCTGCCCCAGTTGAAACTGGGGTTTGGAACACGGGAGCAGGTATCCCTCCGCTGAAAAGAGAGAAAGGAGAGCTCGTGAAAGGAGCTGAACCGGAGTTTGAAGACCTTGACCATAAGGATTAGGGTTTTCGAACTGCACCCCTACATATGCAGGTGTCGGACCTACATATGGAGTGGGTGGGGGAATGTGCCCCCCATTCCAAGGAAAACCCTAGACAAATTTCAAGAATCCTGTAATGTCCCTTTTTTGGAATTTTATTAAATGACCAATTTTCCAATTTTTTCACAATTTTGGCTCTTGACTAGTTTTGATGTTTAGATCTCCAAATTGACCCAAATGCTTCCAAATTTTCTCTGAAGGTACATGAATGATAATATAACTTAAATATATTTCTCATGTATGTTTTTTTACCTCCCAATTACCTCTACAAACTTGTTTAATGTTCTGTTCAAAGTAGGAGTCTTTACTAGCAAATTGGGGATCCAATTCCCCCTGAGTAATTGCCGGAAATGGATTCACAAATGATCCCAAATTGACTTGAATTTCTGAAAAGAGGCTGGGTATGTGTAAGGGACCTTTTCAAAGTCTCATATTCATCATGTTTCAGTTTATACAGGCTGTTATGACTCTTTCCAAAACAACTCCCAAGTCACAATTTTGACCCTTGGGGAAATTGCACCAAATCTTCTCCCAATGCAATAAAAATGAGTAAAATGGCTTCCAATGCTTAAGTAATAAACATGAGACCTGAAATACACATTAATTACAGTCCATACATCATAAATTTATCATAGATACATTCCTCCATTCTAAATAATAAGCATTACCATGACATATATCAAAATGGAGTGGAAATGGTCATTGTTTGCTCATTAAAAGTCATTTTGACATACAACTATTGGGAATTTCGACTTGAAAATTTATGAGAATGAAGAGAAGAGAATATTTAACTTATTACAATCATAAATGGACAATTAAAGGCTTTCCCAATTTGAAATCATTAGCATTACAATGGTTCACAACAAGATAGTGGGGAAATGACACTATTTCTTCATTGTTCAACATTTTTACATGAATTATTTTGGGTGTTTCGACTTGAGAGTATTATGAAAATTAAATATGGAGCATATACATCAGAACATAATATAATTGGCATTATAATCTTCCCCAAAGATATCAATAGCTCACCCAAAACGCAATCCCTCCATTGGCATGAATATGGTGTGGAAACTGGAAAGAGTTGAGAGAGAGTGCTGAAATAGAAGAATCCACATGATTTCCTGTATTTTACACCTTAAAATAAGACTCCATTAAATCTCCATAAAATACCTAATTGGCCTTTCCAAACACCAACTAGGATGGGAATCTTTCACCCTCGAAATCGGCTTAAGCAAGAAAACTAGTCATCCACTAGCTCTCACAATTCACAAATGAGAAAAAGCTTCTTCTCATGACTGATCCTTGTATTTTATAAGCATAATTGGTATTCTAAGGTTCCAAATCCATCCATAAACCAAATCCAAGTTGAATTGGTGTGGCTGCTCATGCTATGCCATGTGGCCTCTCTCTTCACCTTCCCTCTTCTCCCAAATTTGAGTAGGATCCTCTTGGCCTTCTCCAACTCCCAATTTCGATGTCCAAGATGCTCTATTCAGGCATGACATGTCATTATGTCAGTATTTCATCCTTCATATCTGACTTGGGTCATAACTATCATAGAATCTCCATCATTGGTGTCATAGCTGTCATAAATGTAAGGGGAATCTAGCCAAGTGTCCATGAAACTCTCATTTGGCTCTTCCTCTCCCATGTAAGTTACAATTCATCCAAAATTTTACCTATGAAGTATATGGACAAGTATATTAACATTATAATCCATACAAAAACATTATACTTCCCATATATTCAAATTTGCAAGAGAAAGATACCATTTAACATAGGAGTTCTAGCTAGTGTGGGCCCCATAGTCTCCACGTGTCTTCATGCTCCATTGTCACTTCCATTTTCTCTTGTATTTATTAAATAAGATACATTATCAAATATTTATCCCCTTCTAATGTCTAAACATCATTTATTATCCCCCTTATTCCAAATCTCAAAGCTTCCACCCCCAATCTAGGAAACTAGTGATTTTCCACCTTGGCAATTATTTGACTTTTAGCATCCCTTTGACAAATTTCATGAATATGGAAAATGTGATTTGGCCATTGTGACCCAATTTAAAATTTGGGACATCACAAATCCTCCCTTCCCAATATTGCTTGTCCTCAAGCAATTTCAAACATGGTTGTTGAAGAACCTGCTTTATGTACGATTCTTTCAAGTTGCCACTGAGCTGCCCACCTTGAGTCTTTGAGATTCCATGAATATTTCAGAGAGGAACCACCATGCTTGCTGCTGCACTACTCTGATTAACATCACCTTATTAAGTTGGGAATCCATCTACCATACTGCTTGTTTCCTAAATAATTTGAAATCAATCAGACTAAAAACTATACCAGGGTCCCATTGCTTGCATTGCACTCCATTAATTAAGAGTGCTCTCCAACCCATACCATTTGAAAAGAGAATTCCTAGATCCCATTTTCTTGTATGTATTCTTCCAAACATCATGAGTGCATAATATATATCATCAAAGTATATAAAAAAATAATAAGAATGTACATCAAGGAGGTGCCTCACCAAGAAATCATGAAAGTGCTTATACCTCCCAATGAGTAGACTACCATTTTCCAAGTGCATACAAGCTTCAAGTGACCAATCAAATATGTTCCAATGACATAGTTGAGGATCCCATGTCCCATTATGCTGCTCCAAAGATATATAATGTTCATCAATATAATCAGCCACGTGTTCTTTCATCCAAGGAATGAATGAATAACCTCCACCAAAATCTAAACCAAATAATGAGCAAAGAAAACATGAAGACTTCAAGTGGATCAAAGAAGTCTCATCAATACACCCATGAATATGTATATCATCATGAAATAACAGAGGATTTTGTGGCCAATAATAATTTTCCTCAATCGTATCCCTCTTCATCCAAGTGTTGGATGAAGTTCCTCCCATATCAAATGAACCAAGTGTTGAGCAAGAAAAACCATGAGTCTTCAAGTGACTCAAATGAACATCATAGGTGCACCCATGTAGATGTGTATAATAATAATGTAAACAAGGATGCTTCTGAAAATGTAAATAATATGGTTCTCTAATAATTCCATCATCAAAAGGAGAAATAGAATTTCCATGCTCTTCATGTGGCACCATCAAAAAGAAACCTTTCACCCATACTTCATTAGGATGACTACTGCAAAATTTAGAAGTGTAGGATGTAGGAGAAAGAACCAACTCACCCAAATGATCAGTAAGTGAAAAATTGTCATAATGTGAAGTATCCATAGGGTTAGGATTATTCACCTCCCTAGAAAATGCAAAAATTTCCTCATGGGTTAATTCCAAGGTTGTGGAATTATGCACTTCTTCAAAAATTGTGTAACCATTTTCAAGAGGCAACTCAAGTTCCTCTTCTACCATTAATCACGGGGTCTTCACTTAGTGAAACCATGCCATAGCATGTTCGTTT
>LPNX010479269.1:97280-126301 GCA_001517045.1 Pseudotsuga menziesii | reverse complement strand
ATGTATTCAACTGAGAATAAGACACTCAAAATGAAGAGAAAATTTGATATGAATAACACCAACCAAGATAAAATGCAAAGCTATAATTTTACTTCTACAGTATCAGGTAGTAACCTCAGCACTATTCCACTGAAGGATATGACTGATCTTGAACAAGAGATTCTTCCCATGAAGACTGCCTCAGATGTTGTTGAGCGAGTGCAGAGAAAGCAAAATTACCATGATGAAAATGGGGGGGGAGGTCTAGATAAGATTTTGGTCAAACATGTCTCAAAACTGGAGAAGGAGATAACAGGAAGCTAATCATAATTACAAGCAATAACAGGAAGCTAATCATAGGCTTCATTTTGGGCTCTGTTTGTGCTCTCTCTGTGGTAAAGGCTCAATTGGGTATTTCAGAGAATGCAATCACAGCCCATGATACAGTAGGAGCCCCACTGCAGTAAGGTCCCATTTTTGGTAGTTGCAGGATTTTTAGTGTGCATCACTGGAGTGCTGAGGATAGGAGCGTTCTTTTTGTTTGGGGATTGCATTTAAAGCAGCCTAGCTATGTTTAAGAGGCCTATTTGGGTATTTGCAGGGATTGCATTGAGAGCCCAACATTGGCCTGTTTGGATACTTTGAAGGAATTGGAAGGGTGAGGAGTGGCCTGTTTCAGCAGTGCAAATAACGTATTCAAAGCTCAACGGGTCAATGGAATTCTGAGTACAATATCAGGCCTTCTTAGGTGTTGTGGGGAATGCATTGAGAGCTCAGAAGATAACAATGGAATCTTGCTCATTTGTGAAGGTTTTGGTTGGAGTGTTGGCACTGAGAATCCCAGTCTCATCGAAGCCTACCAGAACAGGTGTCCATCCTACTACTTCTCCGTGCTTTTGTGCGATCAGACTGCCTAATCTGCCCCCTTAGACTGTTGTAGCCCCCCTGATTTCCCCAAGGTCATCTGACCCAGATGTTCATAACATCTCGGCCAGCTTCCATCTTGAGCAGATTGATTTGAAGAAGTTGTCTTCTTCTTGTTTGCGGTACTCAAAACTATGCTTGGAGATTGTAGTAAATGCTGGAAGACAGGGATCAACCTGTGGTTTGGCTCTAGGGAAGCTGTTGGGGAAATTTAGAGTCCCTCTGGACCTTGAGGGTGCCAATGAAAAGGCCATTGTTTTCCACAGTGGATGGGTTTCAATTGGAAAATCTAAGCTGGATGGTGCACAGATGCATTTCAATGTTAGAGCTCAGCCAGACCTTAGGTATGTGTTTCAGTTTGACGGGGAAATAGGATCAAGCCCTCAAGTTTTGCAATCAGAGGAATCATTTCAGAGGGTGCAAAGAAGTCTGAATCACTATGATAGTAAGGATGGAGAGTTTAGGAATCAAAGATTAAACACACTACATATTTAATTTCTATACCCATATATACCCATAATCATTACCATTACATATTTAATTTCTATATCA
Organism: Pseudotsuga menziesii; assembly: GCA_001517045.1. Classification (NCBI taxonomy): domain Eukaryota; kingdom Viridiplantae; phylum Streptophyta; class Pinopsida; order Pinales; family Pinaceae; genus Pseudotsuga; species Pseudotsuga menziesii. The sequence goes on along the minus strand of LPNX010479269.1, from coordinate 124,846 downwards.
ATTCAAATCTCAGAAAACAGAGAAAGCAACTTGCAGTAAACTGTGTAGATCTAAAGCAGCAGTGAACGGGGATGGAGGTAAAATATAATCAAAGGGAAAACCAACGTTCAATAAGAATCCAGAGTATAAGTCCGATTCCGATTCCGATTCTGCAAATTCTGATGATTCGTACCTCCAAGAATGATATGCAATGGCTTTCCAAAAAACGCTGCTACGGTGAATAAATGCCCTCAGCAACAGCTTCTTAGATTTCAAAAGTGCACCTCAGCTTGGTGCAGGTGCACTCAAACCCCATACCACAAGCAAAGAGCTTGCAGGCACAGGCACCGCAGGTGCATTCAGACCTCAGACCACCAGCAAAGAACTCGCAGGCATAGGCACACTCAGACCTCAGACCACCAGCAAAGAGCTCGCAGGCATAGGCACCACAGGTGCACTCAGACCTTAGACCAATAGCAAAGAGTTCGCAGGCACAGGCACACTTAGACCTCAGACCACCAGCAAAGAGCTCGCAAGCACAGGCATCGCAGGCACATGCACCTAGCAAGCAGGACTGGTGAAGCGCTCGGGCGAAAATGTTGAATAAAAAATACCCCAACATATTGGGTATTTAAATAGTAAAAAAAAAAACCTAATTACCCCTAATATACCCCCAATATATTAATTTTTAATTTTTTAATTTTAACCCCCCCAATATGAACGGACGTGATATCATATTGGTCCCTAGGTGACGCCCCCGTGCCATTAATAGTGATTGGATCTCATCACTTTCATCATCAAGAACCTGCAATTTTTCATGTTTCTCATGATCCATCATGTCATGAGAATCCTCCAAGCAATCTACCTTAGGAAAATCTGAAACATCGGAGGAAAAACAAGTGTCTTGCAACTTTTCAAGAAGTTGCTCATTTTGAATTGTGAGCTTATCAATAAATTCATTATTTTTCAAGTAGGATTCATGTAACCATTCAATAAGCTCAATGAAATTTTTTCTATCAAAAATCAAATACATGAAATTACCTTTGATGTTGCACATTGCTCTTTGGATCTTCTCCATGTCTTCAAGGAAGGATGGATCCTCCAAGGAAGTAGCTCTCCAACAAGAATTTGATAACAATGCTTGAGTGTCATGGAGTATGCTAAGGGCCTCTTGTATCTTATTTTCATTCATATTTAAGGACCCTTCAAGAAAATGAGGCTCTTGCAAATGAACCTCCTCATATTCTTCCTTCTTGCTTGGACCAACTTCATGAAGCTCAAGTGGTGATGGGGAAGTTGATCTTGTTTCTTCTTCAACTGCTACAAGGTCTTCATTTTCATGTTTAATGGAATTTTGGCTTGCAACAACATTATGAAATCCGATCTCTATGTCACCAAAATATATTTGTGAGCACCCATCAGTAGGTACTCCTTCATAGTTCAAGCATCCGTCAGTAGATGCTCTTTGTTTCATTTCCAAGTTAGCATGTGTCTCAAAATTATCTTCAGTATTTTCAATAAAAACTTGTTCATACTCATGTGATGTCTCTTCATATTTTTCAGAGTCACTTGGGAGTGAATTTTGATCATCTTCATGTACTACTTCTTCTACTCCACCTATTTCAGAACTAGGTGGTTCATGGGTCTCCTCCTTTTGCTCCTTCAAACAAGTTGATGCATTTTTCTCCTTGGTTTTCTTGAATTCAATATATTTTTCCCAACTTTGGATAGCCAAAAATTCAAATCATTTCATAATATTCTTGGTAATTTCTTCAAATATAGGTTCCATGCTTTTTATTATCTCCTCACCATCATATGAGGTTCTCTTTTCATGCCTAGTCATAGTTTCCAAAAAATTGTCTTCTTCTCCTACTTTGTTTTCCTCTTCAACAAAAGCACTTTTAGTTTCAATATATAATTGTGGTCCCTGAATTATTGTACTCATAAATATCAGACCACATCAGGTGCCAAGATCATGCTCTGATACCACTGTAATGTCCATTTTTTGGAATTTTATTAAATGACCAATTTTCCAAATTTTTTCACAATTTTGGTTCTTGACTAGTTTGGATGTCTAGACCTCCAAATTGACCCAAATGCTTCCAAATTTTCTCTGAAGGTACATTACTGATAATATAACTTAAATATCCTGATCATGCATGTTTTTTTACCTCCCAATTACTTCTGCAAACTTGTTTAATGTTCTGTTCAAAGTAGGAGTCTTTACTAGCAAATTGGGGATCCAATTCCCCCTGGGTAATTGTCGGAAATGACTTCACAAATGATCCCAAATTCACTTGAATTTCTGAAAAGAGGCTGGGTATGTGTAAGGTACCTTTTCAAAGTCTCATATGCATCATGGTTCGGTTTATACAGGCTGTTATGACTCTTTCCAAAACAACTCCCAAGTGCAATTTCGACCCTTGGGGAAATTGCACCAAATCTTCTCCCAATGCAATAAAAATGAGTAAAATGGCTTCCAATGCTTAAGTAATGAACATGAGACTTGAAATAAATATGAATTAAATTCCATCCATCATACATTTATCAGATATACATTCCTCCATTCGAAATAATAAGCATTACCATGGGATATATCAAAATAGAGTGGAAATGGTCATTGTTTGCTCATTAAAGGTCATTTTGACATACAAATCTTGGGAATTTCGACTTGAAATTTTTTGAGAATGAATAAAAGAGAATATTTAACTGATTCCAATTGTAAATCAACAATGAAAGGCTCTCCCAATTCGAAATCATTAGCATTACAATGGTTCACAACAAGATAGTGGGGAAATGACACTATTTCTTCATTGTTCAACATTTTTACATGAATTATTTTGGCTATTTCTACCTAAGAGTCTTATAAACATGAAATAAAGAGCATATAAATCAGTGCATAAGATAATTTTCATTATAATCTTCCCCAAAGAGATCAATAGCTCACCCAAAGCGCAATCCCTCCATTGGCATGAATATGGTGTGAAAACTGGAAATAGTGTTGAGAGAGTGCTGCCATAGAAGAACCCACATGATTTCATGTAGCTTACACATGAATATAATACTCCATTAAATCTCCATGAAATACCTGAGTGGCCTTTCCAAACACCAACTAGGATGGGAATCTTTCAGCCTCGAAATTGGCTTAAGCAAGAAAACTAGTCATCCACTAGCTCTCACAATTCACAAATGACAATTTCACAAATGAGAAAAAGCTTCTTCTCATGGATGATCCTTGTATTTTATAAAAATAATTGGTATTCTAAGGTTCCAAATCCATCCATAAACCAAATCTAACTCGAATTGGTGTGGCTGCTCATGCTATGCCATGTGGCCTCTCTCTTCACCTTCCCTCTTCTCCCAAATTTTAGTAGGAGCCTCTTGGCATTCTCCAACTCCCAATTTCGACCTCCAAGATGATCTATTCAGGGCTGACATGTCATTATGTTAGTATTTCAGCCTTCATATCTGACTTGGGTCATAAATGTCATAGAATCTCCATCATTGGTGTCATAGCTGTCATAAATGCAAGGGGAATCTAGCCAAGTGTCCATGAAACTCCCATTTGGCTCTTCATCTCCCATGTAAGTTACAATTCATCCCAAATTCGACCTATGAAGTATATGGACAAGTATATTAACATTATAATCCATAGAAAAACATTATACTTCCCATATATTCAAATTTGCAAGAGAAAGATACCATTTAACATAGGAATTCTAGCTAGTGTGGGCCCCATAGTCTCCATGTGTCTTCATGCTCCATTGTCACTTCCATTTTCTCTTGTATTTATTTAATAAGATATATTATTAAATATTTATCCCCTTCTAATGTCTAAACATCATTTATTATCCCCCTTATTCCAAATCTCAAAGCTTTCACCCCTAATCTAGGAAACTAGTGATTTTCCACCTTGGCAATTATTTGACTTTTAGCATCCCTTTGACAACTTTCATGAATATGGAAAATGTGATTTGGCCATTGTGACCCAATTTAAAATTTGGGACATTACAGATCCTATAGGACCACTCTGAGCAGTGCGTGCGAAGGAAGTAGGAACTAAAGGTACACTAGGAATCCCAATGACCATGCCACCAGAAGTACCTCCTAAATTTGTGGGAGCTGGTGGTTGAACCACCCAGCTAGCTGGAGTTAAAGGTGTAGTAGGTATACTTGTTCTAGGGGCACCTACCGGGGGAGGTGGCACCCCTTCAACCGGAGCGGCTAAGGTGGAAGTAGAAGAACTTTCTCCTGCAGTAGACATTAGTCTGCCCAGAGGGACACCAATCACGGGTAAATTGAAAGGACGAACCCAAACCTGATCTAACCTTGCTATTTCGATATTTTCTTTGTTTTTGTGCATTTATAGGGAACCACGCATGTGCTATAAGCAATAAGCAATGCCACCACCTAAAGTCAGTTAGCAGGAAGCGGTGGCACCACTTGGGACCAGTAATCAGGAAGCGGTTCTCGACCAAAACCGCTCTGTCAATGACTCTGCACGCGGTGCCAGGTAGGCCTTTTCCAGGCTTGGTTTTTCAAAGTTTTTTGCAAAAATTTTGGTTAGTTGTTTTCAGTTATGAATGTCTGGGTTTGTATTAAAGATGTCTAAGTGCTTGAATGATGAATTTGATGCGGTAAAAGGCTTTTTTTGTTAAAATCAAAGAGCTAGGATAGGTTCATCTTGTCATTAGCTTGTATACTTGGATTTGAGTTTTTCGAAAGGAGTGTTGCTTGAGAGCTTAGTATCAGTTAGATCTGAGTCTTATTGCTAGATAGATCTGAAAAGAAAGACTTAATTGATTGATAGCTTGTTTCATTTTTCATTAAAATTTTGTGAAGGACTTCTTTTTGCTTTGAAAAAGAAATTTTTTTGTTGAGAGTTATTCATATTTTTGTTGGAGGATGAATCATTGGACCTCTGATTAGCCTCATCAGCTTTCAGATCTCCATCTTTCTTCTCTTTCTTTTACATCTTTCTTCTCATCAGAAGAAAAATATTAATAGTTTTAAGTTAGATCTTTCTCATTTTAAAGAAAAAATTGAAAAAATGTTGATTATGCCTTTAAGTTTGTTTTGTCTTTCTTAGAAAAGGAGATCTTACCTTAGTTTGCTTGCTTTCAAAATTGGTTTGAAGTTTGTTGCTTGTTCTCTTTCTCGGAAAAGTTTGGTTTAGTGTAGCAGTTTGAGAAAATTTTTGGTTTTAGAACGGAAATTGAAAATAAAAATACTTTCTCCTTCCCATAGGTAGGCATGTCTTGAAAGGTAAAGTGAAATTACCTGCATTTCATACTTGCATGGCTTTACATTTATGTCAAAATCTCATGCATTCACCTAACCGCTTGTTGGGTGTTATAATATCTTAATTAATTCACCTAATATTTGATTATCGACCAAGGTTGGTAAACTTCGAGTTGACACAAAGTATATGCGAAGGTAGAGGGTTTCCTAGGGTGTCGAAGAAATATTTTAACAAAGAAAAGACTGAAAGATCTTTCAAAATGAAAAACCAAGTCAAACTCCTATAAATTCAACTAGAAAGGTAATTAAACCAAACAGAGTGCTAGACTAGAGCAGTATCAAGCTATACTACTCTATCTATGGACAAATACTGAAAGATAAAAAATATAAATAAGTAAACTTTAAGAAAATAAAATTCCTTTTTACTTAACTATTCCACCTCTTAATGTAAGAAATCTTTATAAACAACTTCAGAGATAACTATATAATGCATTATAACAAAATTACAACAACTGGAGACACTTTTACAAATTCAACAACTTAAGCTATTCATACAATTAACAAATGTACATAATGGTAAAACTAAATTATCTAGTTCCACTCTCCTTGGTTGTTCTGTGGATATGCATTTACTGTGATTGGAACTTGAGGAGGAGTAGTGTCAAAATGGCTTTCAAATGAAGTAAAGAACTGAATGGAATCAAATCGAACTTAACTTCTACAAATATGTGCAAACTAAGGAAAGTCCAATTACAGGTGATGGTAAACATGGTGATCTATTCCATAAGCAAATAATTCTTAATTAAAAAGATATTGTGAACAACTAATATAATAAGAGACAAGATTATCTCTAAATATTACCTTCATAAATAGCCAATTCAAATGTAAACAAAATATATCTTATAGACAAGTAACAGACATTAATGAAAGAAGCAAGTAGAAAACTTAATAAAGAAGATTTAATAAAAGAAGCAAGTAGAAAACTTAATAAAGAATATTGAATTATGAAGCAAGTAGAAAACTTAATAAGATAACTCATTTAAGTCCTACTCTATAAGTCTCTTTAGTCACCACATAGTGAAAGAAACATGTCCTACTACCATAACCAATCTACAAAGTGCTAGTGTACTTCTCTAGAATTTTAACATGTCTAACCCTAAACTTATCATACACAAGGATAAATAAAATTAAACTAAAGATATAATTATCACAAATTATGATAGCATTGAAGAAGGAAATTAGAAACCAAAAGAAATAGAATCACAAAGCAAAACTCAAAACATCTTCAGGATGAAAGGAGGTAAAAGATGGGAATAGAACTTAATAAACACTTTAAACAATCTAACCTATATTCTTAATGATAAACATAACCATTACCTAACTACTACAGTCAAAACCTATTCTAGAAGCTAAAGAAACAGAGCTTTAAACAGGTTTAAAACAAAACATGAATATTAAAGGCTGAAAGAAAGGTTGGATAATAGACTCAAAGGTAGGTCTGAACGACAGGCGGAACAGGCTGTCTGAATGACAGTTTGTATACATAAAACACTAGAATTTTAAGAAATAGTTAATCTAAATGATTTCAAGATCATATGATTCATGGACATGATAACAAAATGCATAAGGAATGATAAGCAACCCTACTTAATGATCAAATTCAACAATAAAGTAACTTAAACTAATTAATAATTATAAAGACGTCATTATCTATTGCATTTATAACAAAACAAAAGTAAATAAAACTGAATCTAATGTAAATAGATAACTTATACTAATCTATAGTTATAGAAAGAAAATGCTTTCTATCATTAAATAAAACAAACTGAAATGTGATTGAACTAAATCTAAGACTTAGATAAAAGCTGACATAATCAAACCTAACTACAACAAAACTAAACCTATAGAGTTAAACTAACTAAAATCTATTTAATTGTAACAATGAAACCAAACATAACGCTGAAAGGAAAGCTGGAAAGTAAACTGAAAACAAAGCTATGCGCGCAACCAGTTAATCAACTCTGGAAATAAAGCTACATTAACAACACAACATTATAATGTGATCTATGCTACCATAAACAATGACATGAACGATTACAGTAATTAAGCTAGAAATGAAACTATACTAGTTACAGGAAGGAGATAAAGAAAATACACACAAGATAGAAACCACTGGTTGATGAGCGGCCCTCTCAGCAATCAGGGTGGCAACTTGCTAAATGCTTACTCGAACACGATCATATACAGCATGAACATAACTTCTATTAAAGTGCAAAACAGTATTATGGAGTTTCTCAAATTGACTGATTACATATGAAAATCCACTAACTAAGCACTCGCGTGGAGGCTGATATATATATTGTTTACAGAGGTGACCAGGTTGACCCTTTAGTGGTCGACTACTCTCTAAATTTAGTCAACCATGACTGCAATCAACTATTCACATGCCAACACATAGCGTTCCTCCTTCTCCTTCGCGCGTCGATTCTCCATCATGCGTGATGTGGCATGAAGATTCTCTTTGGTGTGGACTGGTGGCGTAGTGTTGAGCAGAGGAGCATGCTGGCGAGTCTTCTCGAATGAGGATCGTCCTACCACCCAGACATGTGGACAATAGGCAGTTTGTAGACCGTTCCATGCTTTGACATTTGGGAATCTATAATCAGCAGTGCGCGGTTGGCTCGGTGGCCTGAACGGTGAGCTGGAGAGTGAGTTGGATATGCTCTACGTATATCTAGGGTGGATGCATTGTCTGTTCGTTGGCTCGTTGAAGACTATGGTCTGCAATAATGATTTCATACATTAACATATCTTTGAATATCATCAATTTAACTAATAAAATCATGAAATAATAGAAACAAACCATAATTTGCATAAATCTGAAATATAGTCGTACTTGAGTCTAAATAGTGAGCTGCATGACAGAAAACACGCCAAAAGGTAACAAAACATATGTCAAACATGTAAATTAACAGCCAAAAATGGTGACAAAACTAGGATCAACGCCGCTCAAGATAAAATTAACGGTAGTTATAGGTCTTAAATTGTATATAAATTTGAGTGATAAGTTAGTGACGTGTTCGGGCATCGTAAAACGTAGGAGCTGTCGTTACTCACCTGCACTCTAACTCGGGACTCACGTGGTTCTTCCACGTACCGTCGGTATATCGAACGACCTTTCACGTACCCTTGAGGTGTATAGAAAGGTACTTCACGTACTCGATTGTATATCGGAAGGCTCCTTGTGGACGGTTGTGCATTAGACAACACTAATACCGATTTGAGCTCCCACGTACCTTGTGTATATCAGGAGACCCCACTAGGCTTCCTTTTCCAACTAAGAAAATCCTTTTAGTCATCTTGTTTGGAGCAATACACCGAGAAAAACACTCAGGGAGACTACTACGCATGTACCTTGAGTATATCGCAAGTTGCACCTGCTTGACAATTCTGGTGAGAGACCGACTATTTTGAGCCCATCCTATCACTTAAGTTTTCTTGTGGCTTGTAGCTTGAGTAGGAGAAAACTTTGTGTGATTTTTCTTAGCTCTGAAACCCTAGGTTAGGTTTAGTGACTGATACAATCTGGCTGAGTTTCAATTGAGATGATCCATAAGGAATCAGGCTTACCATTCGATTTTCCTCCTGTTATGGGAGAAAGTCCAATGGAAGCCATCGACCAAGGAGCTGCAACTAGTTCCCATGAGGAAGAAAATCTAGTTGTAGAAAGTGGAGATCAATGCACTTCTTACGTTAATCCCTTGGCTCAACAGCCTCCTATGGCTGATACTTCCTTTAATCCTCCTATGAAAGGTCGTACCGATAGTCCTAATGAACCACAGTATGGCCCTGATGCTTCATTTTGGAGAATGTCTATGGGTCAGGACATTTCCTCATTTGGGGTTAATAGAACCTCTCCTGAACAAACTTCTATAGGTGAAGAAGAATATAGGCAAATCCAAGCATATATTCACCGTGCACGAGATTTTCAAGAGAGAATGCAAAGACTGGACAAAGATCTGGCCGTGCCTGCACCTCATAATGAATCTATATTAGGTAGATTACCTCTTAATATAGATCGTTGTCCTATGGCTGAAATTAGAGATTCCACTTATGGTTACCCACCACATGGTGAGACTTCTCGCAATCCAGGTCAAACCTCCAATTCTGTGCCTACGGTTTTGAATTCTAGGTCTATCTCTAGTCATCCTATACCTTCTATGGTTGGGGGCAACCTTCAATTCCAGTAGCGTCTATACCTTTTAATGTTGGAGGCAACCCCCGGCGTGACCTACATTACCCGTTAATGGAATTGTTACTAATAATAGACATACCTCTACTGCAGGACAATTCGCAGTATATGTTCCTCCCACCAATACAAATATGGTAAACCCTCCATTAAGTTTGGGTCAGCCCTTAGTGACACAACCTACAGTTAATCAACCCTCATGGGGCTACGGTTACCCAGCAAATCAAGTACCTGTATGGAATATGAATTATCAACCTACCTCTACAGGAATGTCCTACACTGGAATTCCGTACCTTGGGAATACATTTACACTGTGGGGGCAACCCAACTGGTCTTACATGCCAGCAATAGGAGGAATACCTATTCATACTAATACAAGTCTCTAAGGACCACCTTATGAAGGTCCTCCCCCTTGGGGGGCTGGACGTCCCCCTCCTGCTGGTCCTGGAGGTCCTGGTGGGCCTCTTCCTGGTGGTTCTGGAGGTCATCGCAGTCCTCCTCCTGGAGGTACTGGTGGGCCTCTTCCTGGTGGTTCTGGAGGTCATGGCAGTCCTCCTCCTGGAGGTACTGGTGGGCCTCCTCCCAGTGGTCCTCGATATCCCAGCGGGCCAGGCGGCCCTGGTGGTCCTGGTGGTCCTAATGATCCCAACCTTGGAGGTCAACCCCCTTCAGGTGGAGCTTCGGGAAGTTCATCATCTCAATCGTCATTTCAACAACCTGTATACCAGTAAACATATGGTCCTACTGGTGGATACATGCCTTATCAATACTTCTAGTATGTGGAACCCAATCGTTAGTTACCCTTCCTAGCAACTTTGGATTTACCTGATTTATCCAAATTAATTAATGATCCCATTCGACACAACCCTTCGTGGCCAACAATTCCGATAAAGTTTCCATCAAACATTCCAAAATTTGATGGAAAGCAGGGAGATGATCCCAAAAACCATGTTATGACCTTCCATCTGTGGTGTTCTTCAAACTCCTTGATGGATGATTATGTTCGTTTAAGGCTCTTCCAGTGCACATTGACTGGTACAGTTGCGAAATGGTACATTGAACTTCCACAACATTCATTTATGGACTTTAGCTCTCTGGCAACTATTTTTCTTACGCACTTTTATCTACCCATTCATTACGAAATGGGTACAGATCTTTAAAATTCACTCCGTCAGAACACCTCCACGCACATCGCGGACCATATCCACGAGTGGAGAAGGAGGAGAAGGCTTATTAAAGCTCCCATCCTGGACCAACTTCTAGCTGATTGGTTCACTAAGTCATTGTTGCCTCCTATCGCCCAAGATGTGGCTATGCATTGTTTTGTTACTGAAGAGAAGGCTATTAGTCGTGCTTAGTATCTATATTTGGTCTATTCCCAATCTGGAATGTTGTATGACTTAATTCTGCAAGCTCCTCACCCCAGCACTGATCCCACTAAGCCACCAACAGAAACTCCTGTTGATGGGGTGGTTGGTTCCATCCATCCCTTGTCGACAGCAAAACCTTCCAAGCAACCAAATTATTCTACCACTGCTTCTTCAACTACTACAGTTTAAGCCGAGGTAAATGCTATTCAAAGCACACAAACCCCCAACAACAAGAAAAAAGGAGAAGATAAAAACATGAAACCTGGAAACCAACAGGAGAATCCTAAACCAATGACCAATGATAATTATAAAGGGAAGAGGAAAGCCAAATATCCCTGCTTATTGTGTGGAGGAGATCACTTCACAAAATAATGTCCTCATCATGACGAGATTAGCAAATTTTTGAAGAGCAACCTCGCACCAACAGTTCTTATTGATCCTTTTCCTTCTCAACAACAACTGATAGACCACATGTCTAATCAGGGTAACCCTAATTCCATGAAGGAAATCCAGATGATGTTTTCTGAGACCATCAGTTTGAGTACTCGCAGTCAATCATATGACAAGACAGTAGAGAAAAAGGATGAGAATCCTCCTTCTGACAAAGTTCCTTCTACTAGTTCTCCTCCATCTTCATCTAATTGCCCTCTCATGATCAAAAAACCTAATCTTGATTCAATTCTACAACCACCTAAGGCTACCCTCAGGAAGTTGTTTTTAAATCCCAATGCTCGAGCTGCCCAATTTTATAATGCCGTTGAATATCTATCTCAGGCTCCTTGTGTGATGTCTACCCTTGAGGTACTCCACAACTATCCAACGCAGCGTAAAAACCTGCTAACAGCTTTGGGGGCACTAGACCCAGATAATACCAACTTGATTCATTTCAACGTAGAGAACTATGAATCTAGACTACCACACCAACTTGCATTTCAAATTGCCTCTAGAGTGGTTGGGAGAAAGGTCCATCGGACCGTCCTGGATGAAGGAGCTTCAACCTCCGTCTTGTCTATAGCCTATTGGAGGGCCATTGGCTCTCCTGAGGTTATGAAATCACCTACTACTTTAAAAGTTTCTGATGGATGGGGTTTCCAGCCCCATAGTCTATTGCCAGCACTTTCTTTTGAGCTTGGGGGCAATACTATTTCCATTCAAGTGGAAGTGGTTGATGCCTCGTTAGATTACAATATTCTATTGGGGAGGAATTGGTTTTATGATATGACCGTTGTCACTTCCATGGTATTTAGAACTCTCCAATTTCCACATTTAGGGAAGATTGTGACTATTGATAACCTTGACTATTGTACGTCGGATGTTACAACCCCTACAATGAATAACATCCCTATGCTAGGTTAGTCCCTTCCTCCTTATCAGTCAATTGGGGTAGGTATGCTGAAAGACTCCACCCTTATGGGTGTGTTTCCGTCAGCCCCTCCTAGTACAGAAGTGGCGACAGTAAATATGATTTCCACAACTGGCTATAGTACCAAAGGCAAAGGAATTGTTGAGTCATTCTCCCTTGGCCCGTGTGAAGCAATGTATGATGCTATCCAGTCCATTTCCAATGACCATGTTGATGATCTTCATGTCGTGGCTTCGGATCCATACCATCTACCTTATTGGTTGGAACCCTCTCTTCCCACTCTAGATTATCTCACACAGACTTTTCCTTTGGATGAGTCCATTATGGAGATCATGAGTGAGAATGAACCCATTTGGGAAGATCACAATAATTGATCTTCTTTTCTTCCCAATGCCACTTTGGTGGGTTTTGACCTTGAATCACTTATCGGTACTAATATTGTCACCCATCCACAAACATCGATATTGTTGCAAAATATGGAATCCGAAGGAAACCTATGCAACATTACTAAAACTACCCCAATTGACATATGAGTCAAACCTGGAACCATTGAACATGTTCATGTAGGGCAGAACTGCTTGAGGGAGGAAACTGAAGCATATAGAGCATTATTCGAAGAATTCCAAGATAATTTTTCCTGGACTTATGAGGAGATTCCTAGGATAAACCCATCTATTATGGTTCATGAAATTAAAATCTATCCTACGACAAAACCTGTCAGGCATAAATTGCGTCAAGTCCATCCCTAGAAGGTTGCGGCTATTAAAGTTGAAGTAGAAAAACTTCTAAAGGCAGGATTTATTTATCCTATACCCCTGATGGAATGGGTATCTAACATTGTCCCTGTGAACAAAAAGCAAGGCACCATTAGAGTCTGTATCGATTTCCTAGACCTGAACAAAGCTTGTTCCAAGGACAATTTTCTGACTCTGCATATCGATCAGATTATCGACAACTATCCTAGAAGTGGCATCTTCTCATTCATGGATGGATTTTCTGGCTATAATCAGATTGAGATATTGCCCACCGATCAGCACAAAACAACATTTTGATTTCTGTGGGGAACTTTTTCCTATAGGCAGTTACCGTTTGGCCTTAAGAATGTCCGAGCTACATTCCAGCGTGGCATGTCTTATGCGTTTCACAATATTAAAAACATTATGGATCTATACCTTGACGATCTCCTAGCATATTCACAACAATGGGAAGACCACTCTGGGCATCTTAGAGACATTTTTCTAAGATGTCGTCATTATAACTTACGAACCAATCCACACAAATGTGTTTTTTGAGTTGAAATGGGATGTCTCCTTGGCTTTGTGGTTTCTAAGGATGGCATCTGGATTGATCCACTGAAGATTGCTTCTATATTGGCCCTACTTGCCCCAACAAATATTGTTGAACTCCAAAGTTTGCAAGGGAAGGAAAACTTTCTCCATCGTTTCGTTTGCAATTTCGATGAGAAAACGCACGGTTATATGCGTCTCCTAAAGAAGAAGACTCCATTCTTCTGGGATGACTAGGCCCAGTGAGCCTTTGATAATCTCAAGCATGCTCTGACTCATTCACCCGTGATACAACCCCCATATTATTCAAAGGGCTTTCTCTTGTATGTTTTTGCCTCCACTACTACCATTGGAATGGTTTTAGCGCAGGAAAATCCCAATGGTCAAGAGCACGTGATATATTACGCCAGTAAGAATCTTATTGATTCTAAAACCCGATACTCGCGTGTGGAGAAGCTAGCATTGGCCATGGTCATTGATGTTCAAAAATTTTGCCATTACATCTTGCTTCGCACTACCATGGTACTTGCAAATCATAACCCTATGTACTATATCCTGACTCGTCGGGTACTAGGGGGGGAATATTCCCGTTGGATTTTCATCCTGCAGGAATTCAACCTTGAGTTTTCCAAGGTTGCTTCAAAGAAATCCTCGGTCTCTGTAGATTTGATGTGTGACCTTCCCTGTGATTTGATGGATACTGAGCCCAGTGATTCATTTACAGATGAAATCATGTTCTTGATAAGCACGACAGACCCATGGTATGGAGATTTAATTATTTATCTCCAAACTCAATGATTTCAGCCCAATATAACCTAGCACGATCGTCGTCGTATCTGCCACCACTCAAAATACTTCCTTATCTTAAATGATACATTGTATAGACGTGGTATCGATTCCATTCTTCGACGATGCCTTACACATGAGGAGGCTGAACAAGTCCTTAACGATTGCCACTCAGGAGCATGTGGCGGTCATCTTTCTAGGATGGCTACATCCCAGAAAATCCTTCGCGCTGGCTATTTCTGGCCTTCAATCTTCAAAGAATGTCACGAGGTTGTTAAGAAATGCCCACCCTGCCAACATTTCTATCCGAAAAGGTGGACCCACCCTGCTCCTTTACACCATGTTATTGCAGTTGGCCCTTTTGCCAAATGGGGAATTGATTTTATGCATTGTAAGCCTACCTCAGCCGGGGGGCATGGTTACATCATCGTAGCCGTTAATTATTTCACAAAATGGGCTGAGGCTATGCCTACGTATGCAGAGGATGGTAATACTTCCGCCCTCTTCTTATTTAATCACGTGATAGCTAGGTTCGGAGTCCCATAGTCTATTGCCACTGACCATGGATCACATTTCCAGAATCAGATGATGATCGAGTTGAGTACGAAGTTGGGTTTTTGCCATGAAAACTCAACTCCTTACTATTCGCAGGCTAATGGTCAGGTCGAAGCCATTAACAAAGTTCTGAAAACTATGTTGTGGAGGATTGTTGGAGATCATAAATCCAACTGGCACTTGACTCTCTTTTCTGATCTTTGGGCTTACAAGACTTCAGTAAAAACAACGATTGGTTCACACAATTCCAGTTAGTTTACAGACTCGAAGTTTTCCTTCCTATCCAATTCCAAATTCCATCACTAAAACTTGCAGTAGAAATCCTGCCAAACACTTCCACTGAGGAAGAAATATTTCTATACCTGGATAATCTTGACGAAACTAGAAGAGATGTCGCATTAGCTAATGAGGCACATAAGAAATGCGTCAAGGCCCAATACAGTAAATATGTTCAGCCTCAGGTTTTCAATGAAGGTGACCTGGTTCTGACCTACGATTAGAGACACGATAAACTAGGTAAAGGGAAGTTCGAGTCAATGTGGTATGGTCCCTTTGTCGTCAGCAAATGTTTAGAGAAAGGAGCTTATGAGCTCATATATTATGACGGGATACACTTCGGGCAACCTCGCAATGGGTTGTACCTGAAGAGGTACTGTGCTTAAAATATTTTTGTATGGTATCGTGTATATATGTATATTATTGGCTTTCAATGTGTTGTGTCTTGATTCAATATGGTGTTGAGTTTAGTGTCCAAACCATTTATACCATGTTTTGGTTATGCATATCGGATGGCTTTTTACGGCTTCGCTGATGGTGCTTGTCATCACACCCTGAACCTTGCTTCAGCTACTTGGGTTCTCTATTCCCGGACTCATGACTTGATCAGTTCAGGAGCGGTTTGTATTGGTCCCCCTAAAAACAACATCATCGAGTATCAGGCGATAATAGGTCTATTGACTGAGGCTGCATTTCGGAACGTTCAAGACTAGGTAGTGTTTATGGATTCACAATTAGTGCTTTGTCATCTAAACCATGTCTATACCATCAGAAACCCGGTACTTCTTCGTTTATTTCAGAGAGTACGTTTATTAGAGAGGTCATTCGAATATATCACGTATAGGCACGTCCCTAGGTCAGATAATATGGTTGTTGATTCGTTAGCAAACTACATCCTAGACTGGTATATTGCTCATTCATAACTTGCAAAATAAACATGGTTCATTGTAAAATAAACTGTAAATGACACCTAAAACTCATGTAAATATGATTTCCATTTGAGACATATAAACATCGGTAATGGGTTTGTGTGTGTGTGTGTGTGTGTATATATATATATATATATATATAAAGTGTTTTTTTACAAAAATGTGGTCACGAGACCTAATCTGAAGCACTATGGCTTTCAAGAAATACAAAATCATACAAAATCATAGAAAATAATTTTTAGAATAGGATGATAATAGAGCTTACCACTATGCTAGGTTTTAGGAAATACCACTCGTCTTCCTTTTACCCGCAAGCGAATGGGCAAGTAGAAGCAGTGAACAAAACTTTGAAAATCATTCTCAAGTGAACTATTAATGCAAGTAGGTCAAACTAACACATCATGTTGTATACAGCACTTTGGGTATATCGAACAAATGTTAATACTTCCACCGTATTTTCACCCTTCCATCTCGTTCATGGGGTGGAAGCAGTCATGCCGGTGGAATGCGAGATACCATCCTTTAAGATTGTCATTCATGTACTTCCTGATACTACTGAGATTGAGGAATGTTTGATGCATTTAGAACATCTAGATGAGCATCACAGAGATGCACTCACAACAAACGAAGCACATAAACAATGGGTGAAAAAATAATATGACAAAACCGTTAACTTAGGGTTTTCTCCGAAGGAGAGCTTGTTTTGGTCTTGGACCAGGATAAGGAACGTTTAAATCTATGTGGATAGGCCCATACATTGTGTCAAAAATTTAATTAAGGGTGTGTACGAGTTAGTGGATTATGATGGTAATAAGTTGTTGGAGCCCCAAAACGGGCTCTACCTAAAAAAAGTATTACGCTTAGGCATTATGCTTTGTCTTGTATTATAATTGTATAATTATGTAAATGGTTGTTAGTGGTTAGTGTTTCTTATATAGTCTAGATTTGTTTCAGATGTCTTTAGGGTGGTTTTTAGGGTTCATTGATGGTGCCAGTTGTCACACTTGCTACTTGGCTTCAGCTGCTTGGGTCATTTATACACCCACATGACAACTGGTTGCCTCAGGAGGCGTTCGCTTAGGTCCTAAAACTGACAATGTAGTCGAGTACAGTGTTGTCATTAAGATTCTTTGGGATGTTATATCGCATGGTATCACCTGCCTGGAAGTCAAACTTGACTCTTAGTTAGTGGTCCCTCAGCTCAATGGGGTCTACCAGGTGAGACACCCTACACTTTTACGTTAGTTTTTGTGGATTAAGTTACTTGAAATAAATTTTGAACATATTATATATCAACACATTTCAAGAAATCAAAACACTATTACTAATGCATTTGCTAACTACATTTTAGACTGACATTTGTCACACACTTTGTGAAATGAATACACATATACATAGAGACACATGTAAATAATCGAATATATGTGTGTGTGTTGTGTGTGTAAAAAGTACGTCTGTATACAACTAGTTCTGGTTCAAGGATCCAGTAAATATGTACATCAAAAATAAAAATAAATAGGATCATAATCCTTCATATGATAAAACTATGGAATCCCCTCATCCTCATCAGCTGCAGCTGTCTCCACGGACTCATGGTAACATAGGATAGCTCGGGACACCTTTCGGAGAAGGAATAACCAGGATGGAGGTGCACCTATGACATGCTCCTGCATGGCCATAGGAATCCTCTCCATCCTCAATGTCGGTACATCATCGGTAAGCCTAACCAACTTTCCATCCACATTACGAAGTATAGCTTCATCTCTGGCACCATCTACTGGTCGTACAAAGGTCCTAGGGTGTCCGTCTGGCCGGACAGTTCCAACATTTGCATATCATCAAAAGACGATTCAGACTTGAATATAAATACATATGTATATAGCATTATGAACAAAAATTCATAAAAATCAAATATTTCAAAAAGTAAAAGGCTTACCCATGTCTCCCCATGCTTCTCCAGGAGGGAGAGCTAGCTCAGGATCGCCACGAAAGTCCAAGCCTGCATATGGGAACTACTCTAGGGCGGGCACTTGGTGACTCCACCATGACTAGAAATCGTCATCGTAACCAGCCTGGTGAAGGAATACATCCCCCCACCACGTAATTCTAGGCGCACGAGGAGGGGAGGGTGGAAGTTTCACTACGGGGATCAAGGAAGGTACCCTCTCGAAGAGGAATGCAACTAGGATGCTCGCATAGCCAATTTTTTTCTTCTTCCCCGTCCTGCAGTATGAAAGTTGTTTCTTCATGATGAGGACCAATCCCAAACACGAGTCAAATTTCATAGCCTGTAGACACTCCATTGCTATGTGAATTTGGTTCTGTGTAGCTAAGTGCAAAGCAGATGACCCCACCACTCTAACAACAGTGCTCACAATCACTTTCAATGGGAATTTGGTGATCTATGTATTGGGATTTGTGTCACCAATTTCGGTGTGCCAGGTAAGCAGTATGTATTGAAATAATCATGTATGCTAAGGGGATCACCCCCACGGACGGTGCCACCCAAGTTCATAGGTGCCCCTCGATGAGACAATCCAGTAATAAAATAAATGTCTTTTGGAGAGAGATCTAGGGTCTCTCCCTAAAGATCGAACATGCCAAGTTCATGGTCCCACAACCGTACCAATGTCTCTAGTAATCGCACTTGGGATATCATGTTCGAAGTGCCGTAGAATTTCAACAATCCACACTTCCGGAGGGAATTAAGTGTCATCGTACCACCCATGGATAGCCTATCCATATCCTCATGCTCTCATTCCCACCACTCTAGATCCATTTTAGTCTTCCAATTCAACAATTTTACCATTAGATTTGATTAAAACCTTCATTGTGCAAAACTCGCGACGGTCCAGTGAGGACAGCACGAGCCACTCGTGGGTTCCTCACTGCAAACCCATGATCACTTTGTGAACTCGTGGGTTCTTCACTGCAAACCCACGATTACTTTGTGAACTCGTGGGTTCTTCACTGCAAACCCGCGATTACTTTGCGAACTCGCGACTTTGCAGTGGGCCACCCACAAGTGCTCCATGGTACCATTAGGGTAGGCCAAAAACACAAAATCAAGCATGGAATTTAATAATTGAAAGCATAAAAACAAATTTAAGGGAGATATGAAGTACCTGCAACTTGCAGATTGAAGTTTCGTCCACTAGATTGATCACACGAATCGTCTGAAGAGGAGAGGTAAAATTTGCACAAATTGGGTAAAAATCAAAGGTGATGTTTTTTTAACCTATTTCCACTATTTATAGTAAACATTTCATAATTTTTACCCACTTTTATATAGTTTGGATTATTTTCTGCTATTCGAACTAATGTTGGTTGTTTTTACCTAGATATTACATGTCATGGATGAAATTGGAATATGTTTCCTTTACATTTAGGATAAGATTTGGTCTCATTTTGCATATTGCACTTATACCTTATCCCTTGATGAACTTTAGGATCTCTTTTTTATCCATGGACTGTGATGTGCAACCACTTCTTACCTATCAAACATCATTGTTCTTCCATGGTTAGAACCTACCTCACATGGGTTACCCTAGTTAGAACACTTCTTGTCGATTATGGTACCCATGCCACATTTGTGCTAGGTTGCGGGAGCCTTTGTAGTTGTTTTTCACACAAGAATGAGCCTCAGTTTGTATCTTTTACTTAACTACCTTTGAATATAAGGTTCCTGCCTTATGGAGTTATCTTTAAGACCTGGTTTGACTCCTTAAACATGACTAGATAGTCGAGTTGCTTGTTCTTTCAGACTTGTTAAAGGAACTGAAGGATCATTCATAGTGGTATAGTTTAACCCTTTTCTGGACCCTATGGATTATTTACGAAAAAGGAATACTCTATCTTCTTCGGAATTTAGAAAAGTATCTTCATGTACAAATTTATCTCTTTTCCAGGCTTGGAGGACTAAACTTACAGAAAAGGAACCTGTTTGAGCTCACTTTTCTCTTTTTTGTTCTCTGGACCTAAACATGAAAAATATTATGAGCGTTCTTTATGCTATTGTCATGCTCATACCTCAGTACAAAGCATCGATTTTACTGATGTTTGTCCCATTCTCATAAACAAATGGAACCTTTTGAGTGATCTTTCCTTCCTTTGCATTCATTAAACTAAGGCTACATGATTTCTTTTGAAGGAGAGTCGGTTGGGTGATAGTTTACCCCTTTTTTCGACCTTGCCAACTAAGTACGAAAAATTTACACCTTAATTCTTCGGAATCTAAGAGAGTTCTCCTTTGGATTGCTTTATACATTTTCGGACTCGGGAGACTAAATTTATGAAAAATCACCCCTCTAGAGTCTTCTTTGGAGTTTTCAAACTCTCAAAACTATGAAAGCACCGATGAGCATTCATTAATTAGGGCTCGTAAAATCCACGGATAAGTGTTATATCAATCACTATTCTCTCTTTTCTTCGAGCTTGCTCAAAAATGAAGAAATACTCGAGTTGAATTTCTTGGACTCATTGAAACTTAATAAGAAAGGAAAGGAGGAAATACACTCTTTGGGTTATAAGTTTGTTGGCAACAAGTCATCCTTGAACAAATAACTAGTTTGAGTCTCCGAGTACTCATGTCTCGATTTTTCACTTCTCAATTCACCTATCATTTCGAGTCATTACTCCTCCACTTGTTCTGAAGACATGGGGAATTTTTTCATTTCTTCTACATGGCAGATAAGTCTAATTGTACCAATTGAAAGTCTAAAGCTTCCTTGGGTCATCATGTGTCGTGCTCATTATTCAAGGATATTTACCCTCATGTATGTCCATCCCGATCCCTATCACTTCCATCTCTGAGATCATATTATGTACATATTCCCTTATCCAAACTACCAGTTACTCATGTGACCTGTTGAAGGATTCAATGCATTCCTCCTCACAAAATGGATTCCAAGCAATACCTCATGTAGAAGAAGACCTAGAGTTTCAAAGATACTAGCTTAGGATCCGCTACTCATATTGGTGGACTCCTCTACATTGGTTTTAAGTAAAACTCTCTAACTGACACTCTGATGGCATCCTTCCATGTTACAAATTTAACTCATATATTCACATGGTAGGATTCGTAGTAGTTTCTATGGATTTGGATGAAGACCTTGGGTTACAGCCTATATAACCTAAGTTGCGCAAGATTGTGCTATGATTCTGTGACACTATTTCCAACTATAGAAGATCCATCATTCCACTATTGTGGCTTTGATACACCTTTGTAAAACTTACATGCCCCTATTTCCCATATTATATGATGTAAATGAATCTTGTAAAGGATCTAGTGTTCCACATTATTGAACATGGAATCCTTAGTGAAGATTTTGTAAATGACCTTGATTTTTATGTTTCAGGTACTTCTCTGCAACCTTGATACTGAGTCTCTCCAAGATAAAATATTTGTAATGTATTTCGGCCATCACTACCCTTTGACCTCACACATTAGGGGGCATCTGTTATACCATGAAATGACACTTCTTCGTCCAAGTACTGACACCAAATGTGTCGGTACACAAAAGGACAATGTGGATTGAAGTAGCCTAAACATTATAGATGAAGTGAAGCCTTGACACATACGTTTTTATTCATCCTTTCCAATATTTATAAATGAGTTTTCCTTGCACTTGTGGGTCTTGTTGTGACAAGTCATGTGTCACTCGCGGGCCATCCCATATGCAACCCTCGAGTTGTCCCTAAAAGTTGCACTTGCGAGTTGCCTTCATAAAAGCCAC
Source organism: Pseudotsuga menziesii (assembly GCA_001517045.1). Lineage (NCBI taxonomy): Eukaryota > Viridiplantae > Streptophyta > Pinopsida > Pinales > Pinaceae > Pseudotsuga > Pseudotsuga menziesii. The sequence goes on along the minus strand of LPNX010479269.1, from coordinate 103,077 downwards.
GAGCCAGTTGCAACTTTCCTTATTTATACCCACAAGTTCCCTAAGAAAAATTTAAAAATAAAAACATGATTATTTTGAGGAAAGTTGCAGGGTTTGAAATGCTAACTCCCCTAACCAACTTAGGCCTCATAACCTCTCCTCACTAGCAAGTATAAATAGTGGGGAGGGGTAGAGGATAGGGGAAGCAATTTGGAGAGCAAGGTTATGCTGGAGAAATACATTGGAGAAGGGAGAAAGAGGACTCAATTTCTTGGTCTGCAAAGGAACTTATCTCAGACAGGGATGTAATGTTTCCTGAACTTCTTAATAAAGAGTGTCTTTCTTCCATATTGTCTTAGTGCATGCCTTTGTTGTTATGAATCATGATATCTATTGTTATTTATTCTTAAATGAAATTGTAATTTATTCATGTTTCTTTATATAACAAAAATGGATATTGTGGAGGAACATCAAACTTTGTTGCAAGTATAGAAGATTAGAAGGTTGAGGAGCATCTAAGGAAGAAGGTTAAAACTTGGATCAACTATGGGTAAAAAGGTACATGTTCCACTAACCTTGTTACTCTTATATATGTTTTTGCAATCCTTGATGTCTGCAAACCATACCCTAGTATGTTGGTGACCCTAAGGCCCCAGTCATATGGTATCCTCACAACACCCCGGTCCCATAGCTCCCTTATTGCAAGATTTAATGCCTCCTCCCCAACCTATAGAACTAGTAGGTGGGTGAAACATTGTCAACTAGTAGTCTCATTGGGATGGGGACATGACAAATACTGATGTATGGAAGGTAGCATTCACAGTCGCAAGGTCGGTAATGGATCGTGGAGATTGGTTGTATGTTCTAATGGCCAACTCCTTATCGCAAAATTTGGGATTGCTAAGAAATTGTCGGGCTAAGATGGAAATTGTTGGAACTAATGGAGTTTGACAGTCAAAGCAGTTTATAACCATCAGTGCTAATTGCAGGGATTATTAAGGACTTGATTAGCCAGATTAAGGCATGGATTAGTTATGCACATGGAATTTTAATTGTTGCAAGGTCAACAGCGATGGATTGGGCGAAAATTGGAAGTCTAGTCACATGTAATGTTTCCTCTAATGATCAGTTTGGTCAAGGAAAAACATCATATAATGGTATCATAATAAGAAAAAATTGAAGACGGATCGCAAGAAAGAGTTCCCTGTTACCTCAAATGGCCACCGAAGTGACCGAGGACATTACAGTTTTAAATACTTGGGTTTTTTTACTTAAACCAAATGCATATTCATTTTAGGAATGGATATGGTTATATAAGAAAATAGAGGCCATAATTTATTTTTGGGCCAACCGATTCCTTTCAAGAGGGGACCGGTTAGTTTTACTCAAGGCAATGTTGCAAAGTATTTGAGTAATACTGGGTTCCAATTGTATACATTCTGAAAGGGATACTCATGAAAATAAGAAAGAAGTGTTTCTCCTTCCTTTAGACAACAAGCAACCAACCATAAGGAATTCCATTGCTAAATTTGACAACTATGGCCTTTTCAAAGGATTTGGGAGTATGGAGGGTAAAAAAACCAATGTTGTTTTTTCAAGCATAAGCGGAAAAATCACCTTGGAGGCTGGCCCAGAATTCCTCCTAGTTATGGGGAAGAGTGCTAAGTTATAAATATTGCCTTGGATCCATGTGGTAAAATGGTTCAAGTAGCCGATAAAAAATCATAAAAATGGGTCCATATGGTGGAAAGCATTTGTTCTAGCATTCCCTTTCATTGGAAACTAGATGTCTTGGAATATTGGGGACGGGAAAAGTGTCAAAATATAATGTGGCCCATGGGTAGGGGATGGGGAAGAATACAAGATTTCATAAGATGTTTTAGCTCATTCGAAGTCACAAAGAATATTTGTGTTGGAATATGCTCAGGCTTGTTGTCACCTTTCACACACCTAGATCACGTGGCAGAAATCTTCAAGCCACTTGGTGTGTCCTTGGGGGCAAGTCTCGAGTCAAGGTTGTCACCTTGTTCTTGACTCCTCCGTTTAGGCTCAACTCCTAATGAAGCCAAGGGGGGTAGACCCTATTAAGTTACTAAGGCAAAAGTATTTAGTATGGTGATGTTAAATTGAATGAGTTACTTAGGAGTTTGAAATTTAACCATAAACAACCATAGATGACACGATACAAAATGAGCGCACGAAAGCACAATGCTGAGACACAATATATATAGCAAGAAAATAACCAGTGCCTTAAAATGGAGTCAAAAGATAATCAATGTACTTGCATGTGCTTGGAGTGAAAGTTTTGTGATTGCCTCTTGGTACCTTTTAAGTTAATGTGAAATATGAGTTGATTAAAATTAGGCGAAGGGGGGGGGGGGACTTCAAATATACCCGAGAGTATTTGGAGTATGTCTAAAACTAAACCATCACGGCTACCCGCAAGGAATATGTGGGCTGAATGGAGTCTCTGGGGCTATTGTTCATAATGCACCCGTTATGGTGTGACAGAGATCAGTGCCCCGAGGTCACTTTTCAGGAGTTCCCACTTCCTTTGGGTATTTTTCCACCGTAATGGCTTGATCTAGGTGTTGGATTTTCACCTGATGGTTTGTCAATTTGGGAGAGTGAATCCTAATTATTCTAGTCACTCAAGTGCTTTTGATACAGCTTGACTGATTGGATGAACCACAGCCAAGTTCAAAGCATACACACTGGAGTCTTGTCAATTTTAGTAAATTTTGGGATGGGTGTTCTTGTTAAAAAGAAAACCCTCCAGGAACCTCTTTCGATCCAAGTGGATCTCACTCGGGGAATCAAGGAGGGGTTAATTTTATAATAGCTGATGAAAAAATTGATGAAAAAGAAAACAAAGATACAAAATGCCGATTTTCTAATTAGTCCTACCACGCATCTCTTTCCCCTTTCGGGTCAATCGGGAAGTCGTGGGGTAAGTATTAAAATTACTTTGAAACCTCAAATATGGAATATGGAAATGATTATAAATCAAAGTATACTACCCTACAAATTAGAACTATGCTAGATTAAAAAAAAAGATAAACTAAAAGCAAGAAAAAGGACACGGACGCAAATCCCCCCAGGGGGGATGGTGAATAGGCTCGAAAGAGCCTATTCGAAAAGATCTTTTGTTTTTATTAGCAGCAATTTTCAATATCAGCAAATTGAAATTGATGCACTTTGGTCCTTGTTATCTGGGATCCAAAGGCTTACAACAAGCTTGTAACAAGCTAAAATCAAAACATGGTGGTGGGGGAAGCTTCTGGGAAGCTTTGGTTCGTCCCAGAGTTGGAAAATGGGCACAGTCTCCTTCTCTTTTTTGTTAGAACTGCTAAAAAACAGCGACCAATTAAAATAAAATGTTCCCAAACACACTTTAAAAGTGTTTTGGGTCACCACACTAGTTACCGAAAAAAACTAAGTAAAAATTTGTTAAGTTGGGGTAATCTAGTTTTGTAAAAAAAAGGAACCAAGGAAAGCAAGATTTCCTTGGGATCTTGGCTTGCCGTTTGGGCAGCCAATGAGATGTGCACTTTTATTGCAAAATATGAAACTTTAAAGTACATCAAAGGAAACTACCTTAAAAGCAAGCTACAAATTTTCTTTAAAATGCTTGCAAAAAAGAGGATAATTTCAGCTAGATTTCTTAAAATATGACTTTATATGCAAAATGGAACTGAGATCTAAACTTAAGAAAGGATATTACTAACTAGATCTATATGTAATTTTCTTTGTGAGACAGATCTAAGCAATAAGATTCTTTAAAAGTAACCAATTTGAAGAGAAATTTAGATTTTGAAGGAGGAAGAGAGAGAAAGAGTGTTGGAAGCTTGGGAATGTTGGGATTTGGAGTCTGCTTTGGTGGAACATTGAGGGACTGTGTCATTTAGAAGATCTTGAAGATGAGGAAGATGTAAACCAGCTCAACCTCTTCTACAAGCGATATCACCTGCAACTTAGAAATCCTTGCACAAACAGATGGTTAAAACATAGGTGCTGCTGGAAGAGATAATTGGAAAGCATGCAATTAAAATTAAAATACATACAAATCCAATAGATCTTAAACAAGTAGCAGTAAGAGCATAAATCAAAATAGAATAAACTCTTACCCAAACAGGAGGCTGATCTCTCCTTCAAATCCAACAATTAACCAACAAAAGTAGTGATAAATAACACATATTATACCTCATAAGCATTTGACAATCACCATCCACACATGAAGAGCATTACACCATAGATCTTGCCTCCAAAGCTTCTTTATTCCAGAATAATAAACAATACAATACAAGAGCAACAGCACTTCAATCCCAGTTCTAACTAGCTTAGAAGAGGCATCCTGAGCTTTATTTATACAAAAAAAGGAGATCTAGCCCATGGGGTGCAAATCCCAAGGAGATAGACCACTATAGCTGAAGAAGAGTCCATCAATCCTTGATCTGTGCCTAGCTGAGTGCAACTGTCAATCAGGAGGCTGAGCTGACTGACACCTCAACTTGTTGACTGAAGCATCCACCAAAACTCATCTAGATGAGCCCAAACATGTGGAGGAGAGAGGGAGGGTGAAATTCCACATAAAGTCTACTGAAGATCAACTCTGGATCTGATTTGATCACCTAATTCAGTCAAGGATTTGTCAGATCCAGTCAATCTGGTTCAGATCTTACTGATTTCAATCAAATCGGCTAAGAATCCACTAATCTATGATTTTGGATTTGCTCCATTATTCATCAATTTATTAATTAAAATAATCAATAAATGATTTTTTGGGGCTTTCTGACCTGAGTGATGGAAAATCGCTCAAAACTAGGAAATAGTGGGTCCATGGGTTTACATCGTGCTCTTAGCTTGAAAATGAGCACCTACATGACTGAAACTGGTTATTTGGCCCACTTTTATTACAAAATCAATTTTTCCAATTAAACTATTAAAAAATAGCCTAAGTTTTGGAAAAATTAAATTTTAATCAAAAACACTGAAAAAATAAAAAAATTGAAAAATTGAAAAAACCTAGGGGAACTTAGACATGTTCATATGACTCGACCATGATGCCTAGCATGTTTATACATTGACACATTGACTCTAATAACCTCAATAGGCCTAAATGCCAAGCCGACCACCCCAACTTTGGAGGTATGGAGTGAAAAACTCAGAAATTATCAGTCGTTTATTCAACAACCAATAATAACCAAGGGATAAAAACACCCTGGGCTGATCGGATTGACAAATAAAGTCTAAGAGACCGAGTCTTTTACAGACACTATCATGCTAGAACATTTATTACAAATCCCCCATGGGGTATGAACATGTGGCATAGTACAAAAAAGCTCCCCATAAGCAAGACTGCAGGTTCTCTGAAGTCCGAACAAGTTATCCTTGTCCGGTTCACCAGGCTCACTTGATAAAAAACCACTAAGTACAACTTAGGTGGTAACATTCTAGCTCCAACTGTGGGACGTGTGCTCGATCTGGTCTTTAAGGCAAGGAGAGGATACGAGAACACCAGAATCTCTAGTTTATATACCTTGTAAAAACATCTCAACTTGACAAAAAAACCTCAGTAGCACAAGCTTTATATAAAAACCAAATGAACCATTAAGCTGATTTATTTAAACAAAATAAATGTAATTAACTAATGAATTTTTATTATTATTATAGCTAAGTACAAAACATAGATGTAGAAAGTAAATGCTCTCTTTTAGGAGCTTATTTTCCTACTCTAAGCATGACACAAAAAGGTTAGGTGTAATAAAAAATCCAATATAACCACCTAAGCATTTTATTAACATGAAAAAAAAAATCA